>OZ029922.1:20812460-21159960 GCA_964023275.1 Norana najaformis
GCGTTCGTCCGATGTACAAAAATACTGCGAGCTGTTTCCAGAAGAAATTATGATGTATCCTTGACTTGGCCAGGAAAATTGTTTAATTAACTGTTAACGATTGCCGAAAGCGATTTCTGAACGACGTCGTTATCGTCAACAAGCCAAGTTTAATATAAATCCGCCATTTTGACATCGTAACGGACGCTTAACGGCAGCAGACGATAAAAAAGGTTTGTAAAAATAAAGTTACCGTATTCGGCGATTTGAAATTCCGTTTCATTTACAAAAGAATAAGAATACATCCAGTTGACCCAGATATAATTACACAGTAAAAGACAAAATAAACTTGAAAATTTTGAAAAATAATGAACTATAAGAACGCGTAAAACCATTGAGCGTCCATCTTGGCCACCTAGCGACTAACCCTATAACAATAAATCAGATTAGATTAGACTAGGGCAGACTAAGTCACAGGTTATTTCAGGTCAGGTCTTGTTAAGTTGGATCACTGGCTCATGATCCAGGGACCAATCATGCCATGATAACTTTCCTAAGGCTTTGTTGGATCAGGTTAGATCGGGGCGGGTCAGGTTAGGTCAGGGCGGGTCAGGTCAGGGTTGGTTAGGTTTGATCACTTGCTCATGATCCTGCAGGAGGCAAGTCAGTTTCCCTTGGGCTTGGCCCCAATCCGAACCTAGCTCTACTGTACTGTTGAGAGATCGCAGGACGGTCTGGGTTCCGATAGCGGAAGACACGAGGCTGCGCAAAACTTGGGAAAGGACACGTTTCCACGTCTGCGTGAAACAGAGGGGTAACAGTAACACCACAGAAATTTACCCCACCGGTGCCTTTAAGGAAACGAGTCTTTGCAAGTACAAAGAGACTAAATCGATTTGGTAAGTGCGAGAAGATAAGAGGTGTGAAACTCGAGGACACACACCCGCAGTATACCTTGCCTGAATTCAGATGAGTTGTATTCAGAGCAGACTACGAGAGAAGACCAGGAGAGTCCTGACTCATAACCTGATCAGACAGAGGTCAGACAGACAGACAGACAGACAGGCAGGCAGACAGACAGACAGACAGAGACTATTGTTGTTTAGGAAATTCTTTGTCAAATAATATAAGGCGGCGAAGAGGCACCAATAAGATCTATGAGGCGACAGGTTTGCGAGGAAAGGACCTACACTGTAAGAGGCACAGATCAGGCAAAGAAATATATACGAGCACAAGAGAACTAAGGCCGCACCTTGTTTTGGGTTTCTACATTTCAAGTTAAGATGAGGGAGCGCTCCTGTGACCTGTGACCTGTCTTGCTATATGCAGGCAATCAATCATAAAGCACCGAGGGTCGTATGTCTTATTGGTCACTTGCTAATGTTTTAATTATTAAGAGTCCAGAGGGACATACAGGCAGAGGTACACGAGTCCCTGTCTGCGTGGTCCGACATAAACAGGTATATACAAATACAAAGAATACCCTTACAGATGTATATATCTTACATATCTTATGTATATATTTCTTTGCCTGACCTGAGATATGTTTAGAATTTTATGTTTTTATGTTTATGCTAGATTTATGCTTATATCTAAAGGTCCTTTTTGTTCCCCGTTTTAATGGTATATAACTGGTATGTAGTAATTATAACTGGAGGGGCCAAAATTAAATGTGGCCCTCGGTTTCCAAGCAGGGATCTTTTTTGTCATTGTGCCTGCCTGCATGTTCAAGTTTATAACATAGACGTATATGATGTAGACCTACTTGTTTGCAGATTTATGTAATTATAGTAAGCGTTTGTTTGGTTAAGACTATTCTTAGTAAGAGTCTATAAATTTACCATCTAAAGAGCTGTTTAAATGTGCTTGTTTGCTCAAGGCTATATCAATAGTCTTGTGTAACTAATTTAAGATCTTTCACCTAAGAAGTGATGAGGTTAAAGTACCTTCGGCTCCAGGTTAGCGATTTGGAAAACCTTGGCTTTGTTGGACTGATGCCCTATTAAGTTTATGCCTAATATTTAACGAAAATGATTTGCAAGAGCGTCATAAGCCCCGGAGGGGGCCGTGACATGTCAGAGCCTACACACTTACGTATTGTATAATTATGGAATTCCTATACCGGTATTAGGCCTATGCAAATTTATGCTGGATGACATAGATGTAAAGCGGCGATCAAAATCAAATAGGCTTCATACATGTGCTTGTATGCACATGATCACCACATTCTTTTAGTGCACCTATACTGAGGCTCAAACGAAGGAGATGTGGGTAAACTGACCTTTACCCTTTGTGTCGACCTCAGCGTCTAGGGAGTCCGTGACTGAAAGGCAAAATAGGTTAAGTCTTGGCTCCCTGAGGCCGCCCACGCTTGTGCTGCACGTCCCCCATACAAATTGACTTGCGCATAGTTATGAATTGAACCGGTTCAGTCCGACTAAATGAATTTAATTAGACGGTCTGTAAAAAGGCAGTCGCTGGCGAATTTATATTCGACACATATTTATTATTGTATTTTGGTGTAAGACTTTAGCGATGGGACACAGAATTTAAGTAGAACGAGTCTGCAGCGCTAAATAAAACAATTCTCGATACATGAATGGGTAACAGTCATCAAAATATGTCTGTCCCCTAAACATTAAAGCCTAATACTGGAGATATGACTACGGGTGATTGATTAATCGCGTGATCTAATCAGCAGTTAGGAAAGAACAAGGAATTCGTGCCAATTCCACTACTTTCAGGACCATCTGAGCTACAGGTTGGTTTGAATTAGGAAAGCTGCTTAGAATGCTAAGCACCCACTTCTTGTGTGTTGTTTATTGATGAAAGTTGTGTTTCACGCGAACATGACAGACCTACGGTGTTTATAAACTATTTGGACCTCGAGTGTAGTAGCCTCATTTCTCTTCTTAGAAGGTCCGGTAAAACCGATTGGAGTCAATGACCTACCGAGGGCTTTCGACTTTAGCACCTTCGTGTCTCCCCGGCCTGATCCCCACCCCTGACTCTCACGTGACACCGAAACTGACCCAACAACCTGGCTGTTGCGGATTTGATTTGATTTAGTGTCGGTGAATAACCGTCACCCTGACGCAGCTTGTGTGCAGGGCTGAGAAATTTCGCTGAATACCTTCAGGGTGTATGACACTTAAACTGTACACTTTGGAGCTATAAGCTGTCTTCTTTGTAACAACCCAATAAAACGCTGCAGCCTGAAGCCGACTGAAAAGGCTGTTCTAGTTCGATTCTTTTCAATAGGCATCGTTTCCCCCCCCCCAGTGGCGTGTTTAGGTACTTTTACGCCCAAGGCGAGTAATGGAAATCTCTGCAATAAAAGTTTTGAATTTGAAAGAAAAACAGCAAGTTGGATAAACTTCTGATTTGCTGAACATTAATCGAGGATATGACACCATGACACCAAAGACTCAGAGCAAGTCTTTTCTAGCCTTGAAAACTGCAAAGTCCTTGATAATTTCACCGCAGTTGATGGAAGCGGATACTTCATTCTCAGTTTCCTAAACTGACCTCCGTTTAGTTTCTGTCGCTTCGTTTTTGATAAAGGCAAGCGATATGTTCATCAGTGATGAGCAAAATGTACTAAAATTGGATATTACACCTTACAAATATTTAACGACCTTATCACTTAATGCCACTCCCTGTGTCATCGCATCGCTGAACCTCCCTAAGGCCGGCCCTAGCCTTAGGGAAAGGTCAGCGAGGCGACTACCACAGGGCCTCAAGCCTTGTACTAAAACCTCACGCATTGGGCCTGAAGACTATAACAGTCGCAAATTTGGTCGTTTGAAAGGTAGATTTTCTTCTTTATTAATCCAAAGAGGGTAAAGTTTTGGTCTAACAGTCGCAATATTTCATCCTGCAGACAGAAAGAGAGGGGGACAGGAATGTGGAGAGAGGGTCGGGTATAGAGGAGAGAGGTGGGGGGGCTACTTTGATAGCGATGACCGATAAGATCAAATATATAATAGGCTAATGAATGGGGGGCTTTCAGAGGCAGACAGAGAGACACATAGACAGAGACTAGGTCAGTTCATCAGTTCAGAGTTGGAAGGTCCGCTATACTTGGTGTGTGCAGTAGGCCTATCAAGTCTCAAGTATTTCGTTTGCACAATCTTTCGATGTTTGGTATACACAAACTCTCAACGTCTTTTATGTGATGACCATTAAAATTTTTGTGCACGTGATAAAAATTTCTTTAAAAGTCCATTTTCCGCTTTTTCCCGCCCCCTACACAGTGCCACTCGGGGGGTTGCACCAGTAGCCCTCCCTTAGCTGCGCTACTGTTCTGCCATAAACCCAAACGGCAACAGGTTAGAACTGGTTTCGAGCGCTTACGGCAAGTCCATTTGGCTCCTCCTTGCTATATTGTTAAGGCCCTTTGATGCCGAACGCGGCGTTAGCCTAGAGGTAAAACTCGTCAAAGTTCTCTGCTGGTGTTCAGCGTCGAGAACCAGAACTTACCTGTAGTCAGCTGTTCGTCGTATTCGTGCACTGATTGGCTTTCATTTGCGGCGTACGCGGACCGATATATAAGTACGGTTGCCGGTTTTTGAACACAGATACAACCCTTGTACGCGGTCTTGTGTGTGAGAGTGTGTGTCTGTGACAGAGGGTGTACCTCCGTTATTCGTTGATTGTAACATGAACCGGTGGTAGCTGGAGTATAACGCTGTGAAGTTGTGGCCAGCCAGTGGTGCGTGACTGCCGAATTTTCTGGAACTTAACCAGACGTAGTTGACCGTGAGACTCGAAGGACTGTGCATACGAAGCTGAGAACGATGGAGGGAAATAACAACGAAGCCGACAAGGAGCCCAAGCTGGGCTGCTGTGCCAGGTGCAGTATTAACATGGCCAAACTCGGACGATTCATCTACAACCCAGACACTGGTGAGGTCCTCGGAAGATCTGGTATCAGCTGGGGTAAGTTTCACCAGCATTGGTATTGTAATTTATTAACGCAGATTTGTTTAGAGCCAATTAAAGAGAAACTTATCAGTACCGACATTAATAAGCAAGTATATCGACGCGTGTTCTTAGAATGCAGTAGTGGCGTTAGTCTGACAAGAATGTTTTTAATTGAAACCTTTAGACTTTTCAGCTTACTTCAAATGAAATCATAGAATCCAACGACTTCTACTGCGGTAAAACGGTTTCGCCGATGACTGAAGTTTGATTTTTGCCGATGATTAATTGCATTCTGACACTTATGCAGACGAACGACTCGAACCATTAGAATTAAGTTGACGTTATTTGAAGCCGTGCTTCTTATATTTTTTAAAGTTAAGATCCTGTCTTTCTACATCGGGTTCTATGCCATTCTGGCCGCGTTCTGGGCCACGTGTCTGGTCGTTTTCCTCAAGACGCTCGACGATAAGGTGCCGACGATGCAGAAGATGTACAGCATGATGAAAGATAATCCAGGTGTGTACTCATATCAGACACAGCGAATACTAGACTTACTTATTTTCTGCAACATAATTTCTGTTTTATTTTTATTTTATTATATTTTATTTACTGCACTTGCTGCGCGCACTGCAAAATTAGTAAATCTGAATCCGAGTCGCGAGATAAGTGCGCGCGAACAACTTGCCCAGAGTCGTTAAACGGAATCCGCTCAGCAAGCTCGAACCTGCAATTACTGGATCACTTGTCCAGCGCGCTACCGAATATACCACCTGCCGCATGTATGTCCGTACATGTGTAAGTTAAAGTGCCTAAACTAAAACAGTACAAAAAAACAGCAACTATAAGATCAGCCACAAAATACTGTTTCCTATACGTATTATATCGACCTATTCAACTGGCGCGGAATAAATGACTGCCAACGTCTAAAAATTTACTGTGGCAAATGGGAGGTCTATCTTTTGTTTTTCATGAACTTCAACATCATTCAAGCTAAAGTAAAGAGCGCCTTTGATTAGTTTTGTTTGAAAAGGCGATACACAAATTATTGCTTTTACAATTACATGTAAATGTTTGCAGCGATAAATATGCGTGGCCTGGAATTTATATAGAGCCTGAAATTTTTTCAACAGCGCTAAGTATATTTACCATTTTTAAGTGTAATTCAGAATTAAAGATATTGCACAGAAAGATCGTGAGCGACGCTTCTGGCATATGGAAGGGCGAATTAAAGGTCAGAATACGAGACAGAACAGCTGAGAAGGTGCCAGTAGGCCGTTGCGGAGAAGTAGGCTGTGGACCACCACTTTAAACACCCGAGGAACTTCAGGTTCTATAGGCATGCGGGTTAGTTCTCTAGCGTATTTTTCGCAGCTATTTTTCTAGATCCCTGAGATAAACATGCAAAGCACGGAGAGGGAGTGAGAAACTGGTTTTGTGCAGATTGAACCAGTTTGCGGCAGAACTGAGCACTGGGTTGACGAACGCAGCTGGCCGGGAATACGAAGTCAGCGAAGCCTGACGAAGTTTCCTTAGATGTGAATCAGATGATTAAATTCTTGTGGGTACTCTACTATTGTGTATCCTGTCTCAGTTCGGTACACTCGCCTAGGCCCATGAGCGAACAACTGCATGTACACACCCCCCGTACAAACACAGCCACAAAATTCCGTGGATGGAAGAATATCTCTGCAACATTTTGACCTGTATACAACTGTATACGTGTACTTCTTCTTAACAAGCACTGGGATGCAGCAGGAGGTCAAGAGGTTTGGCAATGGGGAGATCCGAGGCAATGGCACCCACTCGAAAACCTGGGGCAGAAGTGCCTTTGCCCCTCCCTCACGCGTGACCCGAATGGGTAGTGTGCTTAAGTTTGGAAAGCCTAAGCTAGGGCGCGAGTAGAGAAAACTTTCAATGGAAATTATGCAGTAATTTTCAATGGAAATTGTGTACTAATTTTCAATGGAAATCATGTAGCAATTTTCAGTGGAAATTATGTAGTAATTTCCATAAGCGGCGGAGAGAAAAAAGTGCGTCAAAAAGTTTCAGCGAAGGAAAGTACGACCTACCTTACTTGGCTAACTCCTGTAGAAACGTCTGGATCTGCAGCTGCCCCTCCACTACGAAAATCGTGTCGACGTCCTTGAATAGGTATGCGATGAAAAGCGATACGACAGAACAGGACATGGCAGTTCAGACAACGCAGTGCAACGCCATGCAAAGCAATTGCATGCAACAGGCCCATCGAATGTAGAATATGCTCTGTGTAATCGATTGGTTGAGTGTTCGCCATGTGACTCGGAGTGTGTGAGTTCTATTCTTTGTGCGTGGCTGCTGTGTAACGACTTTGAGCAAACAGGCATACTTCACGCATAGTTGTCTGTATGACAGACACATTCATCTGGCCCACATTGGGCTCATAGCCGGCGACCAGTTTTTACCGGTGGCATAATACTGTGAGCCTGTCGAACGTGGATAGCTGAGAAATTAGCGCCATCGGTTATTTCTTGTCAGAAATTTTACGCTATATAAATATAATCAGTACAAATAATTTTCTGATCAAATTTGAACAGTCTAGGACGATATACGTCCGATTTCAAGTCTTGACGCAAATCACAAGAAAGCTTTAGCTTTTTGATAGGCCTTTACTGCAAAGAATTTGCATAGCGTACAGTTAGACCTGTAGTTTTGCGTTGATTGAGTAAAATTATTTTTTAATTTGTGCATCTGAACGACGAAATTCTGTAGTTTTATTATTTTCTTATCTTATAAAATTAATCTTTTAGGCTTTCATCTCCATGTATAGGCTGTTTGTGTAATTAATGGGAGAGTTTTAATTACGCCTAGGTAGGGTTACATTCTTGTTGAGAAATCAAATTGGGCATACCTTGTGAGTTGTTAGCTAGTTTAGTAGACTCTTTGGGCTTTAATTATGTTAATGAGGACTTCAGATATTAACTATATGCCTGTGAAAATGCTCTGAAATGTAATTATGTAAATATAGTGGAAGCCATTACATTACATGAACTATAAGATATATAGGAGACTATGGCATTATATTCCACATACAGTTCGTGCTTATCCTACGCAGGGAACTTTCGTGGGCAGGAAGGATCACTGCAACTCACTTGTTTGATTCCTCACAGTTCTCCTAGTAATTTTATTCTGTAAACGAGGAGTTAGAAATCTACTAATAAAGCACAGTTGTTACATTACCTTACATGTCGTAGCACCCATTCAAACGGGCAACGGTGGTGAATGATCTCACCCAATAAATTCATTGAAATGAGCAGGGTCGTAGCCATACGGTCGATATAGAAAGACATGTAAATTTACATTTACTTATTAGTCTTGCAAATCTTATTGTCTTTAGACATAAACTAATCGAACCTGATGTCTGTATCCCTGGAGCTCTTGTAATAATTTATTCCAGACTCAAGATTTCCAGATCTCATATCCTGCACTGGTCACCAATGAAACATAACACAGTGAATTTTATGTAGCCTATAGGCCTATATTATATATAATATGAATTGCTATCTACAGTGGACATTCTATCAGCTTAATCTACTATAGCACTATAATTGTTTTGTTAACCTTGTGGATTTTAATTGTGCAAATCTGACTGTTTGTAGGCATGAACTACGAGCCATTTTTTGTCAATACTTCGGGCACCCTGATTTCCTTCACTCCCAATAACAAAACTACTACAGACACCTACATCAGGCAATTAACCGATGTCTATAATGGTAAACTACTGCAACTATGATTGTGTTTCATAAGTTAACACAAAATGTCTTCTAATGTACATGGATAGCGTTTTTGTGCAGCAGGAAAACCGAAATATTCAGATGTTGACCCACCCTGATCAGTCGAATCCTCTGTCTTCCCATTTCTCTCACCTTAAACACAACCCACTCTAACCACCTCTCCCCTCCTCCTCTCTGTTCTCCTTTCAACGGGACTTGGCTCTTGACGTGGCATCTATGGACAACCCCACTGACTTGACGCAGCGCTCATGAATAAGCGGGTGCCCAGCGCTTAGTGTTTAAGTAGGGCTTTAGAAATTTGGAGTTTACAATTGCGATTACATTTTACTGGCTTAATCTTATCGCTTCTCTCTGCTGCGCAAGGTAAAACTAATTGTCCCGAAGCCTGAACGTCCATAGTCCAACATCAAAGGTTTGCTGAGATCGGTTCATCTTTTTGGAATAGGTTGCCTAGTAACCTACGACATGACCTCCTTGGTCTTTTCTCTGCCTCTTTTCTGTAAGTGCTTGAAAGCCGCTCTTTGATTGTAATTGTAATCACGACAATTTATACAGCATCGTCAATAGCAAACTACTTAAGGGTGCTGTAAAATGTCAAATGTCGGCGCGCACTAGAGTCCAATAATCAATCAATGATAAATGGATTGTGATCTTAGGTTGTCGAGTTCGGGTAAGCCTCTGAGGAGTTTCTTATGAAATGGCGCTATAAAAATTTGTGGTAACGATTACGATTCAGTTTAAATGTTTACATGGCAGGATTTGTGGATTGACATTTTCTCTTAAAATTTTGGGTGTTTGATTGACGACTTTTATCTATAATGTAACGAAAGGAATATCCCTAGTTGCGCTTGAGAATACGTAAATGTACGAAAAACTGTTCAAAGTTTAATTTGTAATTGTAAATGTAACCACAGAGTTTTATAGCGCCTCTTCAAAGAAACTACTTAGAGATGCTTAGAAATAATCTAAAACTTAATGGCATTTAATTTAAACCTGAAACATGCCAACCTGAACTCCCAAACCAGAAACCCGAAACAAAAGTTAATCAAAACCAAGGGTTAAGTTTATCAAAACGGCTTACATTCCCTTATACAAGCATGTATAAATATGTTTGTTGTATACACAGTAACATCTGTATATATTATATATAACTGTGTAATTTCCGGCCTACATCTGGTAGGAAATGGGTCTTTCTACAAGAATATGGTCTAGTGCAGCGCTTCTCAAAGTGGTGGTCCGCAAGCCCTTAGTTGCCGGTCCGCCACCATCTTCAAAAAACAATGGTTCCGCCATGTTTCTCATAAATTAGACAGATTTCTTATATCAGTAAATGTATTTCAGCGATTGTAAACGGTCCTGCAGCATTAGGGAAATTCCTTCCGGTCCGTGACAATGAGAAGTTTGAGAAGCGCTCGTCTATTGTAAGCACTTGTCGCTGTAGCGTATAGACCTACAGTTGAATCCCGGTTCAGGCCTATCACAACCCGATACCCCCATCGTGTATGCTATCAAACAGCACGAAGTGACTCGAATCGATTAGACTATCCTACAAATGATTTAGTTAAATCTCTCTGAGACATGAATATCCTATCGTCGTTGCTGAACCGAGTTTCATTGTTTTAGACAATTTGAATAAATCGACGAACATCAGTTTATCGCTGAAAGAATGTTCTCACGCGGACGGTGCCAGTCCAAACAACGGCTGCCGTTTCCACCTGGAGGACCTCGGCAGTAACTGCACACCAAGCACCGATTTCGGTTACACGATCGGAAAACCGTGTGTACTCCTTAGAATCAACAAGGCAAGTATTAGACACACAGTCGAGAGTAATGCTGACAGAACTCTTGTCAGTGTCGACGACCTGTTGTTAGATTTGTGGATTGACATTTCCTCTTAAAATTTTGGGTAAATGATTGACAACTTTTAGCCATAATGTAACGAAAGCAATACGCCTAGTTGCCTGCAAGGGTGTTCTAAGGCCAGAGACTTTTGTCTGATTAGCAGAACCAGTCTCACTAACTGCAGTGGCGTCTCTAGGATTGCTTGCTGGGAGACGAGAGCATTTCCAGAGGGGCGCCACATTCTGGCAATCCAAAATGAAAGGGCGCCGGCATTTAAACAAGAGGGCGGGAGGGCGAACCGCTCCCACGCCTATAGCTAAAACCGCCACAGACTAACTGTCAGGCGGAAGATATGTTGCACTGAATTCCTTGTAGTGTAGATGTGCTGTTCTGCCGGTGCCTGTTTTCTGTGACCCTTGGATTTCGACTAGACTTCTCCAACGGATTTTCGACTGCAGTTCTACTTTGAGTGACTATCACTTCAGCCGTTTGCATTATTCTAAAGGCGCTATATAAGTCATTCAGTTAGCTTAGATCAGATACGATTAGACGATTAGATTTGTTGGTCAGTCAGTCTCGGTCTGATTTTTAGCCTAATACTAGAGAATCGTAGACATTAGTGTCTGCTGTTATCAGACGTTATATCTAAGTGGTACTTTTTGCTGTAAACTTATTTATATAAATTGCCAGAAATGTCCAGGTTTTGAGAAATTCTTCATATTATTCGCCAGATGGCGCTAGCGTTTCTTTATCTATTCAGCCGGAGACGCCCGCACGCGTTTTATGCTATTATTATACATATGATTAATTATAAATAACACAATTTTTGTGTCTGGGTAGTAAGTGTTATTTCCTACTTGCTTATGCCTCAAAAGTATAGAAAATGGCTGATATTCCCTTCAAAATTTGCTTTTGTTACCAGGACAATGGTATTTCGAAATTTTGCCTATTTCCAATGGGCAAACGGGCGAATTATTTTGCGTGTTTTCGTGCAAATAACGTCAAAAAACCATAGGAATCAATAGCATGTATTTACACTATTGCTATACAAAATGACCACAAAATATTTAGAAGTGATTAGTTTTTCTAGATTTACGATTATACTGTAAATCACTTTCACGGGTCAGCCCCCAAATGTAGTCTGCCATCATGTTCTCGTTATACTGTCCTTGGTAGCGACGTTCAAAGTCCAGTATATCCTGGTGCAAGCTCTCGCCTTGCTCCTCCGAGTACGCTCCTGTGTTCTCCTTGAAGTTATCAAGATGAGCTTCAAGGATATGAACTTTGAGGGACATCCGCAGCCCATTTCGCCGTAATTCTTCACCATTCTCAACCAGCTCCACATAGTTTTCGGCCATGTGATTGCCTAGGAAGCCCCTAACCACTGCGAGAAAGCTTTCTCCTTCCTAGCGAGATTCTTGGGGAATTCTTTGCACTCCAGGGTCTGCTTTGTCTGTGGTCATACGAAGTGCTCGCAGGTGAAATGAGGTGCCCAGGGTTTGTCTTGATTCCCGACACGCATGCCGAAATATGCCTTGTAGGCTTCACACGTCTTAGCAGATGCTTCCACGGAGTTCTTTTTCGCTCTTTTCTTGATAAATTGGCCGCAGACATTGCAAAATGCGTCTGCCGGATGCTTGCAGCCCCTTGCAGCAATCTCGGATATGTATCCACTTAGGCAGCTACAACTAAACTGAACTCTTGGGTTTAAGGCCACTGTATTTATTGTGTTATTTATATTTCTGGAGCGTTTCAGAAGGTTCTCGGACGTTCTAGAATATTATCGAAAGTTCTAGCAGTTACTCCAAGTTTATTCAGCACTGAATTCATCTTGAATGTTCTGTAAAGTAGGTGAATTTCAGAATATCACTGTTCTGGTCACAAAAGCAAAGTTTGTGGGGAATTTCTATACTTTTGAGCAATAAGCACTTAGGAAATAACACTTACTACCCAGGAACAAAAAAGTAAAAATTTGTTACACGGTGGATTATCATTAATTATTATAGTATTTTAATTGTACATGTCGGAATCTACTTGGGCAGGTTTTTCTCTGGGATCCGAATAATTTGACCTTCGACCACGAAGACAGATGCAAGAATCCTCGACTACACAACGTGGAAGAAGAGTGCAAGAACCACAATGACTTTCTAAATCTATCATCAACTGTAAGATCGAAAATCCAACCGGGTTTCATCAGCGTCAGTTGTGAAGGAGAGGTTAGTCAAAACCAAAGCTTCTGTTTTCAAATCGGCTTACATTTCTTTATATAAACATATTCGAATATGTTTGTTGTGTACACATTCACAGTTATATATACACAACTACGTAATTTCCGACCTACATCTTGTAGGAACTGGGTCTTTTTATGTGGTCGAGTGTAAGCAAATGCAGCGGATATATCGAAGAGGCCGAGGGAAGAGCTTTGCCGACGAGCTGTGACAGAAGTAGTGTTGTGAAGAGAAGTTTATTTTGAGTGGCGACTTGTGATACGGATTCCTTTTTGCAGGTTGGAAGTTAGTAATTTCACTCACACCCCTGGGCTTTCTTGTAAACTGGTAGACTATTATCACTGTAATAATAGCCTGATAATAAAAATGAACGATTCTTTTGCCTTGTCTTTTCTTGCCTTTCCATACAGACCTTGCATTTCCGTACATGACCTTACCTTGTCTAAATTACCTTTTTGTAAATTTACATAGCCTTGCCTTACCATAACTTACCTTACTTTACCTTACATTACCTTGCAATACGTTACCTTACCATACATTACCTTACCTTACCACAGGTAGAAAAAGCCCCCAGAAACCGGCTGACTGACCTTCTCTTTTATATACCTTATTGTAACTTCCCTTGCCTTACCTTACCATATTTTATCTTGCCTTATTTTACCTTTTCTTATCTTAACTTCCCTTACTTTACCTTTGCCTTTCTTACCTTGCCTTACCTTGCATTGCCCTGCCCTGCCTTACCTTACATTGCCTAACCTTGCCTTACCTTACCTTACAAACGGTAAGTTGTACGACATTAATGCTTGCATGTAACTCTTTTAGAATGACGGGGATCGTGACAATATCTTAGGAGTGTCGTTCTATCCGGAGGGTGGCTTCCCAGCCTACTTCTTCCCCTACTACAACCAGAAACCTTATTACATGACGCCGCTCGTCATGGCGCAGTTCGACGTCATTCCAGGGCGGGTGACGATGATTCTTTGCAGAGTCTGGACGAGAAACATAATCCATGACAGGAACGACCTACAGGGAAGCGTCCACTTCGAGCTTTTTGTCGGACCATAGAGGGCGCAGGCTCGCCGTTAGCATGACGTCACATTTTTAGAACGTTTGATTGGTCACGATATAATGTCTTTTACTCGGTTGAGTCCTATGTATATATAGAAAGCAGACCACCAAAATAATACAAAATGGCGTCTATGTAGATATGCATAAGAAGTGTATGTTTTCATAGCTCTCCAGAATCAAGCCATTCATGGCAGGATATCCGCAAAGGCATTTCTTCAATAAACTTTTTTCAGCCGGTTTGTGGGGGCTTTTTCTACCGTGAAAATACTGAGCATAAGTGGGTCTGTGACTTCACCTAAGCCTATGTATAGGCCTACATATGCCAGGGGTTTTAAAGGTGATCGAACATCGGGGCAGGGTATAAGGAGATGTTTGGGGTGATTTGGCCACGGGCATGAGATCTTGTGAGGGCTCTGTCCGATATCTGATTAACATTCTGTGTAGGCCTACGCAATTATTTAATCGCTTGTATATGTATATAGGTCAGTGATTAGTACAGATAGGCCCTAACCTAAATAATTTTTCCACTTAGGTAAATTCTTTATAAAATTGTCTCTTGAATTATTTTACTATGCTTTGATGCAAGCGTTTTCACATGTAGATTTCTTGCTGGGGTATCAAGTTCTGTAGTGTAATGTGAATGTGATGCAATGTAAAACGTAATTTATTTAGCGCCGTTGTGATCATTTCTTATTTCTAATCGTAGTACGACAATTTCTTAGGGATGTCGTATAAAGACAGGCGTTGTATAGTTTTCTAAATGAGTAGATGCATACTAACGTTTTGTAAATTGAATGTTTGTTGTGACCTGTGATGTATAGGCCGTATACTGTATTTACAATACTGGCAACTGTCATTCGCTGCGCAACTTAAAATTTCTGGTCTCAAACGGACCCTGTTGGTCCTACCCCATGAATCTGGATCGAAGTAGATTCCTTTTTCCAGACTGTGGCCCACCACCTAAATATTTGTTGTTGGTAAAGACTTGGAATCTATGTGGTGTATCTCGATTGAAAGAACCAGTGGAGAGGACTACATCTTTCTTGCAAATCTTACCCTGCCTGAACCCCCCGCAGTAAATACTAGCCATGCGGATCAGAATACCATGCATGGCTGGAGGCAGTTGGCGCCTAATGAAGAGGAAAGTGTGTGGACGGTCTGCACCATTGAGGGAGAAGATTCCCTTTCCTTATAAATTGCACCCTGGCGTTAATCCCCAGCTAAGCCTCTGTTGTGGCAATGTATTCCTCTAGGAACAACGCGTAACACCTGCAGACTTTTTCATCAGTTTAGACCTAACGCTCGACTTAACTTGAATGTTTTGCATTTTTTTATCAATCCACTTGGACATTCTGCGTGAACTCGGCTTGCATGCGTTTTATAGTATTGTTTGAATTTCAGTCGTTCTAGTTTTTTGTATAAGCCTTGTGTTTTCCATGCACAATTAAACCGAAATCGTCTGAGGCTTTAAACGAAGCGCGCAAGGTCCGAGAATGCTGTGAAATTTATATTTAAATATAAACCAATAGCTACATTTGCATAAGAATGGAGTTAAAGCTGGACTGTTGTATTACGTAGCAGTATACCGCTGCGTGTTCGATGCATGCAGTAGTTCTTCAACTCCTTAACCGGTTTATTATAAGGCTTACACAGAACAAACTTAACGGCACGCAGTAGCCCAAAAGTGTTAAAAGTCCAAGTAGACAAAGCTCGAAAAAGTTACGTAATTTCAGTCTCGAAATTTGAGACGAAATTCCAGATTGCAAGATTTTTTGGAGTTTCACAAATTTTCGTTTTCTTTTTAATTTTCCGTTTTATGAGTTTCTAAGATCTCTTATACCCTTCTTAGGTTCCTGGACTTCTACGACCCTTCTCGTTTCCAACTTTTAAAAATTTTATTTGACCACTTTAGGGGCTAACCTCGTCAAAACCAGCAAGGGAGTCATCCGGTGGAGTGTCCCAATTCAAACTGGGGCATGGCCAGATTGCCCCTTTGCCCCTGCCACGGATCCGCCCATGAGTCACGGGCTAACATTATAACTCTCCGTTGTATGATCTCTATGTCATGATTAATAATGTTGGATGTTTATGGTTTTATATTTTGGAATTAGTTTTCTTTTAATTACAGTATAATAGCTCGAATAAACTTTTGAACATTGAACGGAAGACTTCAATATATGGCCGGCGATTTCGTTAAATCCACATATTAAACCTCGTATAAATTATACATCATACGTATATTGCCTTCCATGAACAATAACAACGTAGGCCTTATTAAGTCAGTTCGGAAAAGTTAAGGCTCTAACAATAGCGGATGAACCCGATTACTTAAGCCTACGCCTACCCGCGTGTACACACAAGTGGTACGCTACGTACATTGGTCTGTACGTTTGTTCGCGACACTACACCACGGATCAACTTCGAACTGGACAACAATCGATATCTCCTCATTCAACAGAACAAATGAGAGTGATCGTCGCGTTAATTGAGAACTTGTTCTTCTCAAAATAAGCCTAGATTAGAAACCCGTAATAGCCGCATGGTGAGTTTTTCCGTCAAGGCAAGGGCTTCACGTCGTGAAAGCTTGTCCTCTTACCACCCAGTTGGATTGAACTCGGGCCGAGTGAGTGCTTCTTGGCGCCTTCGCTGCTTGTTCGGGTGTCCGGCCGTCCTACCTTCAGGGGCTGCGATGCCGTCTTTGAGTAACTGATCGAGCCTCTTACCAGCGTCGAACCTCTCCTCTTCCACGTTCCTTTGTCCCGCGTCCGCTTTTCCCACGTCCTCGTCCGCTTCCAGCGCTGATCGTCGCCAGAAGCCCTGAGGATCGACCCGTTTCCAGAAGGCATCACCCTTGTCCTTGACGGAGGCGCTGAAGTAACTGGCCATGACATCGTCCGGGCTGAGCCAAGACTTCGGGCCACTCCTGTAGCGACGTTGCCAGCGCGGAAAGCTTCGTTTCCAGAACTCTTCTTCGGAAACGCTTCGCTTCCCTCTCGCTTCCGTCAACTGGGAATGTTCCTTAACCGGAACTGCTGCGGACGCGACCCCACACTGACCTGATTCCGGGGTGCAGTAGACTTCACCCGGACCTGGTTGTGCCTCGCCGCTCAGAACGAGGCGCACGCAGACGAGAACGAGGCTACAGCGAATGACACAAGAAATCTTCCGCAATCGTAGCATCTTGCCCTCTTCGCAAGAACCCTGCAGAACAAAAGAAATTATACATTTAAAAACCTGATATTGTGATGTGAACTAATCATTTGCAGTAACTTGTGATATAAATGCAATGAAAAACAACGATTTCTAAAGCAACATAAGTAGCGAGCCACAGTTTGGGAGGTTTGCATTATGATATGCCAACTAGAGTGCCCTGAAGAGTTTAGCCATAAACGAGATTTATAATAATTCTTTTAAAATAAAAATATGTAAAAATAAAATAAAATTTTTAGCCTTTATTAGTATAACATTTATGCAAATGCACACATATATGTGTAGTGGTCTGTTGTTAGGACTATTATTGGGGATTATACAGTTAGGATTACTTCAACAGAGTGATTGAACGTGCAACATTTAGGTCTATGAATCCCCACAAGCTTAAACGTCCAACATCAATCATTTGGAAACGGCCACAAAAGACTTCAGACTAAAACAAATTTAGTCTAAAGAGGTGCTTTTGCCTGAAATCCGTCGAAGTCTGCTTACCGTTAAAATCGACGTAAGACAAGGATGACTGAAGACGCCGCTTGTGTAAGTCTTTCCCGCCGACACTTGATGTATTGTGCGAAATGAAACGTAGGGCAAATAGTCGAGCAGTCGCGGTCTCTTTATATAAATCAGTCAAACGCCAATCAGTTAAGTATCCCAATTCACTCGGACTCACTTAAGACGTCGATCATTCTATACTAAGGCATCCTCCGCTTTCTCCTTTCTACATCCGTCTTTTCCCCGCAGTCTCCGCCTCTTCCTCATTAGCAAACTGGTAGAAGATCAAAGGGCGGTCACTATTGTCCAAACGTTCTCTTTGAAATATACCGATTTTGGCCCGTCACACGCATCTACATGACAGAGTCCTAATATCAAATGCTCTATATAATCTGACATCGACTTTACCTCCGGATTACTAGTTGCAATAAAAAGGCTATACATAGTATGAGCTCATGCATTGTCTAAATACATAAAATGTTCTATCTATACATAGACTAGCACAGAAAATCGTGTCTGTATACATACATAAGGCCTCTGCTTGTAAGTAATCATCTGGCCATGACTGACAATTGCTCATATGTAAATGGACAGTCTCTTGGTCATCGTCATCTTCGTCATTCTACTCTGCCCGATTGCTGCATTCAAATTTCCCTGGCGAGCTCTTTGCCTGCGTTTGTTCATCGTCAGTGGTCAGTCAGGCATCAAAGTCGAGCTGGACCAATTGCTGATCAAACACTGGACGTCGAAGATGCTCCAGCACCGACTTCCATAAAAGCCTCCATTTATGTTGCGCCCTATATGGATTTGACAGACATTCGCAATGCGAGCGCGGAGTGGGTCAGCGTTTGATCACTAATGGATAGAGACTAGAAGGCTCTTCTTACTTTCGACAGACGGCCTCATTAGGCCTAATGAAAGTAACACCACCTCCTCCCTCACATCTGCTAGCCTCTTGGGGTCTGCTGTTACACTTCAACGCTTTACCATTGTAACAACTTACAATAAATTCTTCCATATAAATGTAAACTGCTTTTAAGATAAATAAATATAAATGTAAACTATTACTACTGCTTTTGTATAAGAGACATTTGCTCCTTGAGCTCCTTTCTCTCCCCCTCTCAGTGTTCCGCAGGCGCCTGAAGACTGTACTGTTTAACAGTGATTTTACTTTTTCGGGTCGGAAGCACCTCTATTGACTTTATCTTCTAAGAGAGGCTTTATAAATCTCAAATTACAATTACATTTGCTATTTACTTACTTACTTGCCTAATACTGGCGCTTGATTTGCACTGGTTTGCATTTGTGTGTCCCTTAACGTGCTCTCAAATTGCGAAAATTGTCAAATTTATTAAAATCGTTAGTGCCAGTGTCTAAGTGCATTTTTACAAGTCGATCTCATCTTAAGACTCATCTTTACCTGTTGGCTTATACACCATAGGCGGCCTCTTTGTTTCAATGGACTGATTTTCTGCTTGTGTATGAACATTCGTATAGCGTCTTTTAAGACCCTTACAAATTTGCTGACGTATGGCCATCTAAAAGTTCAAAAGTTCAAAAAGTTGCCCATCTTTTTGAACTTTTAAGATGGCCGTTGAGCAGTTCCCTGTGAAAGGTGCTATATAAATGTACAGTTTAGATTAAAGACATACAAGCTAGTATTTTGCCATACCGCAATATCAATGTTCTCCGCGCCATGCATAGACGAATATCTTGATAAATAGTCAAATAGATAAATAGTCAAATAGGCAAATAGATAAATAGTCAAATATCTTGGATCCAGTCTCTTTTACTTGAGAACTGGTGTCAGGTTTTGTATTACGGACAGGGAGAGAAGACTATACGTCTAAGTCATTTGCATTTTCTGTCGTAAGGATATCAACTCTTGCATGCTTTGGGACGTGTTCCGGAAGTTTATAGAAAAAGCACATACGTGCATTAATGCTAATGCATGAAGACATGTGCGTTTAAGTCGTATTACAGTTGTATAACCAAGAGAACATTCTTTAGACTTGTTTGTTGCTAAGGCTATTTAAGATAGGCGTCTAGCACCTTTGACCGAAGCAGTAAAGATATTTGTCAGTCTTCATTCCTGTCAAATTCCTGGACCCCGGCACGGCGAAGACCCAAGATGATATCAAGATGACATAGACAACATCCAGTCGACCAGTTATTACTGGGGACAAGGGACAGCTGTAGATGGCACAAAATTGTCCGTGGTGCAGCCAGTCCTCAGCTTGATGACGGTTGAAGACAAGATAAGACAAGACTTCAATCCTACGTCATGAACTCTGTTTTTCCATAGAAATGCTAACTTATAGGCCTACAGGCTATATGCATATACTATAGGCTGCGTTATACGTAGACAAATCTAGGCCTACAGTATATAGATATAAATCTGTATGTTGGAAGTTCATATGAGTATATGCATAATGACTTATTCAAATTCATTGTATATGTACAGAGAGGAGAGAACGGATTTGAGTACAGGCTGACGTGTACACATTCACGAGTGCAAATAAGTTTGCTCTCAGATTTCTTCACACAGCATTTTTATATAGAAATATACATAGGCATAATATAATCATAGACCCTAAGCAGCATATAAACGTTTAGGCTATCGTCTCTTTCGATAGGACTGCGTCTTTAAATAAGTAATAGGCCTATACGGCCAGAGGGTATTTTATGTAGGCCTAAGTAGACCTTGCTTATTTGTTTGTATGTATAGGCCTATGGATGTGTGTGTTTGCTGATGGTGTGAACCTAGCGATTCCGTTATAGAGTCTGGAGATCGGAACCGATTCTCAGTGTCTGAATTAATAGGATTTTCTTCAGTAATTACAGCATTAAATCAACGACGGATTAAAAGTCACAGAGTTTAAGGTAATCGTTAGTATGTTAAGTGAAACGTATTCATATTCTCTTATCGATTGCTATTCAATTTAGGCTTTCCACCTGAGCCCCACGCTGTCTCCCCCGGCCTTACTCCCCGGATTCCGACGTGGCACCGAAACTGCGGACTTGAATTGATGTAGCGTGGATGTTAAGCTGGTCTTCCGAAGGCAACTTTTGTCTGGCGTTGAGAAATTTTGGAGATTTACGTTTCATTAATTCAACAAATTTTCAGGACGGTTTCTCTAAGTGCAATACTAAGTCGATTCGACTGCCGTAGTTTCTTGCAAGACGAACCAACTGAACGATTACAGGTTATTAGGCGTTTTCTCTCGGAGCTTCTCATTTACCTGCAGATTTCAGGTGATGCAATTTCAAAGTACAGGTAGAAGAAGAGGAGTTCCGTAAACCAACCTTGAGAATTAGTCATAGGTTTATAGTATTAGCGACTTCATTTTTCTCAGCCTCGGCATATCAGGGCGGGTGGCCAGTCCTCTCCCTCGCCGCATGACCTTGCGTATAGTCAATGTACTCATTTTATGACTGAGTTCGAATTGGAACAGAAATCTCGCGATAACTCTCTACAGTAGTCGAGATTTCAGTTGACAGTCCATGAAGCTAACCATTACGATTACGATTACGATTACACCTTCGTTTTGTCGGTTTTTATCTTTATTTTCGGTATTAGGCGGTTTTTAAAATATTGATTTTGGTGTCTGTTTCCGTTATTCTGAATATCGTTATAGGTTAGGCATCGTTTAAACCGACCCACTACTTCTACTACCACCACCACTACTACTGCTACCCCTATCTTTCCTTAAACCGACCCACCTAAACAGGCCCACCACTACCTGCCACTTCTTCTACGACGGTGACAACTCAATTTTCGACGATCAATATAGCAATCAGTCGGGTGACATCGAGTCATGCTTATCTGAAATAGGTCTAAATGTTCGTGCAAGAAGTTTAATTAGCATTCAGTTAGCCCACATACTCATTGTCTTGATTACGGCTTGATTTTGGTGCGTCATCGCTTGATGCCTTGTACATTTGACACCGGTGCTACAGAAGTTGCTAATTAAACAATTCGATTAAAAGATGGCATCGCAGCTTTCAAGCAGACATCGGTAGCTGCCAACCGAATTTCTGGCGTTTTTAAACCACCTGCAAAAGGAGTAGACATTTCAGCAACTTAGATGCAAGCAGCTACTGCAGGACTCGCTAAGAAGCCAAGCAAAGATATGCTTGCAATAATGTTAAAATACTGAAAATCGCTGCCGACTACAGCAAACGAGAGGTTTCTCAAATATTTCCGCTGAATGCACACAACACTTCTTGTTCACCTTGTCACCTTGTGCTGTCAGCTCTTTGAGCTCTAGCGACCGTCATGATCAATCTTCTCCATTTCTTTCTTTCCAATGTCGCGTCCCTTAGTTGTGCCAAGTTCATTCCAGTTGCTTCGTGTATCTTGTCCATCCATTTTTTCCTTGGTCTCCCTTGTTTTCTCTTTCCCTCTCCACAAGCCAGCATCATTTCTTTTTCCAATCCATCTGATCTCATAACATGTCCAAAGAACCTCAGCTTTGATTTTAGCACTGTTTGTTGTAACGTCTCATCTTGCTCAATTCCAATCGCCTTGCGTACCCATTCATTAGTCCTTTTCTCCGTCCATGATGTTCTCAGCATCTTCCTCCATATCCACATTTCACAAGCATTGATTTTTTTCTCTATTTTCTTGGTCATTGTCCACGTCTCACTGCCGTATGTTACTGTTGGTATAATCAAGGCCCTCACCAATCTTTTTTTCGTGTCTGTGCTCACATGTTTGTCTTTCCATATTTTTTCTAGTCCATTCATTGCGGCTTTTCCAATCGCCACCCTTCGGTTTATTTCCATATCGCACTTTCCTTCTCTTTCTACTACTGATTCCAAGAATGTAAAGCTTGTTACCGTCTCTAATTCCTCTCCATCCACCATAAAACTGCCCTCCTCAGCTGTTGTCATGATCTTCGTTTTCTTTATATTGAAGTATAGTCCTGCTTTCTCGCTCTCTCTCTTCAGCCTTCTTATCAGTTCTACCAGATCTGTTTTTTTACCTGCTAATAGTGTTGTGTCATCTGCGTATCTCAGATTATTCAGTGTTCTTCCCGCTATCTTTACTCCCTCTTTTGCTCCATCCATTTCCGCCATCCTCATTATCCTTTCTGCATATAGGTTAAATAGGAATGGGGACAGAATGCATCCCTGCCTCACTCCTTTCTTTATTTTGATTCTTTCACTTCTTGTTAGCACACTTATATAAACTGCTATTTATTTCAACTTAGCATTAGAAAATTATGTTTACAAGAAATAAAAAGTGATAAATATTTTTATCTTGTGCTTACTTGTTATTTTGGGGGTTATTGGCCAGAGGGTTTTAAACTGGGAGATTACTTTCATGGAGGTTATTGTCCGGAGTTTTTTGCTGAGGGTTTGCCCGGGGGTTATTATCCTAGAGCTGAAATAAAATTAGCACTATCCTTCCTTAGTTTACACGAGTTTGCCTTAGTTTTACAGTCACTTAATCCTACTCTTGTTTTAATATTAGTTGGCATAGTCTGACCTCGCCTTTTCTTGCCTGACCTCTAACCTGGCAATACCTTAGCTTAACTTGCTGACGTGACCTTACCTAGCTTTGCATTGCCTTACTTTATTTTCCCTTGCCTTACCTTACTTATCTTATTTACCTAAATTTACTTTACTTATTTTACGTTTCATTATCTGACCTGAATTACCTTATCTTACGCTTCATTACCTTACCTTTAATTACCTTTCCTGTTCGTACCTCATCTCACCTTATAACCTTACCTGACGTGGTGTGATTTGAAGTTACCTGACGTGACCTGACTTTTTCAGGTATCTACAGATTTATCGCTATCAGCCATGTCCAGGTTAACAGAAGACGCAAGAACTCTCGACCGTCTGGAAGAGCTTCTTCGTCCTTCCTACCCCCTGTCAATCCCCTCCGGTCCCACGGCTCTGCTCGACTACCTCTACATCGGGGGATTCGATGACGCAGAGGACGTGGACCAGTTACGGCGCCTCGGCATCACCCACGTCCTCAACTGTGCCGCAGAGTCGGGGTGGCTGCAACGGAGCCGCTACGCGTCGAACCCCTACCCTCCGGAAAGTGGCATCTACGCCTATGACCAGTTCTCTGCGCTGGACCTTGACGGCTACGACATCATGCAGCACTTTCCTCAGGCCGAGGTCTTTCTCAATCGGGCCAAGTACTCCGGTGGAAAGGCGCTCGTGCACTGCGCCGCTGGAGTCAACCGAAGCGGAGCCATTTGCATCGCGTACGTCATGGTGGATAAGAAGCTGACGCTTTTCGAGGCAGTCAGGCGGATCAGGGCCAAGAGAGATGTCCTGCTGACGAATCTCGGATTCCGGAAACAGCTGCTGTCGTTCGCCAGAAGACGTGGATTCTTATAAACTACAAAGATCATCTATAAAAGAAATAGACCCATAGAATAACATATTATGTACTTATACTTTCATTTGAACTTTTTTGCACAAAAATACTTTACAATCAACAATATAAACAAAGATGCAGTGACAAAGGAGCTGGATAAAAGCCAATGCTTATGGAGTAGACTATAGACCAAGTCTATTGTTTATTGTAGCAACAGATCTCGATGTATGCATTTGCGTATTATAAACATCTCTGAACTATAGGTCTGTGTTAAACTTTAGATTTCAATACATTCACTGACACGTGACCCTTAAAAATAAAAACAATAATTATTTGTGTATATATATTTTGTCTTCTTAATGTTTTTGTGTAAGATTTCTACGTGAATTGTTCTCGTTCGCATTAATATACTAAACGCACTCGCTAAACAGTTCGTAGGGCATTATGATAACAAATGTCAACAAAACTAATTAGGCTGGTCAATTGCAATGGGAAATTTTGGATGAGTGAGGCTCTTGCCTATAGTTTATCATAACAGTGAACTCTGAACTCATTGCGTGCTTCTGTACACAAAATAGAGCATCAGTCAGTTTAACAATAATAATAATTATAATAATTACAGGCGATGACAGTGTTGAGGCATGGCGGCTTTCAGGAAACATCGCTTCGGCTGTTTTCTGATGCTATGTAGTGCACGTGAGCGCCCTTTACGATGCCGGAAAACTGTTTTATTTCGGCGAGGTAGGTTGGGGAGCTTCTGAGTCGGGTGTGTTGTATAAATTCTTTAATTTCAGTGATGAATGAGTCGGGTGTGTTATATAAATTCTTTAATTACAGTGCTGAATGAGTGAGGTGTGTTATATAAATTCTTTAATTTCAGTGCTGAATGAGTGAGATAGATGTGTTATATAAATTCTTTAATTTCAGTGCTGAATGCATGAGTGAGGTGTGTTATATAAATTCTTTAATTTCAGTGCTGAATGCATGAGTGAGGTGTGTTATATAAATTCTTTAATTTCAGTGCTGAATGCATGAGTGAGGTGTGTTATATAAATTCTTTAATTTCAGTGCTGAATGCATGAGTGAGGTGTGTTATATAAATTCTTTAATTTCAGTGCTGAATGAGTGAGGTGTGTTATATAAATTCTTTAATTTCAGTGCTGAATGAGTGAGGTGTGTTATATAAATTCTTTAATTTCAGTGCTGAATGAGCGAGATAGATGTGTTATATAAATTCTTTAATTTCAGTGCTGAATGAGTGAGGTGTGTTATATAAATTCTTTAATTTCAGTGCTGAATGAGTGAGGTGTGTTATATAAATTCTTTAATTTCAGTGCTGAATGAGTGAGGTGTGTTATATAAATTCTTTAATTTCAGTGCTGAATGAGTGAGGTGTGTTGTATAAATTCTTTAATTTCAGTGCTGAATGAGCGAGATAGATGTGTTATATAAATTCTTTAATTTCAGTGCTGAATGAGTGAGGTGTGTTATATAAATTCTTTAATTTCAGTGCTGAATGAGTGAGGTGTGTTGTATAAATTCCTTAATTTCAGTGCTGAATGAGCGAGATAGATGTGTTATATAAATTCTTTAATTTCAGTGCTGAATGAGTGAGGTGTGTTATATAAATTCTTTAATTTCAGTGCTGAATGAGTGAGGTGTGTTATATAAATTCTTTAATTTCAGTGCTGAATGAGTGAGCGAGCGCGTGCATGAGTTAACGAATTAACGAGGAAGCGAGTGAATGAATGATGACGGTGATGATGACGACAATGATTATTATTATGCTGGATATGGTGCTGATGATGGAAATGATGATTATGATGATGACTACAGCGAAGTTGATGAAGACGACTATAACGATCGTTGTGGCGATAATGTCGACAACTAGGCAGATAGTGATTGATGCTGTTGTTGTTTTCGTTGTTCTTATTGTTGTTGCCGATGATGATGATGATGATGATGATGATGATGTTTATGATTATGATGATTATGATGATGATGATTATGATGATGATTATGATGATGGTGATGGTGGTGGTTTAACAAGCTGAGAAAACAATGACTGTTGAGAAACAACACAAGGAGCTCAGGGTGAAAATAGATAACGAAGAGCTGGAACGAGTTACAGAGTTCGTGTAGGCCTACTTGTGAGGATTAATAACAGAAGATGGCCAATGTACAAAAGATATAAAACGGAGGATTGGTCTGGCATCGGCGGTGTTCGGTAGATTGAGCAAGATGTGGAAAACACACAGCAATCAACAAAGATAAAGATGAAACTGTATGAAGCACTTGTCATCCCGGAGCTGCTGTATAGATCAGACTTCTGGTGCATAAGAAAGGTGACTACTGGTGGTAGAAATGAGCTGTTTAAGAAGAATACTGGGCAGAAGCAGACGAGATAAGATCCGCACTGAGGTGACCCGGAGGGAGCTGGGACAGGAGAAGACATTGGTGGACAGGATTAGAGATAGAAGACTGACTTGGTTTGGGCACGTAACGAGGATGGACAGCGGAAGACTCCCAGCCAGAGCACTCTACGGCCATGTGGAGAGAACATAAGAGTCCAGGAAGGCAGACAAAGACATGGATGGACAATGTGAAGGAAGATCTGGAAATCAAGGGACTGGACATGAAAACTGCCATTCATACAATCAAAGATTGAACAAAATGGAGGCGTCTTGTTCAAACCTCATCGTCGGCACACACCTGACGGAAGAAGAAGAAGAAGAAGATGGTGGTGGTGGTGGTGTTGGTGGGGGTGACGATGACGATGACGATGATGATGATGATGAATAACAGTGACAATAACAGTGATGACGACGACGAGGAATCGGTTTTGAAGAAAGCGGAAGTAGACTGGGCAGAGTCGTCCGTTTTCCTTTGTGGACCTATTGTGCCTATAATTGAACGATCTCGCCCTATCAACTCATAGAAAACTGAGCAGGGTCGAGGCCATACGGTCGCTATAGAAAAACACATACATTTACAATTGCCTGAAAGAACCGAAAAATGCCCTGTTCGTTCAATTATTCATTCAGCTGCGGTTCGTTGAAGTTGTAATGTAATGAGTCACGGGATATTCTAGATCACATGCCTATGATAAAACAATCACTGAGTGTTTAATATAGGCCGACCGTACAGGTTGAAACTTTGTATGCAGTATTATGCGCTGTAAAGATATCAGCGTTTGCATTATTGATAACTCCTTTCATTCCACTTTGTTATTAAGATGTATAACTTATTACAGGCCCTGGCCTATGCACCGTCATAATTTATAGGCCCGTAGGCTTTGCGCGTGTATCTTCGACAATACATGCGAAAAATTGACATTAAGCCATTCTGAGCAATCAAACCATTTCTTTTGTAGGATTTCGATCTGGAGCTGGGACGTCTTGGCTCCCAGTTAAGACGGACGTTATAGCTAGTATGTAGGCCTGTATCCCTTTTTTCTCTATAGTTCAAAAACCCTTCCAGGCATGAATCCCTTAGTGTTATTAAGCTTCCGAACTGCAATTAGAATTATTCAAATTCAGATGCATTAAACAAAAAATGCTTCAAGCAAAAGCAACGAAGCTTGTATGATTTTATTCTGGGCTGGCGAGGTAGACTGAGGTGATACATTGCTTTGCTGAATTAACCAGTCAAAGAAAACTAGCCCTAATGTTCGCAGTCTGCCCAAGGGTCTGTTTAAACTTTACGCAGTAAGCAATGGTGGATAGGCGTAGTTCGATTCAACGAGATCGACCATTTTAATTCCTTTTCCTCTTATCTCAATTTCCGGATCAATTCTTAACACCATTCACAGTAGCCGTCTGACGGTCTGCCTGCCTGACTCTTGGATCTTGACCTGGAACCGAACCCTGCCTGCTTATCGATTTTGTTTTGACTGAGCGCCTGTGAATAGGCTGGTTCCCGCGGCTTAGCTTTCGTTGGGCGCTGTAGAAAACTCGAACTTACGAATACGATATCATCCAGCTATCCCGCTCTTGTTTCATGCATATCCGTGACCTTCGCAGAATCTGCCCTATGCCTGGCTGCAAAACTCCTGTTCTCAATTCAGTTGACTGGCTTAAAATAAATGAACGAATTGATTACAAAGTCCTATCTCTTAACTACAACACAATTCAATCATCTCAACCCTTCTATCTTTGTCAGTTATTTGCAATCCAATCACTCCGCTCAACTGGCTTCTCTTCCACGCTTAAACTTTTCCGCCCTCCCTTCACCTCATCTTTAACATTTGGAAATCGCTCCTTTCGTTGGGAGCTATAGAAATCTCGAGCTTCCGATTAGGATCTCAAACGTAAAGCAGAGCAGCCAACGCGCGTACAATCTGCTCGCTCGACTCGCTCTTGTTCCAGGCCAAAACGTACACATGTACTGTAAGAGAGCTCTGAGTGAACATGAAACAGACTTAATGATGTTTTGACTCGTTTAAAGTACGTGCTGTGGCGCCGCATAGCGACAGATTCAAAATCACGTGATAAAAATTGGAAGCTGAAAACTTACCCGCAGTGTTGTGTTATTATAACGAGAAGAAACCTAGTCATTCAATACGGGATGGTGCCCTAGATTTCATTTTATTTTTGTATATTCAGTTATTGTGCTATCGACAGTTTCGTGGTTTTACGGGTTAGTTTTTAATGGTCGATTAAACTTTGCTCTGGCACGATTGTGTATGCATGGGCAAAAGCCTACGTCTTGAAATAAATCAGACGAGAGTCAAGCCTAGACCACGCAAGTTCCTTTAAAACGCATAACATTTCCGTCTATGGTTTTATTTGCCATGTTATATGAGAATAAATACTTTAATGGTGCTTTTGGCAATATGTACACGATATCAAGAAATGTCATAAGCTATACAAGTATACAGGTGTGAGCGTGATGTAGTCTACTGTTCGATACGATGAATACAATAGAATACAGCTAAAGTTTGATAATGTCGCTGGTGCACTTTGAGCCAGATGACAGAAATTTTTTAGCTCACTTGCAGCTGGTGTAAGATGGAAGCTAGGTAAGTTTTCAGCTAGTGACAAAAAGACATACTTAAAGTATCGGGGACCGCTCTGTTTCGGGCGTGGCTTTCGGCCCGGGTTCTGCCTACTGTAATTGGTTGTAGTTGCTGCTAAGATGAATATCCTTGAGCTACACACTATTTTCTTAGATCAGTTAAGGGCTATTCAATAATTACAAAGCCATACTCACCCTAACTTTAACCCAACCCTGATTTAACAGCAGGCTTTAGAATCCATTTTTATTTACTTCAGTCAGTGACATGACACTTACAGAAGCCACGCCTATAATTAATGTTACTGAGGCAGGCGATGCCAAAAGGCAGCGGCCAGAACAGCGGTCCCTGATACTATAAGTTTGCCGACAAAACAATAACTTATTAAGGGTGAAGTGAACCTGATGAGGTAGAGAAATACAGATTGGGATGACCATTATGAGGTGTTTATTTGGAAGCTGTAGCCCATAGAGAAGAGATAGTATGTAGCACCCGGTTTGCATGTACTTTACCATTACGGCATGCCAGTTAAATTCAATCACACCAGAACCTCATTTCCTTTTGCACAGCCTCCAGGAATCAGACTGTCTTGTGATCTTGCAACAGGGTGGGCTCAACCCTAGTTGGTTCAGTTGCTGGCCTCTGAAACAGACAGCAGATGTTTTGATGTGACTTGGGAGCACACCAGATAATTAGACTTTTTCCTGGACACTTTCTTGCCCAAATATATATTTCTTTACTTGCCCGAGTGTGAACTTTGACTTGTATGTACTATATCTGCCCAATGCACGAATATATCGCTAGCCAAATGATACCAATTTGTCTTGGCTTATATGCATGAAATGCAACACTGCCATTTCACATTTAGAGGAATGCTTTGCATGACAGGATTTTATTCAACTGTTGTTGTGCTGTGTGCATGGTTCTTAAGGTGTGGCTAGGCTGAGGCTACTTGACTAGCATGCTTTCTAATGCTTATCATAGGAAACATCTATTCCTTTGATCTGTTTTGCATGTGATGCAGTGCCACTAGTTGTGTATAACTGAGAGTCCCCTAAACTTGGGCCATTGGCCTAGAAGTGCCAGTCTCCCTTTGATCAAGCAGTATCCTGGGGCAGTTAATTATTGGATGGGAGGGGTAAACTGAAGGACTCAGTTATTAAATTGTATTGATAAAATCAAAAAAAATCAAACAAATATTAAACCATTATACATTTTGAATATTATTTAAAGGAAACTACTGTCCATAAAACCTGTCTGTAAGCATTATGGCTGGTTCACCACACTACTGCATTATTAAAGGTTAAAATTTGATTTGGTAATAGTTTAGTTAAAATTTGCTTTATTTGTTTCAACAGGAGCAATGAATTGTCAGAGCTGTGCCTTGAATTTGAATGTGATCATCGCATTGATGTGTCTTATCGTGATTGTTTATGTACCCTCGGCAGAAGCCACTATACGTCTGGTGGGTAGTGCAGGTTTTCAGTAGTAAAGCTAGATCATATGACTTAAATTTCTCCCTATGATATTTAGAGTTACTATATTTCCATTTTCAGACTTACTACTTGAATGGGTTAACTTTTCTAAGTCAATCTTCTTTGGAACTATGCTGGACCCTCTTCATAATTCCGCTGTAACTTGGTGAGGAGCTAAGGTCCTGAATTCACCTTTAGGATGTGTAGTCGTGGACTTGTATTGCTGTTGTGACCCAATAAAACCTGTCCAATTCAACAAGGTAGTTTTCAATTGCATATTTTGTCATATAAATTGGAACGATTTTAGAAATGCTTAAATTATCACTGCTAGGGACATCAGGAGTTTTAAAAAATTGTACTTTCAGTTTAAATGAGGTATTCTTTGGGCATAGCTTGCCTGTGGTATTTGATGTGATTCATAACAAAGTAAATTTTTTTATTTTTTTGTAGTTTCTTGCAAAAGATAATAAAACTCTTGCATCTTTTTCGGATAGTGTGACAAGGTTTGGTGTAGATTTTCCTGCAAATGGCTTAATGGTGAGTAATCTACAGCATATTGCATTGATGTGGGTTAGCCAATCTTGGTCTTATTCATTTGGAACAGAAATCAAGTTGAAAACTAGTTTAGCAGTCTCTTTTTTGTTTATCATGATAGTGAGATGATTTTGACATTTTGCAGTTCAGTGTTTTTGATTTTCTCCACTCTGTTTTTGTACAGTTTCTTGCAAGACAACAAGATATTTTATGTTGTGCCAAGCTCTATCAGATTTTAAGTAGTGCAACTTAAGAGAAGCTTTCAATTTGTGGTGTAAAAATATTAATGTGAAGAATGTTTTTGTATTTATGTAACCCATAAGAAAATGTTGTCCATTAATTGCAATGTTGTTCTTCTGTGCTTCAGAGTTTCTGCATGTTCAGAAAACTTGCCCTTTATGGATAAATGTTGAGTTATAGCAGTTGAATGGTTTGCTTTTAGGGCCATCACATTTTTGCGGATAACCCCGATGGCTGCACGGCGGTCCTTCCACCACCTGAAAATGGAACTTGGTTTGCTGTGATGAGTCACAGTTCTAACTGCTTTTCTGCTGATAAAGTAAGGATATCATTATTGTAATACTGAAGACTCGACAGTGTGCGACCCTTTAAGTCATGGTAACTCTTAGGAGACCCCAACACAATGGACATAACACACATAATCATTATCATTATTATGACTATTATTATTATTATTAGTCAGAAACTTATATCGTCATTTATAAATTAAACTGAAAAGCACGGGCAGCTGGAAGAAATATGTCTTCAACTGTTTGCAGAATGAAATAAGAGAAAGAGAAGGGTCCTTCAAAGCTGGTGGTAGTGAATTCTGTAGATGTGGACCAGCATGTGAGAAGGCATGGAAACCACACATGTAATGCTTAAATATGCTAGAGTGTGGTGTATATCAGATGCAGTTAGATACACACCTACAGCGGATAATGAGGGAAATAGGCGTGACCAGAAACTAAATGGACCCAGATTTTTCAAGGTTGCTGGTCGGTTTATTCTTGCTTCATTCATGTCATTTTATCTTACATGTGATGTTTGTGTATTTGCAAGTATATATTGCTTGAGGGTTGTAGTAGATGTTATGTTAAATCCAAGAAAAGTCAAACAACTAGCCCTCCCAGGGTGGTTGGCTTATTTACTTTGTTGTAACCGCACCCAGTAACTGCCCAATCTGTAAACTCAGGTGTCTAATAACAATCCGAGATTGACTTATTAGATTAAATCCTTCACATAGACTTCAAAGAATCTGTGGTTTCACTTCTGTAAGAACGTTTTGTGGCAATTTGTTAGTTTTAGCATTGATTTTGTTACAATCCATTTAACATGGTGGCAAGAATCTTTGGCTTTCGAGACCAGCATGCTAAAGGAACCACACTTTAATGACTTTGAACGAAATGAGCCTTGAGGCATTCTTTTTCTTCTAGTCTGAACCAGCGCGTATCTTGTTTTTATGTTGCCATATTCCAATCTTGACTTGACTGACTATGGAAGAAATTTACTTGGTGTAGGGATGCGTGTTGGTGAGTGACAGAGGCTCACAGCAGACCACAAAATCACTAGAATAACAGTAATATATAAAAATAATTAAATGAACTATATTAAAATTAAGTCTGAATTCGTGAGCTAAGGAAGCTCCTATGATTAATTTGACCTAGATAATGGCTGTTATTGAACTTTTCATAAATAAATTCTTCCGTTTTTAGGCACTAGACTTTTGTAAATTTATTCATGCTAATAATTTGAATAAATATTACAAATCGATTAAATTTTGTGAATTAATAAGACATTGTTGCCTAACTTAGAGAGTACGGGTTCGAGCCTTCCCTTAGACGCTTACAGCATAGGGAACTTGACTCACAATTGCTTCGCACCACAGATTCAGATGTACTGACCTTGTGTGCATAATAAATGCAAAACAATGATAATAATAATTATCTGTTTCAGGTTTTAAATGCTCAAGCAGTTGGATATCAGGCCGCAATATTGTACATGAATCATACTGATGAGCTTCCTGAAGATATAGGATACATAGGTGAGTTAGCACAATTTTATGCGCCCTGTAGTCATTGGCAAAGTTTTTGTTGACAAACATGTCCTTGATGTTGCTCTTTTATAACTGATTTCAGATGAGGGGTATTATTGTATTAATTAATGCTCCTAGCTGAAAAGTATTAAAAAAGCTCTGTCTGCAGTGTTTATGGTGTGAACTTCATTAGTTTTTGGATCTGGGTAAAGTCTTTGTATTATTGCTGATATAACTATGAAAGCTAAATGACTTGGGGTTTTTGTGATATATTAAAGAGACTGAATTTTAAAAGTGAAATTTTACATTTTGATCAGATGTTCAAACATGTTGTGCGAGGCTGTTTTCCCATAGCAAGTGTTACACTGTCTTTGATGGTTCTGTGTTAAGCATTTGATTTTCTTTACTGATTCTGGTAGATTTGAGTTTCATTATTACTAGTGATTTGGGCAGGTTTCTTATCAGAAAAGTTGTAAATGCTTTTACATTTGTGGTATAAAGTTTGATTTGTCTAAGTGGTGTGATTTTGCTTAATATGAAATTTGAATTTTGACAAACTTTGACAAGATAAACTGTTTTTATATGTTTTCAGTTGATGACAAAATTCGTATACCATCTACTGTAGTCGGAAGGTCAAGTGTACCCGTTCTTTTGCAATACGAAAAAAGACAGGAGTGAGTTGAAGTTGATATTGTCTTCTGAAGAATTTTGGAATTTCTTTAAACATTGGCCATAATTTTCAAATTAGTTTTGAAACATGGAGTTGAACTGGTGCTTTACAAATGTGCAGTTACATTTATTTGCTTATTCTTTACTGTCTGATCCAAGGTCTCCTTTAGTGCCGTTGTCATAATATACACGGCATCAGTTGACGGTTGCTCTGAAGCGAAAGTCAACCACGAAACTTAATCCACTGGAAAAGTCCAGTTGAAATCCTACCCTGTTCCTGCCAACTTTAATTGCTCCTCTGTATTGCCCATGCTTCATTTCTTTATTTTGGGATGATCCTAGTGAAGGTTTACAATTCTTTCCACAACTCTAAAACTTGTGTAGGGGTAGGGTAGAAAGCAACATTTAAAACATCTTGGAGTAACATTTGCCATTGCTTCAGCAGCCTCTTGTTATAAACCAAAATGGGCCTTCGTAAAGACCTGGACCTAGAACGTAATGTGACCTGGCCTACTTTAAACATGACAATTGATCCAAAAGAATTGTGTGTTGCCAATATTTACTGATTTAGAATAACCTGATGTATTTAATGCTGTTTTGTATTTCGTTTGTTTAGCGTGATTACGTTCATAAGTGAAAGGAGCCCAAAGTATTTATGGACGTTGGTGCTGTTTGGCATTGTTGGCATCGCAATTGTTCTGTTATTTGGTAGTTGCTTGGTAAGCCACTTCAATCTTTTCCATGTTTGGTGTTTATATTTATGTAGCTGGATATGTAACTATCAACAGTTTGTTTTGTACGTATATCGGCGAACATAGAAGGGTGGCAGATGATATCATTATGTACTGTATATGCATTTGTGGATGAATTGATTGTATGTATGTATGAATTGATTGTCTGTATGTGTGTATGTGTATGTATATTGGCAAACATAGAAGGGTGGCAGATGATATCATTATGTACTGTATATGCATTTGTGGATGAATTGATTGTATGTATGTATGAATTGATTGTCTGTGTGTGTGTATGTGTATGTATATTGGCGAACATAGAAGGGTGGCAGATGATATCATTATGTACTGTATATGCATTTGTGGATGAATTGATTGTATGTATGTATGAATTGATTGTCTGTATGTGTGTATGTGTATGTATGTTGGCGAACATAGAAGGGTGGCAGATGATGTCATTATGTGCTGTATATGCATTTGTGGATGAATTGATTGTATGTATGTATGAATTGATATCATTATTGTCATTTGTGGATGAATTGATTGTATGTATGTATGAATTGATTGTGTGTGTGTATGTGTATGTATATTGGCGAACATAGAAGGGTGGCAGATGATATCATTATGTACTGTATATGCATTTGTGGATGAATTGATTGTATGTATGTATGAATTGATTGTCTGTATGTGTGTATGTGTATGTATATTGGCGAACATAGAAGGGTGGCAGATGATATCATTATGTACTGTATATGCATTTGTGGATGAATTGATTGTATGTATGTATGAATTGATTGTCTGTATGTGTGTTTGTGTATGTATATCGGTGAACATAGAAGGGTGGCAGATGATATCATTATGTACCGTATATGCATTTGTCGATGAATTGATTGTATGTATGTGTGTATGTGTATGTATATTTCAGCACACTTAATATAGAGCCTTGTAAGGACCTCTAGAAGGCAAAAAGATGTGAGGCACAAAAGTTCTGAATGAGCACTTGAATCTGTCACATGTATCAGAATCAAGCAGTTCTGTTAACTTCTTTGTTGATTTAGGCGTCGTGGTTTTTGCTTTAGGTTTGGTTGATTAACCACTGCTGTAATGGGGATAAGCCCATGGGGATTTTGTCACTTTGGAAACTGAAAAAGCTGAAAGTTCATACGTATCGGGCAGGTTGGTGCTTCAAAGTTGAAACAGTAATGGAAATAATATGCTTTTACTAGGCTAGTAAAAGTTGCTGTAAAAGGCTTTTAAAAGTCACATTTCTTTACATTGCACAAAAAGTGTTGTATTGAAGTTCATGTGTATGTTATGGTAAATTTTTGACGACATCAGTCTTTATATTTCATTTTTATCTGGTTAGATATTGCCAATCAACTTTCATACAGCAACACTACTAGTGATATCTTTAGTATCTGTAGCTACCTACAAAATTCCTCACTCAGTTGATGAAATTTGGCATGTTTTCAAATGCATTACTTACTTACTTACAAACTATCTTGTTACACGGATTAAATGATATGCAGGTTTGATGAAAATTAAGTGATAATGTGAACTGTTTATGTCTTGCTACAGGTGATAATTTTGAAGCCTGTGCAATTTGCTTGGAAGACTACAAGGAAGGAGAGAAATTAAGAATTCTGCCTTGTGCACATGGTACGTGAACTTTAATCAATTTATTGTTTGAGAATATCTGTGGTAATGAGGCTACCTTACTGTTAAACACCGGTTATCTACCATATGTAAATACAGTAATTAAGTAAAGTAATAATTAATATACAAGTAAGTAAGTAAGCAAGTAATGCATTTGTTAACTTACCGTATGTCCATCGGCTGAGCAAGGAATTGTGGGGGTGGACTGACACAAACAATTAAATACATAACACAGCAAACAAATAAAAGAAGATGCAGAGCCACATCAATACAGACACAGAATGGCACAGAAACATAAAGGATACTCTGGTCTACGTGTAATACACTATAATATGGTATTACGTTTTGCACTAAAGACGAATAAATGTGGTATACATTTGACTTCTAGTTTTGACTTTTTTAGTGAGTGAATTTTTTTTACCAAGTGACTGCAAGTAACAAAGTTGACAGCAGTCGAGCAGATGTGTGGGTGGTTAACCCAGTTCGCTGAAGTTGTTGGTTATTGGTGTCAGTATGAAATGCAGACGTTAGAGAACATAAAACGCCAACGTTGTCAAGTTTTTACATGTGCATGAAGCCTGAGAAATGTATAAAAATATCATTTAGCAGAACTGTAGAAATGCTGTATTATTACTCCATTTTATTTTGTAAATTTATATAGCATTACTACTGATAACAGTCACTCAACACCTTTGTGAGGTTCTCAAAAGGTGCTACATAAATAGCCAGATAATACAGAATATATCTTTCCAGCTACCTGGGCTTTTAGGTGAATTCATACATCATTGTGATGTAAGTATCTGAATAATAATAATAATAACAACAATAGCAATTATAATAATAATAACAATAATAATAATAATAATACTTTTAGCTGTTGACGCTGATCATTCAACTGTAGACTCAATCTGTTGTTGATTAGATTTCATGAGGGAGGCAGTTAACCAATTCTGGCACTGCATCTGTTTGATGCCATGGTGAAATGTTTTGCTTCAGCATTCCACTGCAAATGTGTTGATGTTTGGCTAACGGAAAATAGAAAGACATGTCCTCTGTGCAACAAAGCCGCCGATTCCAAGCAGAAGCAACAGAGCCATCGTATAAACGAGCGTGAGGAGGATCGAACGCCGCTGCTTGCTGAGGCTTTGCCGCCTGCTGGTAGTGCAAGCAGCGCAGGCAGTAATGCAAGTGAGTAGTCTTGCACCTACTGCTCTGTGTGCCTGGTATAAGTTGAGGAGTATTGCACACAATTATGCAAGAAACCTTTGCAAAATTTGTTAATCTGTATAGTTTTTTGAGAGATAATAGGTATATGTTTAAAAGGATTATTCAGAGTGAAATAATTGATGATATTGTAAATGGGTAGGATTTCACTATTTTATACTGATTACTTATTAGAGCAATCTGTGTCAGTGGTTTTAGAATTGTACATGAAAAACTCTGATTATAAAATTAACGGGAAATGTGAAACAGCCTTCTTTTCTGTCAGGCTGATTACTGACGTAAATAAATATGAAGAGATCTGAAAATATTAGAGTGCTGACTAAACACGTATGTTATTGCCTATGCTTCTTATGTTGGTGATGATAAGTGGTATTGCTGTTGCCAGGTTCTGTTAAGATGGATCATGAGTTTGTCGTTGTTTTCTTTTGCGCAGGTGAGAACCTCAGAGTTCAGCGTGCAAGAGGCAACATCTGCGTTTCAGTTGCTGAAGTTCACGAGGCTCCGTCAGTACATCGAGGGAGAAGAAACTACGGTTCAGTTGATTCAAAAGTGCAAGACCAGCCTTCTCCATCTTTGGCCAACAGTGGCGGTGCAACGGAAAATGCTGGGGGCTCAGTGTCTAGTCTGCCTGAGCAGGCAGCATCATGTGACAGTTTTATTCTTCCTGCAAAGTTCTACATAGGCACTCCCAGAGATTCAGAAGAGTCTTCCGTTCCTCGGACTGGTTTTGCTGTAGTTCCTGGCCAACGGGAAAGTGCCTCAGAAACGGAGACTGTTGACTCGGAGAGTAGAATTCCAACTGCATCCACTTCCGTGTTATCAAAACCCTATTGTGCTGAAACAGATAAAGTCTGAGTTAGTGTTTGATTACTTTAATGATTTTCAGTGTATTATATATATATATATATATTTTAAAATGTATTCAAGCTGAAATCACTACGTTGCAAGAATAAATTCTTTTTAAAAGGTTTTAAGTTGATCTGGTCAGCTGTTCAGTGTTTTAAGCTTCTCGAGTCATGTGTCAAGTATATTTTCAGAGTCTGCCTTTTGTGGTTGCTTTTGTCTTTTAGCATTCTTTTAAAGTTGCATGGTGTGTCATAGTTGTTGGCACTTTTATTAAACAGTTGTGATTATAATTTGCATTGCATTTGTGTTTTATCATCATCGACTTGCCAGAAACCGACTGATATTTGCCTTCCTGACTTTACTGTTTGTAAGTACAGTAAATAAATTAGGTGGGCTTTATTTGCTAGTGCTGAGCATATATGAATCAGTATTTGTTACCAAATAAACTAAGTGTTTTGATTGCATTTTGTTGAATTAGATCGAACAGATCCTGTGCTAGTCTAAAAACATTTTGCATACTGTAAGGGTATGTATGATGTATTAACAATAGGACCAAACACAGTGGAACCAAATTTTTGTGTAGTAACCAGTCTTATAGTCTGGTTGGAACGTCCAGTTTGTAGTTAAGTCATGTCCCAGTGGTTGGAAATGAAGAGTTGTGCAGTGGTTTTAGACTAGGTGAAATCCTCCCAGTGGTTGGAAATGATGCAGTGGTTTTAGATTAAATGAAATCCTCCCAATGGTTGGAAATGAAGAGTTGTGCAGTGGTTTTAGACTAAGTGAAATCCTCCCAATGGTTGAAAATGAAGAGTTGTGCAGTGGTTTTAGACTAAGTGAAATCCTCCCAATGGTTGAAAATGAAGAGTTGTGCAGTGGTTTTAGACTAAGCGAAATCCTTGCTGTGCCTTGGAGTTGATCTGCGCTCGGAATCTGATGTTTGTAACTGCACTTGATTGAGCTTGATTAGTTTTTGATTGTAATTTACTTATTTCTGTGCTGGTTAGTTTTTGTTATTTATGTGAAAGTGATTGTGGGACTGTTCTGCATATTAAGCTTGAATGAGGATTAAATTAGCAAAGGGAATGTCGTATATTTTAGAATACTGTTTTTAATAATGTATGTTCTGCTATCAGTTGATGGTAGCGGTAACTGCTGTATTTTCAGTCCTTCCGAGAGCTTCTAAGAGGCACCATATAAATGTTCAGAAATTAAATGCATATAATTGTTTCTAGAGTTGGTGTTTACCAAACCATTACAGTTCACCGAACAGACGAGAGAGATCGGATAACACATTTACGATTTCTGTTGACAACGATGGCTGGAGTAGATTTCAAGAGTGCACTAGTGATGGAGCCTTGAAACCTTGCCGACTATGCATCCACTTGATATGGTACAAGCTGTCTTGAAAACTCACTGACCAATCACCCACGACCGATCACTCTTCCAAGCCTACGATTCTTCGCCGAGCCGATGGACACATGACATGTTAACAAATGTCTTACTTACTTAATACAAACAACCTTGTTGTCAAACAGTAACGAAACGATAACTGTCAACAATCCTAGGATGACTGTTGTGTATTTTGGGTGACCATTATGAATTTTACCATGTACCAAACGTTTTATTATGAAATGATCCCGTGTGCTATGAATGAAAAGTACTTTTGTGTCTTGAGGCTCATTCCTCTTTGTTTTCGAGTAGCGTAATCGTAATCTCGAGATTTCTACAGCGCCCAACGAAAGCTGAGTTGCGGGAACCAGCCTATTCACAGACGCTCACACAAAACAAAATCGATAGGCAAAATGGTTGGGTTCCAAGTCAAGATCCACGAGTCAGGCAGGTAGACAGTCGGACGGCTACGGTGGATGGTGCTTGAAATTGAAGTGAGAAGATAGATAAGGCGAAGAGGAAGAATTAGGATAAGATTTTTAGAAAAATTATGTTTGAGTGAAAGACCAGCGCAAAAAGTGCAAGAGTTGAAGTGTGGGTGAGTTCGTATGATGGATCAGATAATTGTAATTATGGCAGGAGTTTATTCCAGAGGGATGGGGCAGCTATGGCTAGGGGAGGCTATGGAGCGATTTCCAAATTTTAAGGATGAGTTGACTTGAGGGCGAAGAAGTGTTAGGGCAGAAGAGGAGCGGGTTGAACGGAAAGGTTGGATTGTAAATAACTGAAGAAGGTGGAAGGATTGAGGTGTGTTACAGGTAAGGGATAGGATTTTGTACTCTATTCATTCAGGTATTTTAAGCCAGTGACATGATTTGAGAACGGGTTATGTGATGGTGTTTGGGAGTTTTTGTTTTTATACCCGAGCATGGAGGCCCATTTATTTGAACAGTTGATGGTTAGCTATGTTGCTTTATGTAGGCCTAACAAGGCAAGTTAGCTTCCTGAAGTAGGGCCTAAACAAACAGTTCATCGGGCACTACTGAACAACTGCTTCTTTCGTCTTTCTACCCCGCCGCCCCCCGTTGGTGTCGATCGCATACCTCATTGTGTTTCTCCATTCGGTTCTGCTCTGTGCTAGTATCCTCAATCGTAATCGTAACTCAAGATTTCTACAGCGCCCAACGAAAGCTAGGTCGCGGGAACCACCTTATTCATAGGCGCTAGGTCAATACAAAATCGAAAAGGCAAGAAGGGTTCGGTTCCAGATTAAGATCCAAGAATCTGACAGGGAGACAGACGGCTACGGCGGGTGGTGTTTGGAATTGCACATACGTTCACACACGCGCCAATCCATGATTGGTCAACCTCTAACCCCTGTTCCATCAAACATATCCCAAACACGAGTTAATTGTTTGACCAGCCAGATGCTGCCCATCCTAAATAATTATGTGTCCAAAGAACTGCAATTTCCCTTGGATAATGCACATTGTTTCGTGTACATCATTAGGCTACTACATACAGTATCCCTGGCTTGCAATGGCGGGGAACGCGCCACATTGAAAGTCCCCGATTTGGCTGAAGGTGGACGATCCCAAGTCTTTATGCTGGTCCAGAAGACGCACAGAAATGGATTTACTTAATGAGTGGTCAATTATTACCGCCTTAATTAATGTTTGTCAATACTTTCACGGATCTGTTCACAGCGCGGACTATGCGTGGTTGAACGATGGACGAGATGTATGTATGTAGGGTTCATTATGGTGGGTGTATTTATAAGAGATTGAGATCATAGGCCTAATCCGAGGCTCTTTTCCTTGGTCCATATAGACTTATTTAAATATAAAGAATAGACCAAATGGGGCGTAGACCATTAAGATAATTATGTGGGCCTAGTTTCGGCTGTGTGGCAAAATGTTATGTTGTGAGCGTAAACATCGAGTGTATCTAGTTTAGTGGACCGTCGAACATTCAACAGTTAAAGCGATGAACTTTTATTACTCCGTTTGCCAGAAGCCATCAACTGCTGCAGGTGAAAAAGTGCCGAGGTTTCCATTTCCATCTAGATTTGTCCAGTGTATAGGGGTAAGCGAAGATAATTATCAGATGTAACGTTGTTTTACGACGTGTTGCATTGATGGCCGCAACAGGTGTCGATGGCGCTATGTATTTACGAATTTGTTTTACGACTGGATGCATATAGCAGCAGTGTTAGACTGAGTCGCCCTAATCGATGTAGTCTGTCGACTACAGATCGACTGTCTGTCGACTAGACCTACTGACCTACTTACTGATCGACTGTCTATCGACTAGACCTATTGATCGACTGTCTATCGACTAGGCCTATCGATCGACTGTCTATCGACTAGACCTATCGATCGACTGTCTATCGACTAGGCCTATCGATCGACTGTCTATCGACTAGGCCTATCGATCGACTGTCTATCGACTAGACCTATCGATCGACTAGGCCTATCGATCGACTGTCTATCGACTAGGCCTATCGATCGACTGTCTATCGACTAGACCTATCGATCGACTGTCTATCGACTAGGCCTATCGATCGACTGTCTATCGACTAGGCCTATCGATCGACTGTCTATCGACTAGGCCTATCGATCGACTGTCTATCGACTAGGCCTGTTGATCGACTGTCTACCAGCCTGACTCGTGTATCTTGACCTGGAACCGAACCCTTCCTGCCTATCAATTTTTTTTGACTGAGCGCCTGTGAATAAGCTGGTTCCCGCAACTTAGCTTTGCTTTCGTTGGGAGCTGTAGTAGTCTCGAGCTTATGATTACGATAGTCGAAATATGAAGCGTCCTTCCAGTTATTTTTGCCAACTGGATGAGATTTTACATCGAGTAGGCCTACACAAGACAAAGACCACGTTTCTCCAACGCCTTTTACACCCGTAACGCAACACATAACACTGAAACTGAACTGAAGATACTTTGTTGAAAACCAGTAATTTTACGACTACAGAGAATAAAGTAGGCAACGCAGGTCTGAAAAGGAAAACTCTTTAATGATCACACTGGTCAACATAGAAATCGTTACTGACTGGAAAAGACCCTAATGTGTAGCATCTTGGTGTGCTGAACACGAATATAACCATAAAAATTTTTTATTGGCTCTCGTTTTTTAAATTTTTCATATAGTTCATTTTTTATGTTTCACCATGTAAATTTATGCAGTAGGACTGCGACAATATCCTAAATAAGTCTAGAATGATGTAATATTCCACCTCATTGCATAATCCCATCATGGACACATCATGCACAGTTGATTACGTCATTTTCTGATGCAATGTAAAACTACAGCCAGTCGGCTGCTGACGTAAGATGACGTCAGCAGTGTACTATATAAAGCGAGTCGGAACGGTTGAGCATTTACAATATTAGACTTTGTGCGAGACAGTTTAAGTTACTGTTTTATAAAACTATTATTACTTTATCCATTTAGATACAATACAGAACAGTAATGCCTCGGAAGTGCGTAAATACTGTGGACAACTTTTGTTACATTTGTGGGGAAGTGACATTTGCCAACCAGAAGAAAAGTACCACTTATCAAGTCAAGAAGGCATATCATGCTTACTTCGAATGCAAGGTTGGTGACCAAGACAAGCCATGGGCCCCGCATATATGCTGTGCTACATGTACAACACAGCTTTCACAGTGGTTGAATGGCAAAAGACCATCAATGCCGTTCGCAGTTCCCATGGTGTGGAGAGAGCAAAGCAACCACGTAGATGACTGTTACTTCTGCTTGGTTCCTCCTCTTTCCGGTGGAATAACGAAGCAAAAGAAGTCGACAATAGTCTACCCAAACAATCCGTCAGCATTGAGACCAGTTCCACATGGTGATGGACTTCCTATTCCAGAACCTCCAGCAGAATATATTTTCCTTGATTCATCTGATGAGGACAAGGGTGAGCCGACATGTTCTTCTCCTGGTCCGTCAGCGTGCAGTGATCCCGATTTTCACTGTGGTGCATCATCAACCCCACACAGAATAACACAGGAAGAACTAAATGACCTTGTTCGTGATTTGGACTTATCCAAAAACAAGGCAGAATTGCTAGGATCAAGACTCCAACAATGGAATCTTCTAGAAGAAGATGTCACAATTACTTCATATAGAAAGCGCCATCAGCAGTTGGAACCTTTCTTTATGAAGGAAGGTAATCTGGTATTCTGTTCCAATATTGACGACCTCATGAATGCCTTACAGATCACTCATGACCCACAAGAATGGAGACTCTTTGTAGACTCTTCAACACTGAGTCTTAAGGCTGTGCTTTTGCACAATGGAAACCGTCTTCCATCTATTCCATTAGCGCATGCTGTCCACATGAAAAAGACATACGATAACCTAAAACAGCTACTGCATTCCATTGACTATAACAGGTACAAATGGCACCTGTGTGGTGATTTGAAGGTAGTTGCCATTTTAATGGGATTGCAGCAAGGATATACAAAATATATGTGTTTCTTGTGTGAGTGGGATAGCCGAGCAAGAGAGTTGCACTACGTGCGGAAGGAATGGACTCCCAGACAAAACATGGCAGTTGGACAGAAGAATATCCAGCACCCAGCTCTGGTCGAGGCTCACAAAATCCTACTACCACCCCTTCACATCAAACTAGGTTTGGTGAAGAACTTCGTGAAAGCCATGGACCGCACTTCGCCAGCTTTCCGATACCTGCATGAAAAATTCCCTCGACTCAGCGAAGCAAAGATTAAAGAGAGAGTTTTTGTGGGTCCTCAGATTAGAGAACTCTTCAAAGATGACCGCTTCAACAACTTGCTGGAGGGTGATGCGAAACAAGCATGGAATGCTTTTCGTCTAGTGTCTACAGACTTTCTGGGGAATGTTAGGGCAGAAAACTGCAAAGAACTAGTAGAAGACATGCTCAAGCAGTACCAGAAATTTCGCTGCAATATGTCTCTGAAGATGCATTTCCTTCATTCCCATCTGGATTTCTTCCCTGACAACTGTGGTATGGTTAGTGACGAACATGGCGAACGTTTTCATCAAGATATCGCAACAATGGAGCAAAGGTACCAGAGAAAATGGTCCACTACAATGTTGGCTGACTACTGCTGGACACTCTGCAGAGATGCTCCCGAACAGCTGTACAAAAGACAGGCAAAAAAATCTAAGAACTAGTCTATGACCTGGTTTTTACAAATATTAACTGTAAGTGTATCACTATTGGCATGCATTGTGCGATATAAAATTACTTCATTTCAGATTACAAAAAAACTAGAGCCAATTCGGCATTTTCACTGTCATATTCGTGTTCAGCACATACAAATTGATAAGAACTGACTAATTTCATTTCAGTAACTTGACTTTTGTAAAAATTTGTTGTCCAGTGTGATCAACACGCCAACCGCTAACGGATTCGTCCATTTCCAATGCATGAACTTTCTAGACGATGATGATTAACAGATTAATACGACATCTGATTCACACTTATATAGTTTGCAATTTCTGTAGCAGTTGAACGTTGTTACTTTCGAAAAAACTGCATAGTCCAAACGACCTCTTGAGTACTTGTTATTTACTAAGGCCTGTAATTATATTGCGCCACTGTATGGTCGATAAGGCATCATCTGATTCGGCCCTGAACAGCCGCGTATTGAAATAGACTAGTCTATAGTCCTCCATACTCGCTGAACATTTCTGGGAGACTCGAACCTGCGTGCACCACCCATCAAGACGAACACTCAACCAGTCCACCATCGTAACTGTAAGTGTAATTGTAAACCCAAATTTAATAGCGCCACTGTAAAAACAAATCCTAAGAGGCGTTCACTTGACTTGAGTCAAGACGACCGCCTGGCATTGCTTATGTAGTTGTAATGGTAACTTTAGATCTGTAAGCGTCTCTTCAAGAGAAATTCCTCGATCAAAGGCTCATGCGCGACATAATGCAGCCGAGCGTAGATGAAGTCTGCGCCGAACTCTGATCTCTGGCAGGGTGGGGTGAGCTTTCTCAGTAGAGATGGGATGCTGGCGTTCAAACGATGGAGAGGTTTAAATGCTTCTGAAATAGTTATTATTATGATATTCTTATGACGTTATTTGTTCTAGTAGCTTCTTGCATATATATATATAAACTGGGATCATGAGACTTCTTGACTGCACTTCCTCTAATTAAGGGGAAAGGGGGAGGACAGCAAACGACATGAATTATAATATCGCTGTCTTGGTATAACACTTATGGAAGACTTTAATATTTATTTCGAAGCAAACAAATGTTTAACTGACCAATATCCGGATTTTGAAGTCTAACTGGTCCAGGATTTATATCACCAGCCAAAAGAACCAACAGAGGACAAGGACAGCTCATGACGGGTAGTCGAAGATGTTCTACATGAATTTGCATTCAGCAAAGCTGACGAAAAACAATTTTATTGGTATCAGACAGAAGCAGCAAATAAAACTGATCCGAAAAAGCAGTACCACGAACCAGATTAAACGAACTGGCCTGAGCCAAGTTCAAAAACAGACTAGACTGCAACGAAACACGCGTGAATTCAACAACAGACCTGTCTGTACCACGTTTGGCAAGAAGCAGGAACAGGAACGATATACAATATAAAAGCAAGCAATGAAATGAAGCAGACAATCACATTCGTAGACTTGCAAAACACGAGGCCAAGGAACACCGAAATTTAAACAGTCGGGACCAAAATAAGAAAACAAGAGTTGTTCAGTTCATGGGCGACTAATGAACCCAGACAAATAAGTGGGCCAAACTATGTTAGTGTGGACTTAAAACCGTAAAATTAAGAAATTAAAGCAATTGTGGTTAGGGACTACATGTGCCCGTCCAGACCACGAAGTATTTGAAAGATTTCGTCCAGACCACGAAGTATTTGAAAGATCTCACCCAATAAATTCATTGAAAAATGAACAGGGTCGAGGCCATACGCAACATCTACATTTTACATAAACACAGGTTGACCGGTGTCACGATGCGAACGGCGTATACGTCAATGCAAGCAATAAATAATTAAAACTTATCTCAGAAGCAGAAATGACAAATATTGAGTCAGAAAATAAAAATTCGCAGGCTGAAACCAAGGTTCGAACAGTTAAAAGACAATTTTATGTCGAAGTACGACAATGAAAGATAAAATCAAGACTTCCGGTACGCTGCCTCCCTGCTTCATTGCCACTGTAATAAAAATCTGTACGCTGTAATTGTAATTGAAATCAGAAACTTGTAAAACGCCGCTACAAGGTAGTCTCGTCAGAGGCGCTCCCGGTTCGTCTGCATCGGATAAATTTCTTCATCCTAATTCTTCACCTCCTGTCTTAGAATATTTTCAGCCAACACACTTGAAGGGGTTTGCAAATATCTCTTTTCCTCACCTAATAAAAGTTGTCTCCTTGACACAAGTTCTATATCTCTGTTGAAGGAGTGCTTTGATGTTCTGGGTCCAATCATTACATCAGTAAATATCAATTTCTCATTGCGTGGGGTTTCCTTTCCTGTCTGTTTTCGCTCATGCCATGGTTCATTCTCTGCTAAAAAAACCTCGACCCAGCGACCTCTCCAACTACAGACCCATCTCAACTTTGAACTTTGTATCCAAAGTTCTTGAACTGGTAGTTATGAATCGCATGCAAACTCACCCATCTACCAACTCACTATTATCTCCTTACAGTCGGCATACCGTAACTTTCATTCGAGAGAATCCGCCCTTCCTGCTGTTCATAATGACATCATGTGCTCTGCGGATAAGGGTAGGGTGACAGTACTTGTTCTTCTTGGTAGGGTGACTTGGTAGTACTTGTTCTTCTTGGTAGGGTGACAGGACTTGTTCTTCTTGGTAGGGTGACAGGACTTGTTCTTCTTGGTAGGGTGACAGGACTTGTTCTTCTTGGTAGGGTGACAGGACTTGTTCTTCTTGGTAGGGTGACAGGACTTGTTCTTCTTGGTAGGGTGACAGGACTTGTTCTTCTTGGTAGGGTGACAGGACTTGTTCTTCTTGGTAGGGTGACAGGACTTGTTCTTCTTGGTAGGGTGACAGGACTTGTTCTTCTTGGTAGGGTGACAGGACTTGTTCTTCTTGGTAGGGTGACAGGACTTGTTCTTCTTGGTAGGGTGACAGGACTTGTTCTTCTTGGTAGGGTGACAGGACTTGTTCTTCTTGGTAGGGTGACAGGACTTGTTCTTCTTGGTAGGGTGACAGGACTTGTTCTTCTTGGTAGGGTGACAGAACTTGTTCTTCTTGACTTGACTTCTGCTCGTTTGCATCGTCGAGCGCTGATTGGGATTTCTGGTCATGCCCTGAATTGGTTTGCTGCTTATCCCAGTCCACACACTCAATCAGTATATGCCTTGTCTTGTCTTGTCTTGTCTTGCGCCACCTTCGATCCGAGGTTGGGCCAAATCACGAACCGTCCGTCTCCAGATGTTTCTATCTTCAGTTGTTATCAGTAATAGTTAACTAATAGTTAACCCTTATGTTCTCAATCCGGGATATACACACGGTCATTATTCGTCAAGTGCTTTGTTGACATGTTCTGTACTTGGTCCTCTTTTGTTTACACTATAGGCTACATCACACCATTAGGTACACTACTGGACAATCATGCATACTTACATGAATCTAGAAGACCGTTATTTGGTTGGGTCTAGTTACTGGGTTGTCTCGAGCCCAGCTGCCCCTTGGAAGTGGAGGCGTAGCCTACTCCTGCGTATAGAAAAAGCATAAGCTGAATTTATTTTGAAAAGCCTCGAGACTCGGCAGGGCTTTGCGATTGTTTATGCCCTGGGACTACTTCTTCCGTGAGACGATCCTTCTAAGAATCTAAGTACAGTGGTTCTGTTGTTTAGATGGTCCAATTAGCTCATCCAGAGATGCGTCCAGGAATTGGCTTTTGGGTTGGAAGCAAAACAACAGTTCGGGTCTGGGCCTAATGAAAAAAAACTCGACAGGGCCTTGGATACATAGATACATACATACATACATACATACATCCATACATACATACATCCATACATATATACATACATACATGCATACATACACATATACACATATATACATATACACATAGATACACATACATACATACATACATACATACATGCATATATACATACATACATACATACATACATACATACATGCATACATACATACATACATGCATACATACATACATACACGCATGCATACATACATACATACACGCATGCATACATACATGCATACATACATACATACATACATGCATACATACACATATACACATATATACATATACACATAGATACACATACATACATACATACATACATACATGCATATATACATACATACATACATGCATACATACATACATACATGCATACATACATACATACACGCATGCATACATACATACATACACGCATGCATACATACATGCATACATACATACATACATACATGCATACATACATACATACATGCATACATACATACATGCATACATATATATATACATACATGCATACATACATACATACATGCATACATACATACATGCATACATACATACATACATGCATACATACATACATGCATACATGCATACATACATACATACATACATACATACATACATACATTCATATATACATACATATATACATACATACATACATTCATATATACATACATACATACATACATACATACATACATACATACATGCATATATACATACATACATACGCCTCCCTGATTCCGTCCCGGCATATGTCTTAAGTTCGATTTGCATAAAAGAATCCGTCGCTTGTTTTTACTGAAGAAACCGGGGCCTCTGTCTGAGTCGCAGACGTCTGGCCAAGAATGCAACTATGATCGGCATTTAGTTTATTTGTGAACAACCTCATTCTGTGGTTTTACCACATCTGAATTAACAACATCCACAAAATACTCACCGATGAAACATGGATCCAGAAAGAACTGGTATCTAGGCTGCCGTCTAGCCTATATTCCGCGACTTTGTACCAGCGTGACCTTAGTTTTTGACCTCTTTTCGAAGAAGTCCCGAAAAGACAGCACCATCTTGGACGGAGTGCTCACGAACTCGCGGTGCAAACTTTGCAAAGGGTTTATAAACCCGAGTAAAGTCTGCAGGAGGCTTATAAATTGTCGACTTATTGTCAATAAGGGTAGATTAGTGACCAAGTTCCTTAGCATTTATGCCTTCTCTCGTTGTTTCTTTTTTGTCGATTTTTATCGAAGTTTAGGATTCATAACCGAGGCCATTCAACTGAGGCTCTGAAGTCGAATATATTTACAAGCTTTTCTTTTAACTGAGGATGCGAGAATTTCGTGTTCTAAGCTCAAAATTCCATTGTCTTCTTTGCACCACGGAATAGTCAGTCTACATGAGTACTTAAGAAAAGAACAATCAAATGCTTACTTAAAAGAGACTGCTCGCTTCCACTGGAAAGCTCGCATAGGCCTATCAAACGCGTATGGCCTACATTCCCAATGGCTACATTTTTATATCCCTATTTTTCACTCCCCCGCTTTCCGAAATTTCTTGACAGAAGATAAGTCAGAATGAACTTCCTGGTAGTGTTCGCAATGGTGATGATGATGATGATGACGACGACGACGATGATGCTGATTGTCGCGCATTCGTTCTCTCGTAGTTTTACAACTAAACCCGAGGTTCTATTTTCAGTGGTTCTATTGACAAAGTTTATTTACACCCTGATAGTTACAAAACTCTTCTTTGGTCATAACTAAGAACGGCTGTCATGCAGTTCCACACAAAAGACATCAAAACAAACTCTCACAACAAAAGACATCAAAACAAACTCTCACAACAAAAGACATCAAAACAAACTCTCACAACAAAAGACATCAAAACAAACTCTCACAACAAAAGGCAGAGTCATGCGGACGCAGTAGAAGACTCGGGCGTACATCGTTATCTCAGCTCCGTTCATCTTCTCCATCAGCTGAATGAACTTTTCCAAAGGGATTTGATTGGGTTAGGATTCCATCCATAGCCGCAGCCGCCATATGCAAATATAAGTCCTGCATTGGTTCCGTGTCACTTGCTAAAAGCTCTGTTTCAACATCAATCCACCCGTATTTTATTTCCGCATTTATTAAGCGCCACCACCTAATGACTAAGCAGCGATCGATGGGGCGGAGCAATTGTGAGTGAAGGACTTGCTCAAGGTCCCTACACAGGAACCGTCTCAGGGAAGGAGACTCGAACCCGTACTTTCCGCGTTAGAAGCCAAGCTCTCTAACCAATCGGCTACCATGCCCCACCGGTACCAGATCCTATCCTGATTCCTCTTCTTCCCCTTATCTATCCCGTAGGTCCAATTCCAAACACCATCCACCATAGTCGTCTGACTGCCTGCCTACCTGATTCTTGGATCCCTTCGATCATGGACCTGGAACCGAACCCTTCTTGCCTACCGCTTTTGTTTTGACTGAGCTCTTGTAAATAGCTGGTTACTGCTACTTATCTTTCGTTGGGCGCTATAGAAATCTTTAGTTTACGATTACGACTGCCACGAGTACCGGGCTAAATTCACACACAAAAACGCTCTCAAAATATGTGCACAATAACTTAAAATAAGCAACCTTCAACATATCGTAATCGTAGTCGTAATCCCGAGATTTCTACAGCACCCAAGGAAAGCCACGTCACGGGGACCAGCCTATTCACAGGCGCTCTGTCAAAACAAAATCGATAGGCGAAAGGGGCTCGGTTCCAGATCAAGAGTCAGGCAGAGACAGCGTGGCGGTTACGGTGGGTGATGTTTGGGATTGGAGCGGAAAGACAGATAAGGAGAGGAAGAGGAGTCAGGATAGGATCTGTGACAGAGGAGTGTTAATCCTACATAGTTCGCAGAAACTCTGCGTGTCAACCAACGCACAAGATATGCTATCTCAGAGAAACATTAAACTTCCACGGATGTCCTTAGCTAGACTAAACATGATCTCATGTGTAAACATTTAGCATAACAATTGCCATCGTAAGTGTGTGTAAACATTTAACATAACATTTTCCATCGTAACTAGCTACACAAACTGTACAAAATAACCGTCAAGTATTCAACCATCTCGACACACGAGACCTCTAAACTGTTCAAATGTGTATAGTTTTCTCAGGGTCAACTGTATCGCTTCTAAGGTAACAACTACGCGTCTTAAGATAGAAATTATCCAGACACTCGAAACCGTATGTACAACTAAGGCATAACTCTTCAATTAAATACACATACGCATTTATATATACACTCTAAATGCATACACTTATTAGCAAACCATATATAAATCCACTTACGAATGCGAAGACAGAAAGGGGAAGTTAAGCACCTCCACTTCCCAGGCTTCCTCCACCTCAGTCACGGTCTCGGTTCTCCAGTCCTTTCAATCGAAAAGATCTTTCGAATTCCCCGAAGTCTCCTTCAGCTCGCACTGTCACGCAGCCACTGACTTAAGACCCTCTGTGCAGTCGGTCTGTTTCTCGTTCGCCGTCACAACAGCCCATCCTACCTTCCCTCCACCAAGGTAAATAACACTGCGCACCAGGCAAGATCTTATGATGTAGCGCCTTTTGTGGCAATGATGATGATGACGATGATGATGACGATGACGGTGACGGTGACGGTGATGGTGATGGTGATGGTGATGATGATGGTGGTGATGGTGGTGATGGATGTGGTGGTGGTAGTGATGATGATAATGATTAAGAAGATGACGATGATGATGACGATAACGATGACGGTGACGGTGACGGCGATGGTGATGATGATGGTGGTGATGATGATAATGATGAAGAAGATGACGATGATGATGACGATGACGGTGACGGTGACGGCGATGGTGATGATGATGGTGGTGATGGTGGTGATGGGTGTGGTGGTGGTAGTGATGATGATAATGATGAAGAAGATGACGATGATGATGATGATGATGATGATGATGATGATGATGGTTATGATGCTACTTCCTGTAACGTGAAATACAGGACTTGCATACAACGTAGAAAAGAACATAACCTTAAATAAAATCGGTTATGAAGCGGTGGTTTTTCGTAGGACTAGCCATTACTAACTATGTACAGTGGCTTCAAGTCCGATGGGTCGTCGACCTACACTGCTTCTACTCGGCTCATTCGCCTTTACTTTACAACCCTCGCTATTCGTTTTACCCTCCACGTAATCTTCGGCGCGAAACCCTTCCAGTCCAAAATTTGTATCGTGATTTCTTTATAAGCTAGACCATCAAATACAATGAGTTTCATACCGACCTTAGCGTAGACTCGACATTGATTTTTATCAGTTTTTGGCCCGTTAATCTGATAGATCTAAAAATTAATTTCTCTCGTATATCTGCAGTGAAATATGATTTTGGTTCTTTGAAGCAGACAGACGGACTACCAACTAAAACAGATCTGTAGGAAGCAAGCCACTTTCTCTTAAATCGTTCAAGGTACCAATTAAAAAGGCCTATATACAGCAATTGAAAATTTAGTTCAATCAGCCGAGGTGGAAGTGTGGCTACTATTGCAATGTTGATTTACTAAAGAGAGACGAATATACAGCAGTTGAACTTAAGTTCAATTATCCGCGGTGGACGTGAGGCTACCACTGCAGTGTTGATCTACCTTAAGATAGACGAATAAGCAAAGCAGTAACTTCAAATTTCGGCCCCTTTCCGAGTCGGCCCCACCTCTGAAGTTGTGGACCGTTCGGCCACGTGGTTGAGCTCCTGAAGCAAAGGACTGAAGGCGCCAAAGAGACATGCATGTAGTTACCGAGTGATGGCTTGCCTTCCCCAACTTCAGAAACCATAATGGTTCCCAGTGAATTGTATTGGACAGGGTGCGATTTTTAGAAGACGCTGCAAATCTGTGGTCAGGAGCGTAGTGAATGGGGCTGATCTGAACCAGTGAGGGAAAGTTGCCCCTTTCAACACAGATCATAAACTTAAAATCCCGTGCTAGCGTGGTCCTTAAACGGGGACCTTAAATGGCGTGGCGCCCATTCACAGGGGCAGCGGTGCTTAAGCATCTCACCCAATAAATTCATTGAAAAACGAGCAGGGTCGAGGCCATAGGGTCGCTATACAGAAAACCCATGTGTACATTTACATTTTGGTTATCAGAGGACTATGCCTAAACAAGGCACTAATGAGCGATTATCTGGAAGTTAGTTAAGATTAACGTGTGCGTATTAGTTTTAAGGAGGCAGTAAAAGGTCTCTTGAAGCTGATGGCCTCAAAAGTTACGCACAGTTTGATAATGCGATATATATCGATTTCACGTGACAAGTCTGGGATTCGAACTCGAGTCACAGAGGTAAAAGCTAACGCGTGAATTATTTCGCCGCTCGGCCACTATGTCATCTCACTTAGGTCTACAACTATATATAGGCTCTTGCTATATATAGGCACTATATATAGGCACTTGCCAGACTTACTTTCGAGCGATGAAGGATGGATGGACAGACAGCGATGAAAGATGACATTAATTCATTCGGCTGTTTGGGCTCTATTTTACTATGAGACATTTTTGTAATTAATTACTTCGTTTGTTCGTTTGCGAGTAAATTCACAGCGTGATTCAACTATCTGGCACAATTACTGTACGCCATAATATTTCCTTGACGCTTCACTAACTGTTCCTATGGTCCGTATGATTTATAATAGGTGCATGGGAACCTGACAGAAGCAATGATGTCATTATAAATCAAAAAATCTGAAGTTTCAGTTTCAATAGTTCCAGTAGTCATAATAAATGAACCCGAGGACAGAATAAAAATTAAACAGCACAGGTCTGTTCAACAACCCCACTGACTTGACGCAGCGCTCTTAAATAAGATGGTGCCCTGCGCTTAACTTCTAAGTAGCGCTTTATAAATTTCGAGTTTACGATATATTTGCACACTGGAAAGAACAGTGAAAATAGAACCTGAAGAAGTTAGCGGGAGAAGAGAAAGAGCGATGTTGGATTTGAAGGGGTATGGGGTACTTAAACTCCTATGCCAAAAGTCAACTGCAACAGTGAAGTATGTTTTACCCGGCCCCACCGGCGGAACTCCGGCGAAGTTCCGTTCCATTAAATGTACTAATGTTCACATGTTACAGTGAGAACAACACAGGGCCGAGGCCACACGGTCATCTAACGGCGTAACTATTGTATAAATTGTGGACAATCTCAAATTTTGGGAGCAACACTCATGTTGTCTTCAGCCTAAATATTTGGCACATGTATCTCTGACCTAAAGTTATCGACGCCTGTGATCTTCGATCAAAAGTCAAACAACTCAGGAGGCCCCTATTACAGGACCAGTATTGATCCAAATGTTCAAGCCAGAGGTGTCGGTTTTCCCCGTAAAGTTATTAAGACAACGGCGCTATAGAAGTCTTTGGATTAGATTAGATTAAGTCTCAAAATGTTCGAATCAAGATAAGCCGAACATGTTTGCGAGATAGCCATGGTATACATACACGCGCTAATACTCAAGGTTTCTTTGACCTATTGGAATTCGATCCGGCTACTCCAACGGTTTATGGTTTTTGACTGCGATTTTGACTTGAAGCGACCATCGACTGATGCCTCGAGCACTCTGATAATGGCGCTGTAGAAGTCATTAGATTAGATAAGAGCGCCACATGTTCCTTCGTATGTCTAAGTAGGCCTATCTGGTCGTGTCGTTTTATGCGAACCAATTTCTACAACGTTACTCTTTATGCAAACGAATTCCAAGGACAAACTATTTTGCAATCCAATTTCTGTGACGTGCTTTTATGCAGACTAATTACTGTGACGTTACATTTTATGGAATCCAATTTCTAGGACGTTATTTTTCACGCAGACCGATTTTTATGACATGAAGAGCAACTTCTTTTCTGAAAATATCGTCAAATAAGGAAATGATTCTTATTTTAAAATTCAAAATGTCTACACCTGAGATTATTGCGCAAGCATGTAAGGATTTTAAATGGGCAACTTTCATAGTCCAACTATGGATTGTAAATAATCAAACTGGATTCATGCTCGAATAAAATAGATAGCCATTAAGTTGTATGAAAACCGATTTTAGCAAGATTCCTATTAGGAGTCTGTTATATTCTCGATTTCTTTGTTTTTAGATAATGCTCAGTCCATTATGTTTGGGGCTTTTGGCTTTTGTGCATTCATGTAAATTGATCAAAAATAGATAGCCATTAACCGATTTTAGCAAGATTCTTATTTGGAGTCTATTATATTCTCGATTTCTTTGCTTTTAACTAATGCTCAATCCATTATGTTTAGGGCTCTTGGCTTCTGTGCGTTCATGTAAATTGATCATCTGTCACAGACAAGACAATTTTTACTTGGAAAAATTAGAGATAATTCATCTTCATTCCGCAACTTCTCGTTTTCTCCTTTTGTTCACGTAGTAGTTGATTGCACGGTCACCTGCGGAGCCTCCTTCATATGTTTCCGATGGCGGCATGTCACTGAAGGAAACAGCTGATGCTTCCACATTAATCACAAGCTGCCCCACGGACGTGCAACTTATTACTAACTGAAGACCAGAGGCTCAACCAAGAAAACAACTGGTGCTTTTTCTACTTCAGAGTTTCTAGATTAGTTGAACAGGTTGTCTTTTGCACATTTAATCGCTTTAACAGTATCTATGGACAACCCTCGTCGAAACGGGTTACACCATTACACCTACGTTCGCTCTGCAGTCTTTTTGGTCTTCAGACGTCGACTAAAACTCATCTCTTCCTGACCTCAGTTCCTCCGTAGGCTGTCTCTGTGTCTTCTCGGATTCCCTTTCTGGCTTTTTGACCGGACTTTCCCTGGAATTTGGCTTGCACAACGATTTTGCTTAGTAGCACCATCGACTGATGCCTTGAGCATTATTACCGTGGCGCTATAGAAGTTATCAGATTATTATTATTATTATTAAAATGGGGACCTGATGGTCCACGTGATCCACCTTGCCCATTTTGGGGTATACTTTTAACATACTTACTTAGAACATAGTTCTTCCTGCGCAGATCTGCACATCGGGCAATACAGCTTCTCCATTTATCTCTGTCGACCGCCCGTCTTCCTTCCTCGTCCCACGATATCTCCAAACACCCAAAGTCGTCTCTGATGGTCTCTTTTCCTTGGTCTTCCCTGTTTTCGTTTCCATCAGGAATCCAGATCCTTGCTTGACTGGCTCACCTATCTTTGTCCATACGAATACGTGTCCCATCCATTTCAGTCTTCTCTTTCTCATGATATTCTCTATAATTGAATCTTATCTTAGAACTTCTATAGCGCCACTGGTGTACTGCATCATCGGCATTAAGCAACGGCACTTAAAATCAGAATAGCAATCCGGTCAATTCCAAGGGGCATTCCTTTGAGACAAAAATTCAGCCTCTATAGAAGGACTAAAAGAACGAGGAAGTAAACGTCGTAAGAAGAGAATGGAGAGTTACACAGGATACAGCAAAGCGAACAGACTGGGGAGGTGCCTTCCAGAATCTTAAGCAAGCAACAGAAAAAGTCCTGCTTGGTGAAGGATCTCATCCGATAAATTCATTGAAAAACGAGGCCGCACGGTCTCTATAGTTACATTTGCAGCTAAGTGCAGTATTCACTCGATGTAAGGCAAGAGAAAGAGGATTAGAGGATCTAGTAGAGTGATGATAGAGGGTCTGCAAGAACTATAAATATAAATGATACATATTACATACATTTCTAGATTTTAAGAAAGTCTGTAGGATATAAATGATATTCGTTTATTATTGTCGTTATTGATCACAAAAAAAAATTAACGAAAGCCAATATACAAGTTTAACATGAAACATTGTCAGGTTATCGGGAACAAGGGGTTGACCTAGAAGGGATCACAGTCCCGCTTAATTATGGCCACCAATTAATATGCAACACAAATGACGACGTCCTTATATATACAGTTTAAATCTTAACTATGAAAATTATAAGGTCACAAACATGACCTACAAAAAAAACAAAAGTAGAAAAAATCAAACTTAATTAAGATATACAGATAACACTTGTTATTCATCATTCAGATATGTACTCAGTTGTTGCTTAAATAGTGGTTACTTGTTGTTTTAATAATAATTAAACAGGTATGTCAAAAATCTTGTATAATGTAGTGTAGAATTAACTAACGTTTGTGGCAGAAAGAAGAAAATATTGATGAATATTGATGTAAACCACTTCACAGTTAAAGAAAGATTGCTAATGGCAGCACAAAAGAATTACATAAATATCAGTAAAAATTACACTTAAGCGGAGATACTGGTAGCGTGTGCGACGGATATCACTCGATCAATTCATTGCAAAATGAGCATGGTCGAGGCCATACGATCGCTATAGAAAAAACGTGTACATTTACATTTATTTTACACTTATGCCTAATTTTTGCAGTTTATACGTCGCAGTCCTGTTCTGCAGCCGCTAACAGCTATATTAATCATATGTATACAAGCACACTATATTGATATTAATCACTTAGCTTGACATATTATTATATTCTAGAATGATTTAGACACACTATAATGATATTAATCACTTAGCTTGACATATTATTATATTCTAGAATGATTTAGATATTATTATATTCTAGAATGAAAAGACCCGCAGCGTTGAACATCCGTTAAAGTTGTTTGCATCAACTGCAAACTTACCTCAGACTGACCTATACACTTTATCACACGGTTTTGCACTTACAGCTATAAGTCTACTCCGTAGGCGCTCAAAGTGAAAACATTTACGTTGTGTTAAAGAAGTACACAATAAAAACTATAATTTATTATAGGCTATTGCTTGTTTTTTTTATATAATAGGCCTATGTTTGTCACTATATGATATAAATCTATAAAATGCTTCATTCAGCTGAGGCTGCGTTGCTTGCTACATAACTGCAGAGTCTTGGGAAATTACTACATTAGGTGTCCGAACTCTTCCTGCCTATTGATTTTGTTTTGACTGAGCGCCTGTGAATAAGCTGGTTTCCGCGACTTAGCTTTTGTTGGGCGATGTAGAAATCTCGAGGTTATGATTAAGTGGTCTTTGCTTCTACATTTTTCTTGTGACAGTGCGTTAGTTTTGCAGTCTAGGCCTACACTACTGCATGAAAAGAGTTCAAAATTACGAACTTTTCTTTTTGTAACTTTTGATTTTTGATGCGAGTAAAATAGTATAACACGTTTTGCTTCCATAAGTCTATAGCAAGTACATCAAACTATGAATGCATCACTAAACTTATCGCAAATGTCAGGAATATGATAATAATAATATTATTATTATTAAATAATAATAATAATATTATTATTCTTATACTTATTATTATTACTATTATAGAAAACAACAGAGCAGCATTATCCTGACTGGTGCGGTCTACCACATCTGTTATTCAACATGGGCTTGTTCTATCGCCGTGTTCTAAAGTGTTGTATTGTTTGCGGAATGTATTCCATAATTCTGATGATTCAGAGTTCTTAGACCTATGCAGTCGGGTCAACTTTCCGATAACTGTGCCTCAAACGTTTCGCGGTTTTGGACATCTACCGTCGAGGCTCCGCCGCCATTTGAATGGACCTGATCACTCTTCTGAACCTTTCACGCAATGTCGAGCCCGATGTTACCTGCGAAATATGCAGCAGTAACGAAATATGCAGCAACCAGACCTGAGTCTTGGGCGACCACTCAGCTGCATGGGCTGAGCGCACGAACTGTTCGAGCTGCAAAGACCTGCAGCCTTGAGGGATCGCCGATTGTAAAAGTAATGTATGCTAACAGCAGGCACGAGTGTGGCTAGAATACACACTTGCATAAACTGTCTGGTGTCAAAACAATTTCAAAGTCGTCTGTTGCCAGATAATTTGTCTAATCTGCTATTGAAGGCCACATTACAGTGGCTAGAGTAATAGAAAGATAGATTCGGTTAGTCATGTTATATGGACAGCAACATGCTGCTTGATTTTTAAAAAGTATCGTCAATATAATCATTATCAAATATAAATCATATAATTAATTGATATAATTAATATCATAGAAAAAATGATATATAATTAACATTAGTACAAATTAATATAATCATTTAGATCACTATATTTAGATCCTCGCCGTACGTTTATGTAATGTTAAGAGTCAAAACGAAGCATTGTTCAGATTTCCTTTTCAAGTTTCGTGTTATCTTTTCGTTGTGTTTCCGCTTCCTTATAATATTCGAAACTTCATATAGCTGTGACTTAACTATGTCATAACATTGTAATAGCACTCTTTTCCTAATATAGATGAATTATAAATTGTCATAACACTCTTTTCCTAATATAAATGAATTATAAATTGTCATAACACTCTCTTTTCCTAATATAGATGAATTATAAATTGTCATAACACTCTCTTTTCCTAATATAGTTGAATTATAAATTGTCATTACACTCTCTTTTCCAAATATAGATGAATTATAACATTGTAATAGCACTCTCTTCTCCTAATATAGATGAACTTGTTGCTCTAAACGAATTCTAAATAGGCTAGCGAGGAGTGCCTTCTATGAGCTCTTACACTGAAAACTTCACAATTTATACGACAGTATAAAACGAGAGTATAAAACTTGTGGGTATACTTAAATGTAAATGTGAATGCACACTGCTTTAGCGACCGTATACGGCCTCGACCCTGCTCATTTTGCAATGAATTAATCGGGTGAGATCCTTCGCCATCGCTGCCCGTTTGAATGGGCGCCATGCCATTTAAGGGCCCCGTGTACGGACCGTGCTAGCCCGAGATTCAAACCTCTGAAATATGCCACGATCGGTATGCGAACCGGCATCCTCACGCACAGAGCCGCTTTGACTTAGACTACGATGAGAAGGACAATGGCTTGGTATAGTTATTGTACTCGGATTTCGAGACAAGTTCAGGGGCTGAAACGAAGCGGCAGCTTCACATAATGCGTTGATATGTGAAAATAGGCCCAAATATTCAAGCCCCTGGACTGAATAGAAGTCCAGGGAAAATCAAGCCACCCAAAGGATTTAAAGGGGTCAACGTACTTACAGTGCCCTGCTCTTGGTGGCAGTATGTCGGTGGCAGTATGTCGGTGGCAGTATGTCAACCAGAGCGTGAAGATGCCATTTCGCGTCCCGGTCGTGGCTTATTTAAAAGATCTGAATCTCGGGCTAGCCCGGTCCGTGCATGGGTACCTTAAATGGCCCATTCAGACTGGCAGCGATGGTGAAGGATCTCACCCGATTAATTCATTGAAAAATGAGCAGGGTCGAGGCCATACGGTCGCTATAAAAACATGCACATTTACATTTAACTAGCGCATTTGCAAGGTCCATCAACGAGGACTACAATGCAGAGTCTCGTAATGTATTTGACTTCCCTCGTTCTACCAAACCATCTACCACTAATGGCCGTGGATCGAGCGAGAGATCTGCCATGTTGCCATCGTTGCCCGGGTTAATGCATGGATGATTTAGGGGTTGTGTATCTGGCCCTAAAATATCAGCGGTGACCGATTCATGAACGGGCCGTGGTGCGTTTTATATAGGCCTATCATATTAGTTCATAACAGACGGACCGGTGCCAGTCGAGATAGTCCTAACTCGTTTAAGTGCTTTCCATATGAGGCTTGTATGAAGACCGAACGAAAGGCCGACAGGAGTTGCGAGACATACGCTATATGCCTAGGTGTGTTTGTGATTGCGAGTGTCTGTTCGTGTAAGTCTGGGTCTCTGTGGGGAACGAGTAAATCACACTAAGTGGGGTAAGATGTGTCTTACGTGTAAGATATCGAAACCGCTTACGCTAACACCTGTACTATAACATTACATCAAGTATCGATATAGCAATATCTATAAATTCCAATTCTTAACTCTAAGAGTTACGCTAATCTTAATTTTAATCATTCTTAATTTTAATTCGAAGTCTTGAACACTGTGTACCTACTTGGGACCAAAGATTTGCAATGAAAAATTTTTCTGACATAAATCCGGTTAGAAGTTTTGCTCAAATCTCGCAAATTTATCACTACATAAATACAGAAAAAGTCACAATTTGATTGGCTTAAATATTATGGGAAACCTGTAAAGGTTGACATTGCGTCGGCACAGATGCGTTTCGATTTCATCTTGCAGTAGTTAATACAAGTTCTGCTAGGATCAACTTTCTTACCTTCTTTCCTAGTTGCATGTAGTCGGTGTCTATACTTGCTACTTCTTAGAGACTTGATAATAATAGGACAATTTTTATAGCGCTGTAACACCGCCGAGGCCGAAGAAAAGGGCGCTGTACATAAGTTAAAGCAACAATAGAAAAGTAACTACAGTCATACGATAATTTAAATAGAAACGTTTTAAGCCCTTTCTTAAAGGTATCCAAGGATGGAGCATTCTCCACATGGTCGGGAAGGCTATTCGACGCAGTGGGCCCGGCGATCGAGAAAGAGCTTTCGCCAAACCGCGAGGAAGACCTCGGGACCTGCAGTAGGTTCCTCGACGAGGACCGCAGCCGACATCTGTTCTGACTTAGAGTCTTTTACGTTCATGGCAAGACTCTAAAGAGCTTTCCTTCTGTCAGAGTGCTGAAATGGAGGCAGCAAATTATACTAACACTGTTTAGGTTATGACTTCAACTGAGAAATTTCCCTTTATTCCGAAAACTTTCCTATTTTAGTGATTTTTCTCTTGTGTCCTTTGACTTTGAATCGCGCTGCAGAATACATAGGTCTTCTGTTTGTTTTTCTGAAGTGCTGTCAAAGTCTTCCTTAAACGCTTGCCAGGGCATTAATCCACACTGTGTGTAGCCCGACCTTGAGCCTGAAGATGAGCCCAAGACCTGGACGGTTGGCAGAGTCGTAGAAACGGCAGCACTGTAGAGAAGAGCACGCCACTGATGACGACGACGATGATGATGACGACGATGATGATGACGACGATAATAATGACAATAGTCCTAAACCGAACGATTCTCCAACTCAGTGCGCTTGTTCTGTGGCTTCTCTTGGGTCGTGCTAGTTACGCGACACATTAATCACCCCTCAGAATCGGCGGCGACCCGTCTTGAACTGCGGACAATCGAGGAGGAGCTGTGACGTTGCCAGAGGCGATGCCAAATATAGCACCAGGCATCGACGCCAGCCCGTGATTGGTCGACCCGCCAAGGGTTCGTAGTCGATTGGCTGCGACAGGGCGAGCAGTGCGTTGCACGAGGGCTGACGAACCGGCATATAAGTCGTCGGAATCGTTTTGCTGATTCGGCCTGAGACCCTTCGCAGGAGCCTTCATCGCAGGAAACGAACCCTGGTGATATCCCGGTCGACGGAAGAACGCTACCAATCGACTCTTGCCAGTCATCTCGTCTGCACGTCGCCTCGTTCTCAACACCGGAAGCGAAGATGAAGGTCTGTATTAACCTGGTCTCCTGTCTGACGCTGGTGGTTGTCGTCGTCACGCACGCTGCCGTCATTCCGCGTCATGAACGAGTCGTGACGGGGATTGACGCCGCTTCAGAGACTGGGGGGATGGAAGACCAGCTGCGAAGAGAAGGCAGCCACAATCCATCCCACCGCCGACACGAGCATCGCCATCACGAACACCTCCATCGCGGCCACTCCAACTGCCCCGGATGTCGTCAGTGGCAGGAACTGACGAGAAGGAACTCTGAGGAGGAACTGATCCAGCTGCGCATCGAGAAGATCAAACAGGACCTTCTGAGCCGACTGGGTTTGTCTGCTCCGCCTAATGTCAGCATCAACCGCGTCCCCGAGAACATTCCAGATCCTCTGCAGTACCGTGATGACGACTACTATTCCAGCGGCAGCCGCTCAGAGTTCTTGAAGAACGAAGACGGCGATGAACTGATCGAAGGACATTCGAAACAGATCATAGTCTTTGCAGATGAAGGTATGTATGTGTGCAAGTATGTATGTATGTATGTATGTATGTATGCATGTATGTATGTGTGTATATATGTATATATGCATGTATGTATGTATTTATGTATGTATGTTGTGTATATATATGTTGTGTATATATGTATGTTTGTATGAATGCATGCATGCATGTATGTGTATATATATTTATGTATGTATGTATATATGTATTTATGTATGTATATATGTATTTATGTATGTATGTATGTGTGTATATATGTATGTATGTTATGTATATATGTATGTATGTATGTATGTGTGTATGGTTGTATGATTGCATGCATGCATGCATGTATGCATGTATGTGTGTATTTATGTATGTATTTATGTATGTATTTATGTATGTATGTATGTGTGTATATATGTATGTATGTTATGTATATATGTATGTATGTATGTATGGTTGTATGATTGCATGCATGCATGCATGTATGCATGTATGTGTGTATTTATGTATGTATTTATGTATGTATGTATGTATGTATGCATATATGTTGTGTGCATATATATATATATGTATGTATGTACGTATGAATGTATGTGTGAAGACACTTAATACAATGCCCAGTAAGTACCTCACAAAAGGTATATCTTCGTTAATGCAAATCATTCTCTTAACAGAGGAGCCCTATATACCTTTTGGTAATTGTAATTATAGCCGTATTAAAAAACTGTTTTTCCGTGGTACATTGCATCTCAAAAGCTAACTGAAGAGAGCCAACTTATTCGTACACTAGACCTATATAATATAGGAGAAAAATATATAACGGAAAATAAACGTTAATCAGATCTACAGCTCAAATGCAACTCGACGAGAATATTTATGTAGCGTCTCAGGTAAATTCTGTGCTCACATCCAGGACTTCAGTTACTCTATTTAAAAGACCTGGTACCGAACCCTTTTGCCTATCGATTTTGTTTTGACTGAGCGCCTGTGAATAAGCTGGTCCCCGCAGCGCGGCTTTCGTTGGGCGCTGTAGAAATCTCGGAATTACGATTACGATTACGGAGACTTACACGAAGCCAGCCAGCCAGCAAGATAGAAAGAAATATAGAAAGATAGACAGAAAGAAAGAGAGACAGAAAGGAAGACAAACAGAAAAACAGACAGACACACTGACAGCGCTGCGTATAATAGCAGACTATGAGACTAACTTCAAGAACACTGCGGTGGATATATGCCTACATTGGACACAAGAGACTCCCATGCATGCATGGAGCACGTGTTTGCCGCATTCACTTACCGGCATATATACATATATACATATATGGCTTACCGACATATATATATACCGATACAGGCCCTAACACAGATAAGTTCCAGGCCTCTAGTCATAGTCATAAGCCGGGTCTAATGACCCTAAGTCTCGCTGGCTAAGAACAACAAAATCGTTCTACGATATAACTTTGTTATCTATCTATATACCTGTCTGTCTGTCTATCTCTATCTCTATCTCAACCTATCTACCTACCTATCTGTTTATCTGTCTATCTGTCTGTCTGTCTGTATGTCCGCATGTCTGTCTGTCTGTCCGTCTATCGAGTTATTTATTTGGTTAGTTAGTTGGTTAGTTGGTTAATTACTTTTAGTTGGTTCGTAACTTTGCGCTAGTACTCTTGTCAGTCAGTCAGTAAGTCAGTCATCTCTTGTCACAAAATGTGGCACTTAGATACTCCGTAGGTTTCGTTCTCCTTCGCTTTTAGAGGATGAACTCAACAGAGGTGCTTCCGACCTGAAAAAGTAAAATCTTCAGGCGCCTGCGGAACACTGAGAGGGGAGAGAAAGGAGGTTACGTTACCGAGGTGTGACGTGGTCTAGTAGCTAAGGCCAAGGGCTCTCGACACTCTAAGGTTTCACATGATGGACTGTCGGGGTTCAAATTGCCGCTAGAGCAGTCGGATTTTTCAAGATTTCTGTTTCAATGGAGCTCCCTAGCGAACCCAACTGTTAAGTGAACCTGCAGTCAAACGCATGGCTGCATCTAGAGATTGGCCCATGGGCCTACTCTGCTTCTTCATCATCTTAATATTCATAATAATAATAATAATAATAATAATAATAATAATAATAATAATAATATCATCATCATCATCGTCATCATCCTAAACTGTTAATTTAAATAGCGTTTGAGATATTGTTGTTATTATTTTTCCCGAAGTACATATCATCTAGCGACGGCAAAATGTTATTGATATTGTTGTTGTTGTTGTTATTATTATTATTATTATTATTATTACTATTATTATTTATGAGTAGCCTTCTTTTATTATAGTCTGTACTCTGTGATGTTTACGACCCTACAGTATTTACATATATATGAATCGGTCTAAAGAATATATTTGGGCCCACATGAAAAGACACATTGATATGTAATATACATATATAAATATTAATAAATATAGATATTAATATATAATATATATGAATATTAATACATACGAATAGGCTTAATTATTACTAGTTGAATGTTTGTGATAGCAATTATTTGTGTGGCGTCACAAAAAAATGTTTTTTATGTCTTAAACTTTGATTATAAGGTCATTGATATTTGTCAGTGGTACTTTTCTAACCCGTGTTCATACCAAATATTTATTAGTTCATACCAAATATTAGTTCATACCAAATATTAGTTCATACCAAATATTAGTTCATACCAAATATTAGTTCGTAGGCATCAAAGACCGCATAGCTTGTTTATGCTTGTATGTGTTTATGTATGTACTGTAGGCCTATGTATGTATTTATCGTTGAACTTAGTTGCCTAAAGATAATGTGCAGTTGCTCGATTCCAAGATCAGGCTGCATAGGCGCTTCATAAATAAGCGATTAGACTTACTTCACGTAAGAATTCCTCAGTCCTTTGATCTGTAAGTGCTTTAAGTGTTAAAGAAAAACAACACAAAGATGTAGTTTAATTTTGGATTGAGACAAACAATTAAAACTTTAAGGCTTAAACAAAAACAAAGATGTAACTTGTTTTTGAATCGAGACTAACGATTTAAACTCTAAGACTTAAACAAAAACAACACAAAGATGTAATTTGTTTTTGGATTAAGACTAACGATTGAAACTTTAAGGCTTAAACAAAAACAACTTAAAGATGTAACTTGTTTTTGAATTGAGACGAACGATTTAAACTCCAAGACTTAAAGAAAAACAACGTAAAGATGTAGGCCTCCAGGCAACTTGTTTTTGGACTGAGACTAACCCTATCAGCTTAAAGGCTTAAAGAAAACGAAACTTCAACTGTAATTTTGAAAACTGATCGCTTATTTTCTTGCGAAACATCCTAGCACGCGATCTTTTAAGCTCAGTATTTCTAATTTAGAGTCTACATGGCGGATAGATAGGTCGAGATTAATCTTTCCAACCGAAATTTTTCCACGTGTTTCCCAATTCATGGATGACTGGCGTGTAAGCAAAGGAAGGTTCCGTGTCCCAAAGGGACGTAGTGGAAGCCCTAATTTCGGTGTCTTGGGCTCTTGAGCTGGTAATGGACTAATCCGAAGGCCAGTGGCCTATTTAACAGACTCGTCCACTTTATGCTCTGCACGTCAAATTACAACCTCACTTTTTCGGACTTCGTTTCAAGGTCTCCCGCGCCAACAACTGAGACCACGTGTTCAAGGTCGTACCACAGTGAACTAGAATAAAGAATGAGCCGGTGGTCTGGATAAAGACTTTGGTACGGGGCTAATAAAGTCTATACTTCGCAATGAGGCCACAGCCTTTCAACAGTAGAGGCCGAATCGAGAAACTATTATAATGGACGCACACGTTTCTTCTCTCCGCTAATAACAGGCCTGGTGTGGTTTAATCGGCCGAGCAATGGACGTTTTTTATGACGACACGTTCCTTGCACGAGTTCGGGATGTGTTAGTCCACTGTCCTTGCGGTTTGTCAATCAAAAAACGCAGAACATTTCAGATCCTTCGCTGAAGATAAGTTCTGACAACTGAATGGCGGTTCAGTGAACGATAAAGCACGACGGGCTCCAGTTGCTGTATGGGAGAGAGGGTCTAACAGATACCCATGGGCTTCAGAGCGCAGCGTATCGTCACCCAGGGCCCATTGAGACAGCACGCACATAATCTATGTGCACTCCTCTACTAAAATAGTACCACTCCCATGCCTGGATAAAGAAGGGCGACACTAATCATCTATGTATGTATTTATGTATGTGTGTATGTATGTATGCATGTATGTATGTATACATATTTATGTATCTAGCTATTTATATAGCACCTTTTAGAAACTTCACAAGCGCCATCTTTGTTACGACACAACGTCGTTAAACAGGAACTACTATAATTCTACTGTTAACGACATCTAGTGTTTTGTGTGTATATATATATAGATGTGTACGTAATACAACTATTAAAGATACCTAGTTTTTTTGCTATATATACACAGTATATATATAACAATTTAGCTAGATTCTGTTATAAAAATGTAGTCTATACTGTCAGTCTCCTGTGGTTTGAGTGTTTGCGTTACACAACAGAATCCTGTTAAAGATATCTAGTGTTTTGTGTATATATATATATATATACATAATTCAACTATTAAAAATATCTGGGTTTCTGTTATATATATACACACTATATATATATATATATATATATATATATATATATATATATATATATATATATATATATATATATATATAACAATTTGGCTAGATTCTCTTATAAAAATGTAGTCTTCTGCAGGTCTGTCAGTCTTGTGCGGTTTTGAGTGTTTGCTTTATACAACAGAATCCTGACCTTAATTTTAAAGTTCAGCTTCAAAGCAGTCGACTCGTACCGAGCGCAGGCACAAGTGCAAGTATACCGCGGACTATCTGGAAAAGCAGACCATAAGTCGTCGCTCGCAGGAATCTGTGTACAAATCGCAGATAGTCTGCAGTAGTGAAAAATTACCACAAAGATGGTCTTAAAAATTCCTTTATCGGTCGTGATAGATTATATTCGAGATTTTTTTCGCGTAAACAGAGCTGGTTGGCGTTGAAATTGGGTCGACCCTGAGGGGTTTATAGTTACCATCTTTGGTCGGGTGATGGCGTGTATGACTAAGTGATAAGGCATCGGTCGTTCGCTTCTGGTCCGGACTTCACGTCACAGTGTGTCGTGTCAAATCGAGGCATGCTGGAAATGTTAGCATAGGCTGTTCGCTTCTTGAATTACTGCGTAATTGTTTCTTAGGGCGGATGGATGGATGGGTGGGTGGGTGGGTGGGTGGATGGATGGATGGATGGGTGGGTGGGTGGGTGGGTTGGTGGGTGGATGGATGGATGGGTGGGTGGATGGATGGGTTTGGGTGGGTGGATGGATGAGTGAATGGATGGATGGGTTTGGGTGGGTGGATATAGTCGAATGGATGGATGGATAGGTGGGTGGGTGGGTTGGTGGGTGGATGGTGGATGGATGGGTGGATGGATGGATGGGTGGATGGATGGATGGGTTTGGGCGGGTGGATGGATGGATGGGTTTGGGTGGGTGGATGCATGGGTGGGTGGGTGGGGATGGGTGGGTGGATGCATGGATGGATGGATGGATGGGTTTGGGTGGGTGGATGCATGGGTGGGTGGGTGGATGGATGGATGGATGGGTGGGTGGATGGATGGGTGGGTGGACGGATGGGTTTGGGTGGGTGGATGGGTGGATGGATGGATGGGTGGGTTAGTGGATGGATGGATGGATGCTTTACCTAATCTGCAGTCGAAACTTGAAAGATCCGTTAGCATAAGACTACGTGATTTGTCGGCTATTTATGCGTAAGATAAGATATTAGTTAACCCTGGAGCTTTGCTCTTACCTTAACTTTCATTACATTACATCACTTTACCTTCCCTTACCTTGCCTTGCCACATCAGTTATCACTTACCTCCTGCAGTGTAGAATACCGCGAATTATAGGCTTACGACTTTATGAAACGCAGATTTTGGGGGATTGTAGGGATAGTTCATGTATACTGACTAACAATCAGATCTGTTAAAAGTCTACTGATCATGGAGACTTAAACAAGATCATTAAATGTAACGCAGTTTCAGATTGTTTAGTTTACTGTCGGATTCTAGAGACTTGGTTTAGCAGTTAAGCCAACTAAGCCTATGTATATATATATGTATGTATCTGGCTATTTATATAGCGCCTTTAAAGAACTTCACAAACGCGATAAGAGCTTCACAAGCGCCATCTTTGTTAAGACACAACGTCGTTAAACAAATCTACATAATTCAACTGTTAAAGATATCTAGTGTTTGAATGTAACGCAGCTTTAGTTTACTGTCGGATTCTAGAGCCTTGATTTAACAATTAAGCCTACGAAGTAAGTCTATACATGCAGATCACACAGACTGAAACAGGATAATTCAAATGAATACCGTTTCAGATCATTCAGATGACCATCCCATTCTATATATTCCTGCTTTGTTCTGTTGCAACAGTTGCGTTTCTGCACAAGCGGCGACCATCGCAACGGCGCAGCTTACACTTTGTGCTGCCACCAGAAGTACCAGCCGATGTCGTCACTTCCGTCGAGCTCTGGCTCTACAAAGACATCGACTCCGACCGTGACAACTGCACGAACAGCACGCAGACCTTCTCCATTCACTCCCTGGACAGGGACACCTCCCATCGTCCCTCCAATCAGACCAGGATCCTTCCCCTCGCATCGCAAGAAGTATCGCCACAAGCAGGATGGTTCCAGATGGACCTACTGGACGTCGTTCGATCGTGGATGTCCAATCCGCGGACCAACCGAGGCCTCGACGCCGAGCACAGCGACTGCGTCCATCTCAGTACGGAGCTCAGTCACCGACCGTTCCTGGCGATCGGGACCCGGAGGGGGAATGCCCGGCGACGCAAGAGAGACACCCAGCAGTGCCGTGACGGGCAGAACTGCTGCCGGAAACATTCGCTCTACATCAACTTCAACGACCTCGGCTGGAACTTCATCGTTAGTCCGCCCGGGTACCATGCAAACTATTGCCACGGACCTTGTTCAGGTAAGCGGCTTTTATATGTATGAATGTGCACGTGTATTTATATAATGCGTAAGTTTAGTTATATACACAGGGTCTCTAGTTTACATATATATACACATACACACACACTGGGGTCTCTGGCTTTCCAAACTTTATACATATGTATGTATGTATGTATGTACGTATGCATATATGAATGTATGTATGTATGGATGGATGGATGGATGGATGTATGTATGTATGTATGTAAATATGTATGTATGTATGTATGTATGTGTGTGTATGTATGTATGTATGCATGTTTATGTACGTGTGTAAAAGGCACATAATATAGCGCCTTTTAAGTACCTCTCAAACGGGCTGCACAGATGACTGTAAAACTAAGGTATACGTTTGAAAAGCATGGTGAACCGATCCAGTGCAACAGCTAACATAGGTACCGTAGATCAAAGGAAGACTGGTCCCAAAAGACAGAAGGAGGCAAAATGTGCAACAACGGCTGGATGTTTTGCTTTAGTTCCCTCGCTGGAGAATCTCTTGGGCGCCCATCAACGTCATGCAACGATTCTGCAGAAGTACAGTCGTCGGCACAACAACTCAAGCGTGTTGCCCTGTTGTTCGCCAACCGCACTCTCCAGTCTGTCTCTTCTCTACATGGACGATAAGGGCCTCGTCATCCGAGAAGACCTCAGCAACATGAAGGTCGACTCGTGCGGATGTTCCTAGACATATCACCCGTATACGTAGCCTAGTACGCGAAGCCTGTACCCACAAAGGGTAGGCAGGCAGTTGATTAATCGCAATGCAATGAATGTCGTAGAGCATGTGATTAGTGTCTGTAGAATACCGTTGTCTTTCCATTTGAATGATGATTGCGGTGTGGTTATCAGTAGCATTGCAACCGTGGCAGCAAAACAACAACAATATCGACAACACTGACTCAACAAACAACAGTGGCAGCAAAACAACAACAACAACATCGACAACATTGACTCAACAAACAACCGTGGCGGCAAAACAACAACATCGACAACACTGACTCAATAAACAACAGTGGCAGCTAAACAACAACAACAACATCGACAACATTGACTCAACAAACAACCGTGGCGGCAAAACAATAACATTGACAACATTGACTCAACAAACGACCGTGGCAGCAAAACAACAACAATATTGACAACACTGACTCAACAAACAACACTGGTAATGAAACACAATAGCAGCAACTACAACACCAGTATTAGCGATGACACAAGATGTCATAGATTTGTGACATTTGAATGTAGTGGCCAATTCGTGAATTTAGCTTATTTTTGAACTTATTTGATATATCGCCTGAGAGCTTTGAACTTCGCCAAACAAAGTTGATTGTATTATAATTTTGGTTACCTTCCGACTAAGTGGATATTATAATCCACTTAAAACACAAAATGATATTTTCTGCTAGTTCATCGTAATCCAAGCGCATTACAAGCCTCCAGTTAGAAAGAAACCCTCGCCTTTGAGGGGACAAGCATATTCAAAACCTCAGGTTAACAAGCAAACTCGTTGAGCTTAAAGACGGCTGTGCATGTATTAGTAGGCTCTATGGCTGATTATTTCTGACATCTTAAATAGTAACATCTGGTAGCACTGGTGTAACAGGTCTGCTACATCAGGATACAAACACCATGGCAGTGTAATAGAGTTGCAAGGTTTGAGGGATTCATTTGAGTGTTTGGTAGCCGAATGATGACCATCTGAGCACTCTGTCTGCTATGGAGGATGTGCAGTTGTTTTCCTGTAAAAGAGTCGTCGCATTTTAAACGTAGACGCCCCGTGTTTTCTCTTTGTCGCTATTTTTATTTGATTTTGGTGTGGCTTCGCGAAATGCTGTCTGGACTTTAAGCCTATATGGGTTTGATATATCCAGTTTAGTTAATACATAATGGTCGGCAATGCCTTTAATGTTGTTGAGTGATGAGCAGTCTAATTTAGCTTTTACAAGAAAGCGACACTGTTTAAAATAGACAGAACTAGATGTGGGCCGAGAGGCAATACTCCGTTGCACAATATACAAAGACAGATGTAGGCCTAGAATCACTTGGCCTATTGTTCTCGTCTGGGCAAACTTTAGTACTGGTGATTCGCTACTCGCTACAGTTTGACTTGCTGCCTCAATAAACTACACGCAGATGTGTAGAGTCTAGCTGTAGTTCACGTGCACACGCGCTGAAACAGAGAAGAACCAAACTGCGTGACATTTATTCCCTTCATGTGATATGTTATATATATATAAGTAGGCCTATCTGGAAATTTTTAGAGCGCCTTTCAAGTAGGCCTAGTTCACTGAAGTACGACCAGATCTAGATTAAATTACGGCTTACCTCGCATTTCAAACTAAATAACATTGCGTTTCAGCTAACAAGTTTTTCGTTTTTTCCCCTTAACAATCAGCCCGGTTTTTCTTAAGGCCTACCCATTGCAACGGTTTCGTGCCATAGTTTAGCTTTAGCTTTAGTTTGCTTCTTACGAACGCAGACACTGCTTCTTATAAAGCTGTCAGTGTATTATGGCGACAAAGATTCTGGGCATTAAGGCTGAGCCACATAGGCCTACAGCTTAGAGATACGATCGACTATTGTGCTGTCAAGTATTGTCAAATGCTGCTCAGTGTTAATAATGTTTACGCTCAAGTTTTCTTGTTTGTACGTACTTGAGAATTCCGTTGAGATGATGTATATCGACTTTGCATAGTAGCTATATAACCTACACTGTCTGTTTTGAACCAATCATGTGCATAGCCTACGCCGTCAGCTTTAGAGCAGTCAAGTGAATTGTGTAGCTTTAGTAGCGACTCCAGTAAGCTAGCCAGCTGTTTTGCTATCGAGAATGTGCACAATTATCAGGTCATACTGTCGAGGTAAGCATCGATTTCGCTGCAGGGAAAATGATTGGAGCAAAATATTCTTATGTGAATTGTGATAACTAACGCATCTTCACATGTAAGGCTGTTCGATTTATTTTTTCAATTAAGGTTTTTACACTCAATCATTATCTGATCGAACTACCTCTTTCAGATTTGGAATGACATCCTTTGCATTTACGGACTCCGTGATACACGGCCTTTCTGTTTCATTCAATCACTTCAGTTTATATTCGGTCTGTGATAATCACTTGCCTGCCATGCCCCGCCGACAAAGCTGCTACCTATCCCCTAGACCCCTGATATTTCTAATGGCGCCAATCCTTTCGCAGTGTTTCCTGTTTCTTTTCTTTTATAAAACCGTCTACCGAAAATGTTGTCATATTTTCTACTACCTAGGGAAACATTAAAAATTTTAATTTCACAGATCCTATAGGGTTACATCTAAGAAGCATGCTTTAGTTGTGTGAATATTTGATTCGATATCTAAAAATCCCAAAGCCTGGAATTTATCGAACGTTTCATAGATTTTCAGTCTTTGGGCTTTTAATTTTTAATACTTCCAGTCATTCAGTACAGAACTGTAGATAGACCTGCTAGGCCTAATTGTAAATAGGCTGTTATTCAACATCTTTACATGAGGCATTAACTTGTTTTTAAATGAGTTCTTTGTTATTGTTGGTTTAACTGTATATTGTGAAATCCGTCTTCTCCTGAAAGAACAAAGTTTTCCAGAATTTTCTATATTTTTAGATGTAAGTCTTATTATAATTAGGGTACGGCTGAAGAAAGGAAGGATGCAATGCAGTCGTTGTGACAGCTTCTTGACTCTTGCACCGACCTATTTTTGCCCTGCTCTATTTTTGCCCTGACCTGCTTCGTTTGTTTCATCCCGTTTTATGTTTTCGCGTTAGACAGCGTCAGATCACGTGACAGCCGATCACGTGACAGCAGGACAGAGGCCGACCAAAGAACTGATGGATATCTAGACAGACATAACAAGACAATCAGTAGCAGACTCGCATACACACTAAGGAGATGAAAGATAGAAGCACAAGGGGATGAAAGATAGAAGCACATAGAGGTTGCAGTTTGAATCGTTACGTCTTGAACAGATAGATACTACTCGGACAGAGTATCCAAACAGATAGTAACATCCGCTGGTCTGACCGAACAACTCACAGACTGACCAAGACAACCGCAACTTATCACAGACAGATACAGCTGAACACGCAAAGATGGCTGGATGATGACTCATTTACCAATATGTTAGCCGTACTTAAGCTGTAAACGCCGCTTATAGCTGACGCCCATGTTCGTAGATTACGAACTAGTTTATGTCGCCATTAATTTGAGGCTATTACGCAGTTACGGCAAACTAGATCCTTTAATAGCTGCCGTCTGTCGACCTGTTTCATTGTTCTACAAGCAGCGCCATCTGCTAATGGACGACGGCCCCATAAAATCTGAATTTTTACGTTTCATCGAAGGTTTGCGGAGGCAATCTTTCTAGATTTTAAAAATAGGTTTACTCCGATCAAGATGCTGTTGAGTCGAATGAGTGTTTATGCTCGTCAGTTCAGTTAAAGAGGGTTGTTAGTTTTTTGGTGCTGCGACAGTTTCGATGTTTGTTTTATTAAAAATTGTTTAAAAGAATTGAGAGATTTGTCTGTCTGACTGAACTTTAAAAAGAGAACAAACCAATATAGGCCCTGACTTAGGCGTAGAACGGCCTATATAGGGGTAGGCTGCGGTGACTACTCAGTGCCTAACATTTGGCAATGAATAATAGCCTAATTCAAGTACAAGGTTAGACTAGGCTGTATGGAAATATGCTTATGGCATACGCGAAAAGACTACATAAGTAGGGTTCGTGCGTGCTTCGGAGCGACTTCTGAAATGTTCATTTGTAGGCATGCTCTTAGCGAACGAAGACCATCTGACGAGCCAGGACTAAGTCTTTCGAGACGAGAATAGGCCTGCAGATGGCATAGGCGTAAACTAACGTAGGCCTACTATACTATGCAACTCCTCTTTAGCCCCCGCTCTAAGGAAGTTTAGAGAACCTTAGACATGTCATAGTTTGGTGTTATCCTCTTTATTTTCGCAAGTTTATTAACCGAACAAACTGGGGATCACAGATTTTTCCACTTTCACAGAGAAAGGATTCATAAGATTTGCATAGTTTTGAAGATAATTATCTGACATTACAAGAGATTTATAAACGCTGAACTCTGCGGCATAATTTTAACTGAATTATTCAGCCATTTGCCAACTAATTCTAATTTCCACTTTATACCAAGTCTGGTGCTTTCTGCCAGATCATCACAGAACCAAGCGTAAACCTACTCCAAGCGGCTCACGAGCACACTAGCCTGGATAGCTACATGCGTAAGCCTACGTCAAGGCGCTTCTGTGCGTGAGTATGCCGGTTTGCATACCGATCGTGGCTTATTTCAGAGATCTGAATCTTGGGATAGCACGGCCCATACACGGGGACCTTAAATGGCGTGGCGCCCATTCAAACGGGCAGCGGTGGTGAAGATAAATTCATTGAAAAATGAGCAGGGTCGAAGCCATACCGTTTACATACCATACCGTTTGTCTGCTATAGGCCTACATTAATCCCATGTACATTAATGTACATTAACATTACTCCATTTACATTTATAAAGAACTCCTGGGGACTTGGCTACTTGTTCGCAGCGTCAAGCGCACTTGAGACGATGTATGCAAACAACCGAAGTGGCGCACAGATCCACTCCGCATGGGCCAAGTGGCTCTACACAGATCAGAAAAATTCCCAGCTGCAACGGGTTAGCAGCATGCTTAGTGTCAGTGGCGTAGTTAGGTATTTTGGCGCCTGGGGCGAGTGATGGCAATCGTCCCCCAACAGAAATTTCGAATTTTTACGAAGAACAAGTTAGAGAAACATCATGTGTGGAACTTCAATCGATTACATTTATAATATATTGTGGCATTTACCAAAATCAAAACTTTTCTAGCCTTAATAGCTCCAGTCTTTCAGAAGTTCACTGAAATTGATGGAAGCGCGATTACATTCTCAACGGAAGAACAGCTTTGTAAGTCTGTATTGTTACATTGCAGACGATAAATAGAATTTGTTAAGTTTCATTTTCCTAAAAGATCGCTTACGAGACGCCACTGACATTGACAGTGTCAACAGAATCTGAAAAGCTGTGCCAAAGTCTTTTATGCCTCTAATTCCGTCGGTTGGTGGATTTTTCCACCAGTAACACGGTCATGGTCATTCCGCCGACGGGTGGAACTGTCCACCAAGGACCACCTTTCATTTGTACAGAGTAGCGAAATTGCTCAACAAATGATACCGAGCGCTGATTACATCCCCGGCAGTCACGTTCATTGGGTCAACGCTGCACCCATAACTGACCATCGGTTACCACCAGTGGCACAAAGTGGGCCCGCCAGGGGTCCAATGAACGTTTCTGGGTTTAAAAACACACTAGTGTCTGCTATAGGCCTACTAACTACTGTCTGCTATACATAATCTCAATAACTATTTGGTCCAACGTAACATTGGTTTGAAGTGGTTTGGAAGGCTTTGCATATGTGCTAAAACCATTGCACTTCACAATGTACAAGATTAACCCGTTACGCTAACCTCAAGAAGCGGTCATGAGTGAGAAGTGTTAGCGATTCTAATTTCTTAATTAATCAAACGAAGGCGCATGGCCACGCCTCTCTCTCGCCGTCTGATATTCCCACTGACGCAGTTCAATTCATAGCTTAGTCCGCTAGGGGCGCTGGTTGAACAGAAATTTTTAATATTTTTCTGAAAGTTTCTGTCCTGGCAGGAATTTGATCCCTTGATCTCGCTTACTACTGTAGACTCCAGCGGTGGTGTGTCAGGGCGTGTCGGTACGGTGGTAATTCGATACTCCCTCCAACTCAACGGTGGGTTCGGGATCTCAGCATGGGGCCACATGGCGAGCTCGGAGCGAGTCTATACGGGAGTCTGATGACGGAACCCCAGCGGAGTCCAGAGGCAAACCCTCTGGTCGGGAGTCAGTGGCGAAGCCCTCTGAAGATGACAGGTTTTTTTAAACAAAATACGTCATGTCGGACTTCATTTTGAAGTTTTACTTTGTATTCTAGTCCATATTTTGCAGCTTCATCACGACGTGCTGCACAACCGAATGAAAGCTGACAACAGTTTATACTCAACTACAATGGTGACATTATGTTATAGAAGACTCGCCGAGAGAAATCCTGTCAAGAAAATCGACAGACCCGTTAATTAAATAAAATTTTTACGTTTAGAATAACACGATTTCTCGATTTTCATTTTCAAGTGGACTTTTATAAAGCGCACCTTCGAGAACTCATCCGAGGTGCCCCCGACCTGACAATACAGGACAACGATCCAATATACTGTAATGGTCTTCGTCCACTGGCGAAACGAAGGCGTAGGTAGGCGAAGCTAACCTTGCACATTGCACGCAATCCTGTCCCAGAATGAGGAGCCAAATATGTTATTCACTCAGTTAAGTTAATCAATTAATTCCAATCCGTTGTTATCTGTTGTTGAATTTCATATTGCACAACTGTAGCTGTAGCTGATTACAAAGCATTGCTACATTGAAGTAAACAGCCCATCTTGACTAACTCTCTGTTGCACATATGCTAATCATGCATTCTGCATGTAGACCCATGCAATTTTGTTGCACAGTGTGCCTTTATCAATTGTTCATCTATTTTTGTATATGTATTTGAGTATGTTTGTGTGAGTAGGAAAAATAGTAAAAAGACTGACAGAAGAAATTAAAGGCTCACGAAATAGACAAAAATGTGGAATACCATCAAAGAACAGAAATAACAGCGGCACAGAACACAATCGTCAAACACGAACTCAGAGCACGGATGACGGCAGCACATTAAAATCCGAGGTGAGTAAACAGAACAGCTTAATTTTAGAGGTTAGAGGATCCCTTGGCTGTAAAATTAATATAATGTTACATCAGTAGGAAAAAACTTACTTAGTATTGAAGGCTGTTTTAAAGTTTTAAACAGTTTCAAGGTCTTCTATAGTATAGTATGACGCTAATAAATTAGTAAAATAATTTTTATAAACATTATTTATGTTATGAAATAGTAGATTGAACATTTAATTCATTTTCCACCTCTTCTGTGGCAAAATAAGATTTGCAAGAAATCACTGAAACAGGAAGATTTTGTTCATGCATAAACAGTGCACTAAAAGGCTTCACAACACTGATTTGCTAAAACTTTATTCTGAGCAGCACATGACAAGAACAGCGGCATAGAATGCATGTTTATTTCTCCTGTGGTCACTGATGATTACCTATCTATGGTGGGTTATGTCAACTACCTCCTCATGTCCTGCTACTATAAGATGGTGCTTCTGTGTGTTTTGACAGAACACGTTTACAAATTGGAGAATTTTAATTGCTACTGTACAGTTTGTTACATTAATGAATGTTTTTGTTTGAATGTAGGACATTTTTGCCCAAGTTGCAAAGCTGGAGAAAAAGATTGAAGAACTAGAAAAGAAAATTAAAAACTTGTGGGCACCTTCACATTTTTCAGTCAAAAGTGAACTTCCTGCAAAAGGAGAGAGATCATGACAGACTTGATTTCTTGTTAACTGATATGAACTGTAATATCAACACTGTGAAGGAAATAAGTTCCGAACAAATCTTCAACGTTACAGCTGATGAAAAGAAAGCAGTTCACTATCACGGCAAAAGACGTGTGCCGAGAACAGGCATAGCAGGGATTTTTGATCGACAGAATGGTAAAGGCCATAGCACAGTTACTGTTTTGTAGATTAGGCTGGGAATCTCCTGAATTCACGTCCAGACATCATGAAAGGGACCAGGCACTTGTGTGCAAACTGTGCGAAACTACATCAGAAAATCACGAATGGCAGTCAGCATAGTCCAAGGTCACATTGTTTTGTAGATTAGGCTGAGAATCTGCTGAATTCACATCCAGACATCATGAAAGGGACTAGGCACTTGTGTGCAAACTGTGCGAAACCACATAAGAGAAACACGAACGGCTATCAGCATTGTCCAAGGTCTTGTTTTTAGATTAGGCTGAGAATCTGTTGAATTCACATCCAGACTTCATGAAAGGAATTAGGCACTTAAATGTGCAAACCGCATCAAAAATGCACAAAGGCGAACAGTGTTGTCCAAGATCACACTGATCAACAGAATGGTATCCACAGGAATTAGTAACTAATGTGCCAAAATGTACAATGCACAAATGATTCTAAAAGTTGTTGAAACGCTGAGAAGAACCCCACTCTCAATAAAAGTAATTTTTATCTTTGCGTTTTGTCGTACCAAATGTTTCTAGGCGATCCATGTACTCTTTCAAATGTACATGAAACATTTGTCATGCATCTGAGCATATCTTTACTGAATGTGTCCTAGGGAACAAGCTGTTTTCTAATCAATCTTAGCTTATCAGGAAATTTCTACAGCACAATTTCTATAATGCACAAGGCACCAGGGTTGGTGGTTGATTATAAGCACAAGTGTGTTTATGGACAAGATGTTAAAGTTTCAATATCCTTCTTGATATAACATTAACTGTTAGCATGTTTCGTATTAGTTTAAAAATTGATATTTTTATTTTAAATGTGTTTACATTTCGAACAACAGATATTTTCTGTATGCACAGGTAACGCACAGTTCCTAGACATATTTTGCTTAACCCTATTTCTTAGAGAAGAAACATTCCAAATCTCAGTTCTTTGAACAGACCAAGTGCCCCGCCAGACCAGAAAAGACCAGCTACAGAGGATAAGCAGTCTGATACAACAGATGTTATGCCAAAGATGAAATTCAACAGTTTTATAATTTGGGGGCAGTTTAAATTGCAAGTCAAATTTTGAGGAAACTGCAACATGATCTAATAGGTATGACTCAATAGGAGTCAATTTTTAATCAGAACGAGTTATCAAAACATCCAAGGTGTGGCATTTATTATGTGTAGGAAAGGTAATGAATTGTTTCATGTCAAACCCTTCCAACATATCAAGAACTGATGAAGAACAATGACCGCCTACATCAAGATAAATATTAAAGTCAATCATAGTGACTATTTCATAGGGGAGGAAATCAAATATTCAAGTAGTGACTGGAATTCATTAAGAAAAGCGGTCAAAAAGAGGGATGCTGGATGATAAATATTTACAAGAAATACCTGTTTGTTGCCAGAAATGAGAGTAGCAGCCAGGACCTCAAATGCTTTGGGTGCAGGAATAGACAACGGAATTTATGCAGCATTGGCACATATGACTTGAAAAGATAGGCGCGCACACCATCTTTACCACCGCACTGATGCTCATTCAGCACAAAGAAAGTTGAAGGAATAAGATTAGAAATGAATCCATGTGTGTCACTAGGTCGAAGCCAGGTCTCAGTAAGAGCAAGTATATGTGAAGAATTCTCAAAGAAAATTATGAAGGACTGCAGCTTCACTATAAAGAGAACAAATGTTTAATAGACCGATTTCCAAACTTTGAAGTCTAACTGGTCCTGGATTTATTTCAGCATCATCATCCAAAAAAAGTAACAGAAACAAATACAATGACAACCCATGATGTGTAATTGAAGATGTTTTACATGAATTTAAATTCAACCCAGGACGGAAAATAATGTTAGTGGTATTACACAGCATCAGAATGTATGACCGAATTGAAAAAGGAGTAATGGAAATCAGATATAATGAATGAGCTTGAGCCAAGTTCCAAAACAGACCTGACCATAATGATGCCTGTGTAAAAGCAACAAACTTCTCTTCACCAGATTTGGCAAGCAGGAGCAACATAACAAAATACAGTACAAAAACGCGCAGCGTAATGAGGCGGCCATAATACGAGAAAGAATTGAAGTCACAAGAAAGCCAGACCAGCTCGAACCATGCAACAAGTGTGCAGACGTGACCTAAATTAGAGAAGGAAAGAGCAGAATCTTCAGTTCATGGGCGACTCATGAACACAGACTACTAAAGTGTGCCAGCCGGGTTAGTGTGGAGCTATACTGAGACAATTATAGAGAACTGGAGGGAACTTGTTGCATGGAACGAAACCAACAGCAGCCGAGAACAGTATCGAGCGATAATACAATGTCCGATAAAAGACAATTTTATCAAAAATATAAACAAGAGTAACTGGATAGCGTTACTTATCTAAAACACAGAAAGCCAAGGTTTAAGAATTTTAGCTAACTTATAGACTTTATACTTTTACTTATTAAAACTAGAAACCAAGAAAATTAACTAAATTTACAACAGAATTTCAAAAAGCCACTGACTTGCATCGGAAAGATGGGCGGTAGCTTATATTTGCTATCGGCTACAAATATAATAAGATGACAGTAGTAATCGATCGTATTTAGACATCGTGCACAGTCCAAGGCAGGTACCAGACAGCAAACGCAACACCGGCTCAGACGTCTGCTGAGTCAATAAACACCTTCTTAATCCAGTTCCTTAAATACGTAGCACTTCCTTAAGCCGTCGATGCCTTTCACAAATTGCCTTGCTTAAGCTCATTACATTGACTTTCATTAAAATTCCACTGTTTTCATTTAAGCTTAAACATTACTAATCTCATCTTCAAATAAAAAGTCGTCTCTAACCTTCTAGATGAATGACAACTGCCAAATTGAGTTTACCTTATGGTAATCGTAATCTCGAGATTTTTACAGAGCCCAACGTATGCCAAGTCGCGTGAACCAGCTTATTTACAGGCGATCAGTCAAAACAAAATCGATAGGCAGAAAGGGTTCGGTTCTAGGTCGAGATCCAAGAGGCAGGCAGGAAGGCACCATCCGCCGACGGCTACGGCGGATGGTGTTTCGGATTAGAGCGGAGGGAGAGAGAGAGAGAGAGAGAGAGAGAGAGAGAGAGAGAGAGAGAGAGAGAGAGAGAGAGAGAGAGAGAGAGAGAGAGAGAGAGATAATGGCAGAGGAAGAATCAGGATAAGATTTATGGAAGAGTAATGTTTTCAGTTTTGAGTGAAAGACCAGCGCAGAAATTGCAAGAGGTGAAGTTCTGGTCAGTTACTATGATGGGTCAGATAATTGTGTAATTCTGCAGGGAGTTTATTTCAGAGGGGTGGAGCAGCTATGGCTTTACACAAAGTAGGCCAATCATTGAACTTAATACGCTTTCAATAATGTCAAGGAATGTTCAGTGAATAAGAAATAATATCATATCGGTTTCCAGTTTTTCGGTTTTCCGAATACAGAGTTCAGTGCTTGGTTCGGTTGCTCGGAATATTGCGATATCGATTCGGTATCAGTTAACCAGACACACCACTAATGCAGAGGCAAGACTCGTACAGAGAAGAGGAGGGTTGCACACTTAAACTCTTAAAACTCAGACTGAAGGTCCATTCAAATAACATGTGAATATTCGAGTTATAAATATATATTTAATACGTAGTAAGACCCAGTTCATCTGGTTTGGTGGTCGTGCTCAGCTTGCTAAGATCGATACCTTATCCTTACGCCAGAGGTTTCCAGACATTCCATTTTATTCCAAAGTCCGTGATCTTGGGGTTGTCCTGGACCGGGAACTCTCCTTGACCGATCATGTTAACAATGTCTCCCGCTCATGCTTTTACCACCTTCGTCAGCTTCGTACCATCCGCCGCTCCCTCTCCTTTCATGCCGTTGCCACTCTAATTCACGCCCTTACCTGCACCAGGGTGGACTTTGGTAACGCTATCTTTGCTGGACTCTCACTTGCCAGTATTTCCAAGCTTGTCTGTTCTCATTACCCCAGGTATGGCCATATAAGTTCCTTTATGAGGGACACTTTGCACTGGCTCCCCATTCAGCAGCGTATCCAGTTCAAGATCCTTACCGTTATGCGTAATTGTCTCGTTGGCTCTGCTCCATCATACCTTAGGGACTTCTGCATTTCAGTCTCCTTGGTTCCAGGCCGTAGCACTCTCCGGTCGGCCTCCCTTGGAGTCATGGCTGTCCCTCTTATGCGCACTGCTACAGTTCAGTCAAGAAGCTTTGCCTATGTTGGACCTAATAGCTGGAAACGCCTTCCCCGAGAGCTGCAGCTTGAGTTCCTCAGTTTGTCCCTTCCGCAGTTTCGCAAGCGCCTGAAGTCTGTATTATTTGACAGTGGTCTCACTGGTTCGTGTCGGGAGCGCCTCTGATGAGTCTATCCTTGAAGTGGCGCTTTATAAATGTTAGATTACAATTACAATCATTTGCACAAATTCCTTTCCACTACAACTGTCAACTAACTACCAGATGGCGTAAAATGCTCTTGTCCTAGCAGTGACTGTATCTTTAAAAATAAATGTAATTCGTGGTTTGACGAAAAGACGAACTGCAGAGAAGATGATTATCATTGGGATTAGGCTAAATTCGACCACATACCCGTAATTGGTTTTAATACCTGAGGTAATTGATATTGATATCAGCCATTTCTTTTCGTTCATCGTTAAATTTCGCTAGTGATGAGCGCTGAAACGGAAAGATCCGTAAATGGCATGGCTGATTTACGAAAGGATATGGGAGGCGACTACCGTAGTTCGAAAAGCTCCAGCAGCTGTAAAGCCCCAGTTCCCGAGTCTTCATCTTCTTGCGACTGCATCGGAAACACTTCGTCGTGTGGTCCAGGAATTACGCCAAAGCCATTGGATAACGACGATTGTCTTCGTGATGATCTCCAGAAAACTTCAATACTTTCCGCTGAGTCGTCAGCTTGCGGTAGCGATGGAAGGAAAGCAAGCTTGTAAGTGCTTTTGTTTTTCGGATTTATTGTTTCACGAGCATTAGCGCCACCAAACGAATTATGTTTACGCTAGTTCAGTGTGTAATTATTGTTAAGCTGTAGGACAGCGATGGCGATATCACTGTTTTCTTAAGAAAACATCAGATATGAAGCCGCCATTATTTTATTGTTAAGGGATTAAGTTATAAGTTTGTAATTTGACAAAATATTTGTTCTCTGATTTGGTATGTATTCTATTATTCTTGTTACAAAGGAAATTCGGCATTCTTATAGAATCGGGGACCACTCTGTTTTGGGCTATTTTGGGATGGCTTTCAGAAATTTTAGTTGCTGCTAAGATAAACAAGCTAAACATTATTTGCAAAGATCAGTTAAGTGTTATTCAATATTTACAAAGCTGAACTATCCCTAACTTTAAGCCTAACCCTTATTTAACAGCGGACATTAGAATCCATGTTTATTTACTTCAGTCAATGACCTATAATTAACGTCAATGTGGCGGGTGACGCTGAAAAGCAACGGCCAAAGCAGAGCAGTCTATAAGTATGCCGGAAATTCTGTCCACTCTAGGCCTCCTGCGTAGAGTTGTAGCCTAGTTATGTTAACAAGTGATGCTGTGATAAGGAACCATCGATATCGCTTGATAAAATAATTTGAGTTGGTGGATTTTGTGTCTACTCCATGACTAATCTAGTAAGTTACATAAATATTTGTTATGCTGCATATTATTTTTTGGATTTTAACTAAATTTAATGGATTACATTATGTCATATCCCACCATTTATTACACCAATTTATGGTTACCGTTAGTTTAAAACCAGCTTTGATTATCGCATAGTGGCTGAGCAGCTGATGCACTGACTTTCCATTTCTGCAGCATTGGTTCAAATCCTGTATCCGTTATGTGAAAAGAACATACACTACTTTGTGAAACTGTGCAGAAGATTGGTGTCCATGATCTTAGATATGAATACCACATTACTATACTTATACAATAGTGACCAAAAAGCAAAATTAACTTGAAATAATCAGGCAGGCTTTTCTTATTATGATATGTTTATATTGTTGAGATAATAGGAAAGAATGCATATATCAATTTCAGAAGTCATTAAGGCTTTTGGTATATGTAAACGTAAAGTCAAAATTTATTGGTATCAAGTTTATGAAAAAGCAATGAAGAAACCAGGTTTTTTATGCCATCTCAACGAAATCAATTGAGCAAGTGCGATATAATATGTAGGTTCTTTGAAAAATTTAATTAACGACTTCCTTATCTCCTGTCCCTATAAATCATCTGCAGTAGAGAATGAGCTTATACAAGTGTTAGCATTGGGCCACATTAGTAAAGTTTTAGTTATTCATGCAGTTTAGTTATTATATATTTTATTATTATATATTTTTACATCACGAGATTTAGTTATGATTAGTTATCATTATTGTTCAAGTTTTAGCTCTAGTTACAGTTAATAAGAACTAAAACCTTTGACTTTTAGTTATCATATACTGAGTTTTAGTTAGTTTTACATAATGTTGTTTGACTTTTATCGTAAGATGATTTTACAATAGCTTCGAATTCATTCTAAAAATGTTCATTTTGAGGGTTTTCAGTGCACAATTACATTTTAGTGATGATTGGAATTGTCAGCTCTCCAGACAAATTAAGTCATGAGAACCAGCATATTTACAGGTGCTCAGTCAAAAGCAAAATCGGCGATGCAGGTGTGATCAAGTTTGTTGTGGAGTCAACATATAGAATTAAAAGTTGTCCCTATACACTGAGAATATTCTTTTGAAATATGTATTTGAAACTGAAACAGCCAAAATTTCACTAGCAAGAAGACCTTTGAGAGAGGTCAAGTGGTCTAATGTCTACCCTAGCACTATAAGGTGTTTTAAGTTGCAAAAAATCTGTAGTAATTGGGAAATACTTATGTAATACAAACTGGAAAGCTAAGATTTTTTATCCATAAGTGAACATAAGTCTTCTAAAATTGTGGAACCATTTTATGTTAAGAAGAGCTGAAACTTGGGTGCCCATAAACTGCATTCCCATACATGTGCTTTGTGCTGAAGTTTGGGCCATAAGGCCAACAGGCATTATAAACTTTTTCTGGCCTAGGTGAATTGCTGCTATTACTAGTGGCATTTTTGGAGCATTCTTTAACACAATCTCTTATTCTTTAAAGCATTTAAAAGTCTTATTTGTGCATTGATCTGCTTCTCAAACTAAGAATTGGCTTATTGGATTTCTAAAAAATATATTTCCTCATGTTGTAAGTCGACTTCTAAAGTTAATTTATGCCAGTCACAGCAGTCAAACTCTAATTCATTCAACAGACCCCAGAATTAGGCAGCCTGACTGGACCACAGACTAAGGCATAAATGTAACGTAATCGAACTACCAAACCACCACAACAACAAAATGTTGAGTACATAAGTAGAATTAATGATCACACGTGAATTTTTGTTTATTTTCATTTTGGTATAATTATATAGCTGCGTTATTATTATTACAATGAGTTTTCCTATTAGTTCTAGTTACAGTTTTGCCTCTTTGGTTTTAGTTTTCATTTCATTGATGTGCCCAAGGTTTTGTTACAGTTATTTTTAACAAAGCCCTTAAGTTTTCATTAATAATACTTTATTGTTATCACTGTTGTTAACGGAAACTTCATTAGGCCATGTCACCTGTCCTAGTATTGATTTGTGATAATTGCTTGTACACAAATTGCTCAGCAGGATAAAATAGAATAGTACAAGGAAAATAAGGACTTAATTCAAACTGTACATAAATTGCTGAGCAGGATTTCAAATTGTAACCTATGAAGCAGAATTTAATTGGAGTAGTGATCTGATTGCCTTTTAATTTAAGCATAAAAAGAAAATTAAGTGACCATCTGCTTGAACTGGCTTAATTAAGACCCGTTTGTTCTGACAAAATATGTACACAACTCTGCTGAAAGCCAAGCATATATTGCTTCTGGTGTGTCTGGGAACTATGTGGATGATAAGCTACTGGTGCTGTACCATTTCATAGGGACATTTTGTAGAATGTTTGCTTTGCACAAAGTAGGCCAATCATTGAACTTTAATTTTAATAGGCTTTCATTAATAATGTCAGGGAGAATTCAGTGAATAAGAAATAATATCATATCGGTTTTCAGTTTTTTCGGTTTTCTGAATACAGAGTTCAGTGCTAGGTTTGGTTTCTCGGAATATTGCAATATTGATTCACGATAGCCTAGTTGTTAGCACACTGGACTGTCAGTCGTGTGGTTGGGGTTCAAATTCTCACCAGGACAAAGATTTGTACAAGTTTTTGGTTCCACTTATGCCCCTAGCCAACTAAGCTGTAATGAGCGCAACGACCGTAGACTGTCAGCAGGAAGATTGGGCAGTGAGGGAGAGGACTGGCCATGCACCCATCCTCATGTGCCAAGGCTAAGAAAAATTAAGCCGTTAACACTTCATACCCATGGGTTGCATTTTAAGCCTGGCTTAAACGACTGCTGTTCTTCCTCTTCTTACTTGCACCTGTTTTAAAGTCAATGATCTAATTATTGCATTTTAATACTGAATATATTTGCATTCTAAAATTCATTTAATTGAAACTTTATTACTTCTTTATTTCTAAGTGGAATGTTAAGTACAGTTGTTGCATCTTATATTAGTTGAAGTCTTAGGATGGCATTTACTACTGAGTCCTTTTACTGCTGTTAAAAGGATTTAATGGTAACGCAAAATGTAATTGGCTTCACATTGGCTTCATTTAGGATGACACTGGTCTGAATGAAGCAACTGATTAATTATGTTGCATGAAGTTCATTCCTAGGGGCACTTTAAAACCATGGTACTAGTATAATGTTCAGAGTGCACAGGTAGCCTGTTACACGTCTGTCAAGTGGTAAGATGAATCTGCTGTACCATCTTGTTTTTAACGAATGGCACATGGTTTGGTAATTATTTGGGTCCGAAACCTAACCATGGTCCTTATTTTATTCTCATGAGACAACATACCAAATTATGTGACTGTCTCAAGTGTGTGGATAGTGTAATGAAGTTCTCTATAAAATGCTCTGGCCCTAAATTATGGAATACTCTTCCACCTGATCTCACTTAAGTTCCTTGCCTTGGTCTCTTTAAGGGACACTTGAAACACCACTTACTGTCTTCGTAGGTTTAAACTGTTCACATGATTTAACCCTGTTTCACTTGTCACTGCACTGTTTTGGTTTATTTTGTACAAATTATCCTTGACTTTGAATCAATTATGAGCTTACCTGCGGTGTTGTATTAGCCGCCTGTATACCAATTATGTTAAGGGGTAATCCGCATTGTAGCAGGACATTTGTCCCTTCTGAATTAGCCCTTTGATACCTGCACTTGTAATATATTAGGTGAAACTGTTGTAACTGTTTAGATTGTTGGTTGTTGGTAATTCAATAAACAACTTCAATCATATTAGGGCAGAGAAACAGACAAATACTTAAAACTGTTGAGGCAATAAAAACTTTAAAAGGAATAATCTTTTTCCTTAAGAGCCTTAGGATGCTGCAGAGAAAGACTTTTGTACTAGAGAAGCGTGATGAATCTGAATAGGCAAACAGTCCTTATGTTGTTGGGCCATTTGCCTGCAACCACTTTGGTCTAAAGACCAACTCTCCAAACGACCCATCACTCATATTCTGTGATAATTTTTAGAATCATCTCTTTGTCTGGTGGTACAAAAATATGTGTGAAACATCTGTTTACCAGTTCTACACATTAAATCTCTGAATTTTTAAAATCCGGTTGTTTAACATATGAGTTTAATATACAAGTTTTCTGTCCATTTTCTTATTTTTGTTACATTGGATAGGACTTTGAAAATCATATGTACTTTTCTGCAGTTAAGTTTGATAGCAGTGAACTGAAATAATTAATATTTTTTATTGCTATCTGTAGTGTAATAGCTAACAGTATGTTGCTAACCAAAGTTTTTGTGCATATTTTCAAGCTGATCAGCTGACTTAAAAACTGTAATATGCTAAATGTTACTCATAGTTTAATTTAAAATATTTTAAAATATAAATATAGATAAATAATTTTGAAACTAAAATGTTTCAAATTAAAAAATCTTTTTTGTCTGTTGTGTCTACTTGTAAATACACTTAAACTGGTTCTGTTGGCCACCTTCCAGGTAACAAAAGACTGGTAGTGCCATGTCCCTGTGATTAACATTTCATGTCCAAACATGTCCAAGGGTAGAGCAGGACCTTGTTGAGCCTCCGTTCTGAACTAGGTTTAGTTACTTTGGTAATGGTGACTTACAATTAAAATTATCTTGCATAAAGGACACAGCTGTACACTGCTGACAGTGATTGTACAGTCAAATTTGATTCCAGTTAAATTCAGCTGTATAGACAGCCAGCCAGTCCATCCGGCCCGGCCGTTGGGCCGTTGAAGAATCGGAAAAAAGGAGCGGGCTTCTTGAAAACTTCTGCGCAATGTTGTTTTGGTTGTGTTTAGCAAGCTACTTATGGCTTAGCCAAAACATGGCTTTCCGTTCATTTCCAGTGTGAAGGTTTCTAAGTAGAGTGAACAGCTGTGATATACATCAGTCAGGAGCTGAGCTGTAGGCGGTTTAATTCCTCTTATGGGTGATTGTTTAGTGAGTAAGTTATTAGTAACTCTGTTACTCAGGTGTCTAATGTTCAAGGCATCAACAGATGGCACCCCAAAGCCAAACCGCAATCAGGTCAGTATCCAGAAGGTCATTCCACTATGATGGAGAGGCAGCCTGTGGTAGCTAAGCAACTTGAAATACGTAAGGCTTAAGCTGAGAACGAAATGACACAAGTGATTTAGCAGAACGAACTGTTTAGTCCTGAAATGTAGTAGCTAATCTGTAACACCTTTTCTAGGAACCACTTAATTTTAAAAAACTCCTCAGATTTGAAAGTGCATGCATTCATGACTGATGTATCTGTGTGACTGTGAATTGCACTTATTGGGTTCCTTTGTACATAGGAATTGTAGCACAGTAGCAGTATGAAATTGAAGGTGGGGTTGAGTTATGGTAAATATTTTAAGGTTAATTCTTGTGGATTTCAAACTATGAATAATGAAAGTGGCATTAACATATTTTGAGTGCACAGTGAAAAGCAAGTTTAAGATTTATTTTATGGCATTGAGAATTTGAATCAAGGTGACATATTAGTATTTTCTATGTGCACAGTACAGCAAGTTTTGTTATTCGAAAATCACGATGAACTATGGAGCCTGTCCAGCAAGGAAATGGTATTTCCTGTAATTGTTTGTGGTGCTGGTGGCATGTGGGCGTTAGCCGTGACTGTTGCTATGATGGTTGGTTGTGGCATGAGTGAAGGTGCAGGTGGAGAGTCTGACTGACGATGGATGGGAAAATGGTGGCTAGTTGTTGCTGGAAACTGATTTTGAAAGCCATTGCCAATAAACTTTCATCAGTGTGGAAAAAAGATTGCAGAATCTTTTTGTGAATGGTTAACATCTAATGCCAGCATCTGGCACTTGGAGTTTATGGGCAGTTTGGTTTGACCATTAGCCACTGGTCTCCGCAAACCTGTCCTGTAACATTTGTATTACACTGAGGGCTGGAGTATCAAACCTGTAAAGGAAGCGCATATACCTGATACCCTGAAAGCGCGTATACCTGACATCCACTGTTCTGTTGTAACAAAGAGTAAGGTACACATAGTGTCTTTTCCTGCTAGTATTCATGAGCATGGTCAGGTAGAGTACAATTACCAGTTTCTTCATCTCTGTTTGTCTTGGCCCAGTAATTAGGATCACTTGACCTAATCCTGGGTGGTTGTTGTCAGTTGTATGGCTTTGTTTTGATCATAGGATACTTGTGTGGGCCACAGTTCTGTATATCAGCAGTTTCTCCAACTAACCATGCACACGTTAATATGTTGACTTCATTACCTAGTGTTTGAACATGACTAAGGAGGGCAGGCCTGAAATCTGAGTTCTGAAGTAAACAAAGCCTAAGTCTGTAGGAACATACAGAAAGGTAATTTTACTAGACTCTGATTTTATGACTCTGGTGGTATATATATATATATATATATATATATATATATATATATATATATATATATATATATATATATTTCAGTACCAGATCTACAGAAGATATATGCTTGCATGTGTATGTGTGTGTGGTTTTAGGTAAGGTATAGGTAGTTGTTTGATGGCATCCATCTGTACCTGTGTTTGTTAAATTTGTGTGTAGGTGTTTATGGCAGCCTCTGATGCTTTGCATATTACAGGTCGACTGTTGCACTTCTAAGCGCCCCTGTTGGGTTTATCCTCTGGGAGGCACTTTATAAATTTTAAATTACAATTACAATTCTAATGAAAGTTGTCTGATATTTCTCGGCCTGTTAGTCCTTGAGCCATGAGATCCTTCCAAGTCTTCAGACCTTCCTTTGATGACAATTGTTAATGGAGCTACCTAATAAATGTGCCATTACCTGACCCTATAGTTTTGTGCTGTTACCTGATCTTATAGTTTTGGCATTCACCTGCAGATGTCCTCATTAATGCTGTTGCATGATTTGTCTGCTTTGCAGAGGGCTGCAGAATGGTACCACTAAGACCACAGTCACAGCTCAGACAAAGGCTTCTTTTCCATCACTTGTGGCACCATAAATTGTCATTTTCGTTAAGTGATTTTATATTGCGTAGTACTTAGTGCAGTAGAGTACCGTGTTTGTCCAAACGTACTTCCTAATTGATGCTTTTTTATACTGTTGGCAGTTTAATTTGTTGTTAATTTGTCAGTATACGTGACACAATTTAAGAGTGAACTGGCAGTTTGTGTGTTCATGTATACATGTGTGTTTGTCTTAGAATGTTTTTGTTTTCTGTGTTTGTTTTTGTCTTGTATGTGCAAATAAATAAACAGTGTCTTTTAAGGTGTTTAATGAAATTTAGGATAGTACACAGTTGTCATTGTTGGTTTTTGAAAGTCGTGAAGCTCTCGTGTCATGTCAGGCTATAGCATGATCTTGTTTTGAGTGTATGGATAGCAGCAGTTGCTCACTTATTACGTCCCGTTCTTTCGTCAACCTATAGTGCCGGCATGAAGTCTTTGGCATTTTGTGCAATTTTATGTTGGGGTTTCAGATATTAAAATGCATAATCATATTTTGTCTGTATGGACACTTCTTCGGAAGCTTAGAGTTCTACAGCATATGTGGAAATGCAGGGATTTTTTTCATGGCAAAACTCTCCATTGTTGGGCTGAGTTTTCTTGGCAAAACTGTCCACTGTGTGGCTGAGTTTCATGGCTAAACTGTCCACTGTATGGCTGAGTTTTTATGGCAAAACTCTTCACTGCTGGGCTGAGTGTTGTGGGCTTTTTATTTACCTAGCTAACAGGTTCACAGTGTAGATAAATTTAGTTAAAAGTTAAATTACAGCTTGGTTTTTGCTCACTTTATGTATTGTTGTAGGCCGCGCACCAACTCGGATACATCATATTCAAGCATGGAAGCAGACTTTCTAATGACTTCAACACGTAACGCCAGCGGAGCCTCATCTCAGAACCTGGAGCTGAATGCCATGGATACGTCTGCAAGGTCTGGTACTTTACAGTGGGGTACCTAGTTAAGAAGCCAGCTGGTATTTGGCTGTCCGGAACCGTGTGGCGTTTTTTGCTCTGCTTTGTAGTGAAGTGGCTGTGTGCTAATCTTAACAATGATTTAAATGCTCTGCAAGGCTAGTCGCTTCATCTGATGCACAGCGCAGAGTGTATTCAGCATTAGGCTGTTTCACTGGTCTCTGGCCTCGTTGCATGTAAGCTAGGGTAACTAATTATGTGCTCGTTTAAATTTAGCCTGGCAGTTGAATGTGATGACCAATTGCCTTAAAAATAGATTTTTACTTTCAGTGAAGGTGACCGTGGCTAATGGAAACACCAAATCCGATGTCATTAATGTTGACCTTAGCAATATGTGGTGGTATTGGTTTGTAAACTTTACTCAGTCACCAGTATGCAAGCTTTATGGGCCAAATGCTGTCAAATTTTTCCATGGGACATGCTTCTGCTGTACTCTGAGACCAAAACAGGTGAATATCTAATGATCTTTTCTAAAACAGCCAGTTGACAGAAAAGTTGCTCCACCCGTCTGTAGAAGAGGCTCTTCATTTTGAAAGTGAACACAGTGAGCCATGTATGATTTATAGAAATCGTGTTTTTGCCATCACAAAACCACTAATACAAGTTAAATGAGTTTTGTATCATTGCCAGAAACTGTCAGTCTGAAGAGAAACACGATGCAGATAATATCACACGTAATATGTGGCAACTGTTGCATTTGGATATTTTTATAGTGCTTTACAAGAACATCTGAAAGACGAAGAACCTATGAAGAAAATAAGATTTTGTCATGGGATCAGAAAAATTATACTGTCCGAGAAGAAGCCTCATTATTTCAATATGACCTATATATATTCCGGCTAAATTGCATCTGCCTTAACAACAATAGAATTTTTGCCTGTGTGTGACTGAACCACAAATCTCACTCCGGCAGCCGCATTAATTCGGGCCACAGCTGGGCTGCATCATAACATTTGTGGCAACTAGTGGCCAGCTATGGGTCCGGTGTAAACTTAGTGGGGTGGCTGTCAGGGCAGAAGTCACGCTGACCTGGCTTGACAGAATGATAAAGAGATCTCGGGTTCTCTGGGTTCCCCGTGTGGACGACAGCATATGATTGGCAATCCGTGCTCAGACTGGCAGCTTAAAAAAGTTGACAGACTGTGCAGACCGACTGCTATCTGAAATGTTTTTCTCGATAGTTGGCATTTTGCATGTCTTGTTTTATGACTAGGCTGGCCCTGGACGCTTCAGGACGCTTTGCAAATGATTTGTGGGAATAATAATTCATTGTTGCAAGCTGAATTGCTAGTTGAGAAGAAGCGTTGAGGGAGCTCAGTTCGAGTGCTAGCTTTGTCAGTGGTTGTTGAATGGATCTAATTATTGCTATGAATGCATTCAAGAAGATATTGGTTCCCTGGCTGACTAGAATTAGAGCTGTGTACACCAGGACCGTCTTATAATGTGCATTATTAAAATGTGATTTCTGATATAACATGATCGAGTAGGTAATTGAGGATTAAGACATGACTTTATTGTGATATTGCTAGCTTTATTTGATTGCTACGGTTGAAGTGGATTCCAACTTTATAAGGAGATTCCAATGTACTAGATTGAGTATTCGATTGCGAATGGATAAGTTTTGGGATTTGACTGAAACATCTTGTTGTTCATTCGTTGTGTGAAGAAATGGCATGAGTGCGTTTTATGTGAATTTTCTGTGGATGCCATTGAACCTTGGAGTTTTGAACTAGGATAATTCTGAATAAACATGGTGAAGTGAGCTGATATTTCTGGTGACATAGAATCTACCTACAATAAGCAGAGCTCTTGTACGCCTGTGCGTCTGTGGTGATTCTTCAAGTTGCAGCTCAAATAGGAACAGATTTGGCAGAGTTGTTCTGGCATTTCATGATGGATGTTTTTGGGTGAATCGTCTGCTGTTGCCCTACAATCAGTCAAGAGAAATGCAGCAGTTCTTGTAATTTATTGTAAAGTGATGTAATCAGTTTAATGTTTACACCAGTTTCAGTTGAGCCTAGCTATGGCTGCTCAAACTTAAATGACTAATGCGTTGTGTATGCTGATATCTGTTGTGTTATTCAAAGTGTGCTAAAACTAAAGAATGCAGACTATTACATTAAAATTTATTACCATTATATATAGTGGGACGCGATGGTGTAGTGGTATGGTCGATGCCTCGTAGCCGGAGGGTCGCGGGTTCGAATCTACCTCGATCCACTGCAGCGTAGCGACCTTGGACAAGTTGCTCACCCACAATTGTCATCATATATATATATATATATATATATATATATATATATATATATATATATATATATATATATATATATATATATATATATATATATATATATATATATATATATATATATATATATATATATATATATATATATATATATATATATATATATATATATATATATATATATATATATATATATATATATATATATATATAATGTGTGTGTTTATATATTAAATGTTGCTTTGGGTCCTTACTGAAATATTCAGAGTAGGAGCAAACTGTAAACAATAGCAGGTATTGGAGAGAAGTAAGAGGTTGTTTTCTTTCCATGCTGAGACTTTGATTCTGTCCATTAAGCTCTTCTTGGATTGGACTCTCCACAAATAATCTTAACTGGAAATTAGTTGCAAAATAAGTGTGCAACCTGTCTGAAAATTTTATCAATTTTTATTTTGCTTTTATTTGTTTGGGTGACACTTTTATGTTATCTCTGGTCTTTTCTTATTTGTTACTTAGTCACATTATTCTGCATTATTTTAAAACTGCGTGTTTTAAATTAGACAATTCAATTTATGGGTCTGTATTTGGTTAATGTTGTTGAGTGGAAATTTTATTCTATTTTAAGTAGTTTTGAGTTCATAATTTTTTATTCACCTTTAGTATTTTACTGGTTTCTTTTTGTGCATTGTTACTAGTTAGTATTTAGATTTATTATTTTTTTAAATCATCCATTTCAGTGAATGCTAGTGCTAACTGGGATGTCAAACAAGTTGTACATTGTTGCACTGCTGCAGTGGTGTTTGCAGAAGTAATACTCACATATCATGTGTGAATTTTATTTTTAATAGCCGTATCTGAGGCATATGTGGTGATGCTTCCCAGAAGCAGTAAGCCCATTCTAACCCGTGACCCACACAGACTTCTGTTCGTTTAGTGTTATGTGTTTGAAACAAATGCATGTCATATGACCGTCACCCATATGTTGTTCATACTGTATGTCTAGTACTGCCAGTCTTTTTTTGAAGACATTTTCTTTTGTTTTATTCTTTTGTTTTCCTTTGAACACAAGATTAAATTTTCTGTGGAGGTTTAGTTCTGATTTGAATTGTGGCCGTTACGTTTTCATTTGATTATGTTTGTTTGTTTTTGGTTGGCGTTTTTAGCAAGCAGGCGTTAATACAGCCGAGTGCTGAGCAAGGCCACAGTAAACCGGAACTCATGGGTGGTGTAGTTGAAGAGATTTTGGTTCCTGAATCAATGCAGATTAAATCTGAATGCAGTGCTGTGATAGGCGGAGACTCAACTGCTGTTGCTGCTGTTGCTGCTGCTACTGGTGACTCTGCTGAAAACAAAGAGGATGGCCGGCCAGTTGTGATGGGTTTGGAGGATCAGGGCCGTTTGGCCATGTCAGTCATGAGGAAGATCAAGAGTGACAGGGGCTTGAGTGGGGCTGCAGCGTCGAGCGAGAAGCCTGATGAGGTTAGCTTCTACTTTTCCGAGCCACGAGCAGACTCGGCAGAAAATCTCGTGCTCATTAGTGAATCTGGCGAGAACAGGGCAAGAGCGCAGGCAGGCTCGTTTGATTTACCAAAGGACTATCAGTCTGATGTGCACAACATCCCTCGAAGGTATGTCATACTTTTCCCTGAAGTCTTGATGGACAAGTGATGCACTGAGGAGATAACTCAGTTTTTAACTTCTTGTGTATTTGTTTTTCCGTTGGCTTCATACTTATGTGTTGTAGTTTTCATACTTAATATGTTATGTCTTAATGAGATTTTTCCTGAGTTGATCCAGAATATTTTACCAGAAGGTTTAGTTTTTTTCGGTTCTGATCCTTGGCTTAAAAACTGGTACAAGAAACTATGAACACTTGTTTATGTAGTTTGCTTACAAATTCAGTTCACTTGTGAGTTGTGGTAGTTTTTGGTTTCTAGATTTGTGTGATTTGATGATTGCAGAGGATGGCCCTAATTTTCTTCCCATCTATCGATGCCTTATTTTGAGCCTGCCGGGTCGTGTGAAGCCAGTTGCTAGGGACCTGTCATTATCAAGTTCCCATGAATATGTTGTTTCATCTGTGGTCGAATAACGGGATAAGCCTTGTCACGCAGTGTATGCTTTTGTCTTTTGTTCAAGCGTGACTGTTCCTTGTTTTCTTGAATTTGAGTTTAGATGTAGGCATAGTGGAAGATACTGCGAGCATTTGCTGGGCAATTCATAAGTCAATTTTTTTGTACTGGGCGATTTGTGTTTGTATTAGAACTTATTTATGTCATGGGCTATTTTTACTAGAAAAGGCATCAGTCCAGTTTTTGAACCAGATTCATTCAGCTTGTTGTCCTTACTCTGAATTATTTCTATTCATATTTCTGACCCAACGTCAGAAATGTGTGGCTGGCCTTTAGGAGTTGACTGGACTTGTAGCTAGTTTTAATGTGTGACATTTTTTATGTCTTTTGATTTACGAACAAATCCACTGAAGTTACTAGGATAATTGGATCAGATTAGGTCTGAAATTATAATTATTAAAGCGTCATCCGTTGACCTTGAGTGAAGTTTTTTCCTGGCTTTTCCAGTTGGTCTACTCCAGTTGCAGTCACTCTTTGTGACAAGGTCGAAGTGAGGACTGTCAGTCAAAGTCTGGATCCAGCAGAAGCTAACGATCGCACAAGGTCTGCTGAAAACGGTTCTTGCCTGCAGAGCGGCTCCAGTACGGAGAGTGGTGTCATGGTGGTGGCGCCTGGCGACGGCATTGACCGTGCAAAAGAGATACTTAGCCACACAAGCGACATCTACGAGACTCCGGTCAAAGAGCCATCGCCAAAAGTTGGCTTGAAGAGTCTCGATGGATCGAAGGGAGCCGGTGATGTTGGGGTAAATGGATCCGGTGGTAAAGTGGCAAAGTCATCCTCTGATAAGAAGAAGAGGGGTCTTTCCTGGTACAGTGTAAGTAGAAACAGACTATCTTTGTCCTCCTGCTTTATTTCTGTTATTTTATTTTTATTGTGTAGGTGTACGTTATTTGTTATCGACGGCAGCACCAAGTCCTTTGACCCTTTAGAATGATTTTTATTCATGTAACCTGAAATGATTTTTATTGTTTTAATTTGCTGTTGCTTATTGGTAGATCCGTGTTAGTACCTTGCATGCATTAGAATCCGTGGTAGTCTTTAGTTAAGGCTTAAAATGCTACTTACCTTGTGTAGTTTAAAGTTTATCAACAGCCACTAGGAATCGTAAGAAGTTGTTTAGTGAATTGGCTTGAGTTAAGGGAAGTTTGGTGCTTACCATCTTAGGCTGAATCTTTTGAAATTATATACATTACAAGGAATTGCTCTGTTTGGTTCCATGTTTTGGTTATTTTACCATCTGTGATGACTAAGCTAACTTGAGATAGCAACAGACCAGGCCATGTCTGATGTAAGAGTCACTAAATCATTTGACTGTACTTAGTGGTAATAGCTTATGATATACCAACCCAGATCGCCTGTTAATCAACGTCTGCCTGCACAGTGTTGCCATAACTGGTTGGCTATTTGCATTTGATTGATCATTAACCTGCAGCATGTAGCTATATAAATAGGAATGAGTGTGGCACTGTGCAAATGCCAAAAGCCATTCATCAGTTCCTGAGCTTCTTCCGGTGCCTCTCTCATCCACTTGTGCATAAGTGCTAAAACAAACAAAAGCATCCTCAGTAGTGGATAGATGAAAGGACTTGTTTAGTCATACAGTTCTGAATGTGCCCAGAAGCACAGTGGTTGCTGTTTGGATATTAAAGGCTACCAGTCTAGCAGATAATCCAAAGACATCCATAAATAAAATACTGTCATCGTTGGTAACTGAGTTTTAAGATCTACCCCTTTCACTCCTGAATAATCCCAGCGTGTCATAATTTCACTGACTAGCTGGTGGCTGGTCCATAATTTTGGAATTCACTGCCAGTTTTCGGACAAGATCTGCCGAATGACCTTGATCTGTCTCAGTTCATAGTAGCAAGAACTGCAGATGGAATTTACATGTTCTGCCAAAGTGAGACCTCCTTGAAAGAGCGCTCAAACTTACCTGTTTCAAATTGTTTATCCACCACAGGCTGCATCTCTGTCTTGTGGCCTGACCTTCTGGATATTGACCAGATTGTGGCTCATCTTTGGTGCACCATCGGGTGATAGCTTGTACATTAGACACCAGCACATTAGAAGTTACTAATTACAATTACAATATCCTGAAGAAAGGCCATAGTCTTCCAGCTTAGAAATGCAAATTTCAGCACTGGATAGTTGATCTTGGTTCTGGGTTTTGGCATGTCAGTCCTGTTGTACTGTGTGTCATAAGATTCAGGCACAGATGACTTCGTGACATCCAGGCCTGTGCTTGTTTCACAACAGCTACCATGGATGCCATGCATGCAGTGGCATCTACTGGCCGGTTTGTTGAATACAACTGTGTCATTAGCATGTGGATCTGTATTTCCACCTACCACAGTAACAATATCCATGAAGTTAGCAGTATGCAGCATAAACAAGAGTGGCCCAAGGGCCGAGCCCTGTGTTGGAAAGTCGAGTCAGGTGGATGTAGCAGCTGTAGCAGTGTGTTCCTTTGCTCTGTTCTTGGCAGCCGGTTATATCTTTTTGTCATGTATCATCGTGTAGTTCGTGGAACCAAGAGCCCTACTATTTCGAGGTGGTGTCTGGATAGAGGGGCTAGAAAGTAGAAGCCCAATCATGGGTTAACTAGATGACAGGCGAATGCATGTTGATGATGTTGTACTGATGGGCCACTGTGGACGTCTCACATTGAGTTGAATGAGGAAGCTTTTTTGTCACATGATGTCACTTGAGAATCTTTTTTCTGGACAGAGGATGTATGTAAGAATAGGTTTCGACAGTAACTGAATCACTAGCTACGTAGAAGCTGTAGCTTTCAGGCTTCCAGGAAGCACAGGCCTTGGCGTGATGTAAAGAAAAATACTGCTGGAAATCCTGTTGTGTTTTAAACATCTTGTAGAACAAAAATTTAGTAATGCTGCTGGAAATCCTGTTGTGTTTTAAACATCTTGTAGAACAAAAATTTAGTCGGCCTTAGATAGGAAGTATGAATATCTAGTGGTATTGGCTGCAGTCTGCAGGTTTTATGTCTGAGGAAGGCCCCTGTGGAAGGCCTCTGGGTGAGGAAGGCCCCTGTATGAGGAATGTCAGCTAAAATGTATATGCAGTGGGTGGAGTCGGATCATGAATGTAAAGAAGACAGCGGTTGAAAGGATAAGTGAATGCCTCTGTTTGTACCTCCTTTCCTTCAGGTTAACTGCGTGATTATTCCTATTCTTATCTAGTGTAATCTAATCTAATTTTAGAAACTCTATAGCACCATTATAATACTGCACACAACTGAGTAATGGCACACATTCATCTCTCATTTACCTGCTCAATCCAAGAAGGTCAATCCAGTGAGATAAAAGCAACCTAAGGAGGATAAGTAGCGTGTTATAGGGGTATGCTATACGAGATGCAGTATATAGGGGAGCATATGCTCGTATTCGTATGTCTTAAGCAGAAATGGAAAGACAATGAAGTCTCAAGAAATCGGACAGACTAAGGGTGTGAATTCCAAAAATTGGCCCAGGCGCAAAAATCTGTTTTGGGCAGAGCTGTTTTCACTCGTATCCCAATCACAGGAAAGCTATCAAATGCAGCTCATCATCCACTGAACTAGAACTGTACTTGTTGAGTGAGCTTTTTCAGTTGCTTGACCTAAACTTTTGACTTTCCGCATCTTTTCGTTGTGCTCAGTCTCTTATGTCAATTTGGTCTCATCATAAGACTTACTTTTTCAGACTTTGACTTATCCATCTTATGCTGCCTGTCTGTCTCAGTGGACTGACTTTCTGGTATTGACCGGACTACCTCTTTGTTTTGGTGCACCAACTGCTGGTGCCTTGTGCATCAGTGACACTGGCACCATAGAAGTTGCTAATTAATAATAATAATAATAATAATAATAATAACTAACTGTGATGTAAATTATGGGTCTGTGTTGCTAGTTTGTAGGATCGGGTTATGTTGTATGACCTATTTAGTGATGTCAGAATTGTCCTGAACATTGCATACCTAAATGCGAATATAATTATGCATACTTACCAACATATACAAATATAACCATGATTGAACTGATATGAAGAAATGTGCTAGTTAAGTGTATAAGTTGATGGGCTTTTATTTTGCTTTGAATAAGACGGTTTTCTGTCGCATTAGGATCAATGGTTGTGCAGTCCTGCTTTACTGGCTTAAAATTGATTTGTTGCAAGCTAGTTTAAGATTATGTTGAAGGACCTTTAGAATGTGATAGTGTATTTAAAGTTGATTGTTGTATTAAAATAAATGCTTTTGTTGTGTTTCCTGTGTTGATCCCTATTCGTCTTCTTGTAGCGTCAGAAAAAATTGGTAGGAGACTTGTTCCATGTCGTATATATACCATTTCGGTTTGACTGGCTTTGGGGCTTTGGTTGAAATGATTTCAGCTTGATGCACAATTGGCTCAAGTAGGAGCCTTTTCTTAATGTCATAAACTGTTACACTACTAGTAGAAAAGTAGTTGTTCTAATCACAATTTACATTGTTATGCCTTTGACTAAAATCAAGTCAAGAACACTGCTTGTTAAAGCGTTAATCAAGTCCAACTGGCTGGCTTTCAAAGGTCACACATTTTGGAGCTATAGCATGAATGGTTCTGGAAATGATGGACGTTGGCAAATGCACTAGATGCTGGTTGAGCATGATATTAGGCTAGTGCTAGGTTTTATCAAAGTCAAGAGCAGGAATGAATAATTTTGGTCTTGTGAGGTTTACAAGGACATTGTAAAGAAAGGGATGTATTGAAAGATCCTTTGCAATACTGTGTCATACTTACCATCCGTTGGAGAAATCAGTTTGACTTAAGTTTTCAGATGTAGATTAAAACAGTTTTCTCAGTTGGATGGATTTGTGAATTGGATGGAATGAGACGATAGCAAATGAGGACTTCACTTAATTAGTGGGCTGAACTTGCCAGACAGATGAGACGGACTTCGATTCAGCGCTGAAGTTCTCAGTTTTATTGTCTCTGCTCGCTTGTCATCTGCAGTTGATTTGGCTTTCTCATTTTGTCTTGCGCTTGGGATATTGATTGGATGCAACAGATAAAAGCATGACATTTCTAGATGTGAAGCTTTACACTGAGTGAACTCTCTTATTACCAGTGAACTACAGTCAGCCAATTGTTTCCTGTTTTCTTTTCTTTCCTGTTTCCTTTGTTAACAACATTTTAAATATGTAGATTCTACAGATTTCTTATTTCAGTTCTTCCTTATCAAAACCCATCAATTTCTGCAAGGTTCAAGCATATCTGTCTAATGCTTTTGATTTGCATAGTTTGGCTAGACCTGACTTCATCAATACTCATTCATTATTTGCCATTTTCGTTCCACCTATGTGCATTTCATTTGTTTGACTGTTTCAGTTTGATTCGTGATTTGGTGAATTTATTTGTCTGTCTATGTATGGTCTGAGGCAGTTGGCATTGGTGAATTTTTTTGGGGGCCATTGTGTTTCATTGTTGGCATTGGTGAATTGTTTTTGGGGGCCATTGTGTTTCATTGTTGGCATTGGTGAATTGTTTTTGGGGAGCCATTGTGTTTCAGCATGTTGGGGCCTGTGTAGTGATAAAGTCTGCAGCTCTGGTACAGATGATTGATGTTAACTGTTTAGCATTTCAATTTCGCCAAGGTGTGGGTAGTTCTCAAACTGCTTGATTATTTTCATTGCTGTCTTATGTATAGATATATATGGGGCGTTGGAGGTGGCGGGTTCTTTCACTTTTTTGCAATCATTTGTTGTCGTTCATATTGTAAAGTTTTGTCGTGCAAAACTGATATACATCCTTGGTTTGTTTCATGCTGATGAAATGGTCCTACTTTAGAACTGCACTTGGAGCAAACAGTTCTTTTTAAAATGTTTTATCATTTAACTAATTACAATCCAAATGTGTTGAATTCATAAACAATGGATGTGTTAATATTGTAAAACAATTAGATGCACAGTTATGCAAAAAAACGACTCACTTAAGTGAAACAGTAATGTAACGTATTTATTAAAGTTTTGTGATCTGTTATTTCTAAGAAATGTTATGCCCTGCAAGGCAATGTTCTGCAGTCATACAATGAAACATGTTTAAAAAAATGCTAGAATTGCAACACTGTGGATTTTGCTGGTTGGAATTCTCATTTCCTCAGGAGGAGGAAGAGACCTTGAGTCTGTGGCCTGTCGACTTATTGAACTTGTTAGCCGCCTTCCTATTGAGCAGACTTTGATTATTTCATGCTGTTGTCTTGTGAAATGGGTCACAGATCATTACCGTCTGGACGGCCCATTAATTCACCTGTGTTTTGGAATGAAATTTCTGCAGATGTAGTTGTGTCACACGTGCTTGCATATCGCACGTCTGTACATCTACTTAAAAATAGTATTATGTAATCATATTTCATATTTATTTCACAGTTATGAAGTGTATGATTAATTAATTTTTTATTTATAATTATATTAGTACATAATAAATTATTTTGTGATGATTTCATAATGATTATTAGGTCCTTTGAATATTACTTACTTATTGTTATAACAGATTTTTGTAGTCGTACTGCTCCACGTGAATGCACTTCACATATCTGTACATTCACTTCCTTGTCTTTTCTTCATTTTATAGACATGTATGACAGGTTTCATGTTCAATGAGTCTCAATTTGTTGGCAAATTAAAGATATTTGTTCAGTTAGTAGTTTTTCATTGGTGTAGGTTCTCAGCCCGACATACAAGTCACGCAGTGATGATTTCAAAAGGATCTTCAAAGATATTCCAAGCTCTGAGAGGCTGATTGTAGGTTAGTACATTCTAAGTCATGTGTGTCTCGTAAGATGTCTTCCGTTAGTACCAGTCGCTCCTCTCTACCCAAAATACGCTGTCGAACTGGTCTGGTTGAATCAGTTCAGCAGGACTTGATATTCTCATTATATTGTAAGAAGATGTTCATTGATTGTATTTTGGCATATGTGTACAGATGTTTATATATACATATACATATATATACATGTATGTATATATATATATGTATGTGCATTGTAAAGGTATCTGTGTATCTGTCGATACCTACCTTTCCAACACAATTATAGATACCATGTATATGTATATATAAGGTGTATGTATACATTGGAAAGGTATCTCTGTGGTTTGTGCATCTCTTGGTATGTTCTGTTGTGTAAATGCTGGGTTATGTATATGTTATGAGTGCAGAACGATAACTATAATGTGGATGCATTGAAACTATTTGTTAACTGGCTTTGATTCGTCTTTCTTTGCCTTGTTTATCCTGCTCGGTATTCCTCATTTCCTCAGATCCGATCTCTGCTTATCCATGTGCGGGCAGTTTTTACAATGTGCATGCAACTCCTGATTGCCCAACACCCTTTGATGTCTTACCAGCAGCACCATGAGCAGTGAATCTGTTCTTACTTGTATTTCATGTCTGTATGTATGTATGTTTGTATGCATGATGGAAGTATAATTTATGTATGTATGTTTGATGTATGTATGTATGTATGATCTACCTTGCCAAAGCACTGCACACATGAACCTGAATTAAATGTTTTTTAAGAAGAATTTTGAAAATTATGCTGCATATATTGTATAGTATGCAGTATTCCATATGCATGCATATGTATGTAGTATGTATTTAAGTTATATTCATGTACATCTATTATATGTGTATGTATAATCATAAAACATATATATATATGTATGTATATATGTATGAAGATAGAGCATGCTTTCATGCATGCTTGCCTCATTGTAGTTTAGATGCAGAGTGGGATCTTCTGTGATCCTAACCTTATCGTTGATATGATGGTATTCACTGGTTATCTTGGGGTTTCCTTGGTGCCTCAGGAAGTCCACAGGCAATCAGTTTCAGATCCTTCTCATCTGCCCTGTATCCGGTGGGTGTCAGTCGGCTACTCTGTTAAAAGCCGTGTCTAGAAGAAGCAGACAAATGTATTCATAGGCTGGTTATACAGTTAAGTTTTGATGGCCTGCAATCTGTCCAGCTACTCCAAATATGCTTCCCTTAATATTATTGCCTGGCTTTAGTTAATATTTTCTGTGCTTTTTGTGTGCTTGATTGACATATAAACAGATAAACATTCTGACCACATTAGTATTAGTAGTAGTAGTAGTATAATAATAATGGTATTTCTCATCAGAAATTATTTTAAGAGGATACCTATTGTAGATAGGAGACTTCATGATCAGCTACGTATATGCTTACACATGTGTATATGTGTCTCTAAATACAGGATATGTTGATGCCTATGTTCATTTTGTATTATATAAAATTATATATGTACATACATACATATAAAAATGTTATGAAAATTTTTAATGCACGCAGTCATACAGAAATGCGAATATGAGTCACGATTTGTCAGTCACAAGGCAAAATTCAGTTAGATATCCAGATGTTTGAAACCCAGTGAGAAATAATGAGTGTTGAAGTGTGTTTTGAAGGCAGAAAGAGTTTGAGCTTTGGGGAAACAAATATATACTTATATATGTGAGTTTATATGTGTTAATTTATAATATAAATTAATTGTGATCAATTGAAACATCGGATATGTGCTGCCTTGGTACAAGTTTTGTGCCTAACAATCATCTCCTAGTATGCTCAGTGTTGACCTGCTTCAGTCGTAATCTTTTCCAATTTACCATTGAGCAAGCAATTTGTATCTTCCCTCTGTCTGCCTCAGATTCTAAAATGCTACCTACAGCAGCTCACTTTAATTTCTAGACATTCGAATTTGGGTAGGGTGAAGTTAAAGTATGGTAAGATAGGGTAGGGTATGGTGAAGTAGGACTTGGTAATACTGCATTTATCACAAACATTCAGCCTCAGGGGTAGATCTTTGGTTTGGCAAATAAAGAACAGAGCACAACTGAGAAGTCCAGAAAGGTGCTGTATAAATGTTTAGATATATGTATATGTATATACGCAACAATTTTACCATATGGTACTGGTAATTGTAATGATATGAAAGATGATCTCTTACTTGTTACTGGGATTCTGTTGATAGGGCTTTGCGTGTGGATGCGAGCTTGCCACTAGTGAATCTTCTAGTTAGTTATCTGAGCAATGTTTACTAATGGATGAATGTTCTGTTCTTAATGACATTTAACATCGTTAAGGCTAGCGTAAAGAGCGCCTCTGACTAGGTTCTCTTAAAGAGGCGCTATACAGATTTCTGATTACAATTACTGCAGTATTAGTAACAATGGAACTCAGAACATGGACACAGAGGCAGCAGGCAAGTATGTTGGGAATCAGCTTCCATTATTTTTGTATCACTATCATACTGTGTGCATTATTGCCTCAGAAACCTATTCTGATGGCATTCGATAATCTCGGTTGCCAGCCGTGTTTTGGTGCCGTGTTTTGGTGCCATGTTTTGGTGCCATGTTTTGTGGCTGAATCCTTTCACTGCTTTTTCTGATATGAAACAAATAGCACCTCTATTTTAGCTCTGATGCTCTGGGGTCGTGAATACAACATTGGTCTCTTCTGCTCCTGATACAACATTGGTCTCTTCTGCTCCTGAGACCTTGGGATCCTGAATATCAATACAGTGGTCTCATTCCGGCTTACAGAGTTGTTGAAGCATATGTCATTTTATAGCAAGGTCACTTGTTGTTTTGAAGCCGTGGTTCCATTTAGCTGCCATTCAACAGAATTTTCCTGGACTCATGTGACTCTTGTTTACTTCTTTTGCCTAAATTTGCCACCTGAAAGCTGTCTTGTGTTTTGATTAGGTTGTCTTGAACTTTCGTTATTTTGCTTTTCAGGTTTAAATTTAGTGCCCTTTCTAAACTTTGTGTTTGTATTTGAAAAGTAACTCAGTTTTGAAGGCACATGTTTGATGTATTGAAAGTTGTAAGTTAAAACCCAGCTGATTTTTTAATGATTATGATAAGTAAATGGTCTTTAAAATTTGTCTTCAGTTATAATTTGTCATCAGGGAATTTATTATTTTAAGGCATTTTTAAAGTTGTTATTGTATTGAGCTAGGTAGCTCTTGGTGTATTTTTTACTGCTGTACTGTTAAGTCTGCGATTCTTTGTTCAGTCGATGGTGTGTTAACAAATTCATTACATTACTTAGGCCAATCAATCAAACAGTCAAATAAATCAGTCAGTCAAAAATGTATTTGTATATCGAAAGTGGTAACACATTAATTTTTGTCTTTTAATAATATTTTTCTGTTTGTGAATCTCAGTAGCTGCTCTATGACTTATTGTTGTGCTGTTTTTAGATTACTCATGTGCCCTGCAGAAGGACATTCTGGTACATGGCCGTCTGTACATCAGCCAGTCATGGATCTGTTTCTACGCCAACATCTTTCGATGGGAGACCATAGTAAGGCAGTACTTTAATTAATTTTTAATAAAACAAAAATGAGCAAAATATCCAGAATGAAAAAGGATTAGAGCGTAAATTATTGAAAAGATTACTGATTAGGTTAACATAGTAAACTGACAGTAACTGTAATTGGATATTTACGAGTTGATTTTTGTTGCTGTAGCTGACAATTCGTTGTAAGGACGTTGTGAAACTGTCAAAGGAACGGACAGCTCGAGTTATACCAAATGCAATACAGATCTGCACCAAAGATGACAAGTATTTCTTCACATCGTTTGGCACTCGTGACAAAACATACCTCATGTTGGACCGGGTCTGGAAGAACGGTGTGGCAGATGAGGTAACACAGCTTAACGTGCTGCATTTAAACCGAAAACTGTTCTGGTATCATAGCCACCCAATTCTGGTAACTGTTTTCTGCCGGCAGTGAGTAATTAGACAAATGCCTGTGAAAAGAGCAAATGCCAACACTTGTGCATATTGTAACAGTTACTGTACTAATCATGTCTAGATGTTTCTTTGTTGCGATCTACAGTTTTGTTCCAGCAATCTAACGTTTTGTTCCAGCTGTTGTTTATTAAATTTGCTCGGCATGGATTCAGCGTTTGTTACAGAGATGGTTACAGAACACTGGCAGATGAGCTGTTTTTGAGGGTGCATTATCAGATTTCAGTTGTATTGTAATGTATTTGCACTTTATGGAGATGAATGCCAGTGCATTGAGGTCATCATCAGCGGTCTTAAATTTTTCTTTTTGCAGCTGACAAAGAATTGAATTAAATTATCTTCTTAGGACAGTGATTGAAGGAAGAATTGAGGGAAAGAAAGTTACAAAAAGACCAAGGAATGTTCTGTTGGACTGTATGATGGACAGAGGAAGAAGGTGGGGCTACAAAGAAGTCAAGGAGAGGGCACAGAACAGCGAAGAGTGGCGTCATTGGCGTTGTTGGATTCCTGGACCTGCCTAAGGCGGAAGGAACACTGAAGAAGAAGAGAGAGAATTGAATTACTGTTCTTGGCATTTTGCTTTGTATAAAACTCATAATTATATGTTATTAAAATGTTTTTATTGCTGTTGTACTGTAATTTTAGACTTGGCATTTTGTCTTTAGCGGGCCTTTAAATAGATTTATAAAATTGTTTGATAGGCTTAGACGTTTCTAATTTGAATGTCTGAAACTTAAAAGTTTTTAATTATGAATGTTTAAATCTTGTCTGTTCTTCAGACTATGAGCCGCCGTGAGTTATGGCAGTGGGTTCACTACAGCTATGGTGAAGAACTTGGGCTGACGTCTGGTGATGAGGACTACATCACACTTTCGGCTGAGGAAAAGATCAACTTCCAGACTCGAATTCAAAAGGAAGAGAGTAAACTGCAGAAACTTTCCCAAAGGGGTGACACGTCCACAACTGCAGACAGCATCAAAGCAAGTTATCTTCTTTGTCAGTGCAAGGAAATGTATTCATCTAGAGAAGTCATCCGTTGTATAGAGTCTTAAGGAGAAGATGATTCTCTTTAGTCATCTCTGGGTGTTTGTGTATTCATCTCAGTCATCTGTGATGATTCTTTGCATAGTTGTTAAGGAGAAGGTAAGCCCCTTCAGCCAACTCTGAGTATTTGTAACTTTAACATGATTGTCTAAACATCAACTGACATAGATGGGTGGAAAGTCTTTTCCTTAAGCACCTGGTCTTTTGGATGGACCAGTTATATCTCTCGTTTTATGGTCAAGGGCAGTTGTGGAATAGAAGTTTTGAAATTACTCAGTAATTGACATTAGAAATAAATGTAACAGTTTGTTGGGATGACATTTAGAATCTGAATGAATGGCATTAGAACAAATTGAGTAAGAAAATTCAGTAGTTGGCATTTGATCCAGTTGTGTGGCAGAACAAATTGATTGGCATTAGATCTGTTCAGTAGTTAGACAATGAAAGAATTGTATTTGAACATAGAGGAATGGTTTCAGAACATAATTTATTGGCTGCTGATTGAATGATTGTCTCGCATCATCTGGTTTAGGAGCCGTCTGTGGATTACATGGCCGTTAATGGAGACATGCAGCCTTCAGTTGAAGACATCGACTCATCAGTTGCTGACAACATATCTGTTACAAGCGCAGACGACAGCATCTATACATTTTCCGAAGGGGCAAACCTAACAGAGAGCCCTGCCGACATTAGTCACTCGTCAATTCCTAATTCAGCTCCAGTGTCCAACTGCCAAGAAGGAGTGGTTGTCGGTGACATGTCGTCTGAGGTCGAAGAGGATGAAGAAGATTCAACTGGAGATGAAGATGGTACAGTTATATTTGGCTCTGAAACTACTCTGCAACATTTGTGCCCTAATGTCAGGTGCAGAGGGGCATCCTGAATGTGCTTACTGGTGTGGTCTTTTGCTAAATTGTTGTTCTGTTACAATTTAAATAATTAATAATTTTTCAACGCTTGGCATTGACAGTTCAACGTTTGTTGCTCTCTGCAGTACATTCTTTGTACCAGAACTTGAAGAGTAGCGGCTGTTCCAGATGTTTTACCTCTTCTCCAATAAGTTCTTAATCCCAAGGAATCATATGTACCTCGGGGAAAAATTAATAAAGTAGTAATATAGTAGTCCTGATTTGCTTGTTTGGCTCTAACGTTGAACTGTTTATTTGGTAAATTTTGCTACAAGAGAATTTGCTGTCTAGAACCCATAAGGTTTTTGTCAGCAAGTAAGTAATTAAATAAAATAGTATTTGTATATACATATTAGTAGCCTGAGCTGGGTAGAGTTTTTGCAATGGAAAAAGTGGTTGTTTTATTCTTTTGATTTGTTTTTTCCTTTTCTGTTTCTAATTTTCAGTTGACAGATGTGCTGATCACGCTCATTTCGGTATTGATGTCGTTGATGAAACGTTTAACATTCCTATTGACACCCTTTTTGAACACTGCTTCACTGATTCCCCGCTCTACAAAGAATTCGTTAAGAACAAGAAGACATTTGGTATGTTAACTTTGCTTTGGGTGTTTTGATTGTTTAAAAACGTTAAAACTATTTACAGTAACTTTGTATCTTATGTATATTTGTTAATTCATTTTGTCTCAACTGCCCCAGTAGTGTTTACCAATGGTGTAAATTGTAAAGTGTATTGCAGCAACATGCAGATGATAATTGTGTAACAGATAGAGCTTCAATAGATACATTTTGTATGAATTGAATTCATATATCAGTTTCTATTGATATTCTTAGTTTGTACTGATTAATTCAAAGATTACAGTAGATTTTAACTTTCTGTGTCACCACTTTTTCAGTTTTAGGAATGTTTTAAAAAGCTTGGTCTTTTGTTTTTGCTCCTTCTGGTTCTTTGCAGGTAATGTTGAATTGGTAGATTATGTTTTTGGTGTAAGCTTTTCTTTATTCTTGTGTGGCTGTGAATTTGGTTGGTGTATGACTGGAGTGTCTGTGAAACTCAGTGAGTTTTGCATTTGAAGATGAATCTTTATCTGTTCTGTAGATGTTGTGTTGTCTGCATGGCCTGAGGAGCCCGATGCCAATGGGGTTAAAGTTCGCAACATTGCCTACACGCTGTCTCTTGGCTACTCGATAGGCCCCAAGTATTCTCCATCTACGGAAAGACAGGTAAGAACTTTCTCTTGTCAGTGATTCGCTACTGGTCGTGCATGTCAAGCTCGTTTATTATCTGTCAACTACCCACTGATTTCCTCTCGACTAATTGGTCAGCCAGTCAAAATCTATGGGGCATGGTAGCCGATTGGTTAGAGCACTTGGCTTGTAACGTGGAGAGTGCAGTTTGAGCCTTTCCTGAGGCAGCTGCCATGTAGGGACCTTGAACAAGTCCTTCGCTCACAGTTGCTTAGCATCACGTATCGATGCTGAGTCATTAGACAGTGGTGTTTAATAAACGCACTATATAATTAGATATAACTTATATATAAATTCAGTAACTTTAAATTACGGTAAATGATGGTCATTGTGGTAAAGCACCTATGCAGAGACAACATTAGCACTATATGGATATGTGTGGCTCTGTAGAAACGTCCAGTTACAGTAAATTTTATTAAGGTGGTACACACGTTAGCAGTGTTGCCTGAGTCAATTGTCTCAGACCTTGGGTTGTTTTTCATTGTGCCAGATTATGTATCCAGAGACACGGCCGGGCCATTTCTACCTCATAGACACGGAGTGTATCAATGGTGGAATCCCTTATGGAGAGAACTTCTACATCGTCAATCGATACTGCATATCTAAAGTGTCCAGCACCAAATGTCGTCTGCGAATCACGAGCGAACTGAGGTATCGCAAGAGCGTCTGGGGCTTCGTTCGCAGTAAGTCCTATTCACAAATTTTTGTCTACTTGTGTGTGTATCTTGATATTATATAGCACCTTTTGGATCCTCTCTGAGGTTCTGAAGTACAGCATTGTGAGTACTTGGTGCATTATTTTGGTGCTTTCTGACGACACAGCTCCACTGTTTTTAAGCAGCTCTAAAATGCTATGTAAATATTACATTACCAGTTACATTATACTGCTGTGCTAGGTAACTTGATGACCAACTATTTAACATGTTGGCCTTCTGCAGCTGAAACGGGGTTCAATTCTGGATTACTTCAGGTAAAATGTGAAGACTGTGGTGTTGAACTATGGGGACCTTTAGTTCAGTCTAAGACAATGAGTGCATACTATGTCTAAAAATCACAAGTTACACTTTGTTAGGTAATAAGCATGGGGCATGGTAGCCAGCTGGTGAGAGCGCTCGATTTGTGATGGGTTCGTGCCTCTCCTGAGACGTTTACTGTGTAGGAACCTTGATTAAGTCCTTCACTCTCAGTTGCTTATCACTTAGTCGTCAGATATTGGCACTTAATAATTGCGGAAATAATAAAAGAAACAGGCTGTGCTGCACTTTGGATGATGAAGACAAGTAAAGCCTGGGACAGAAAGCGACGGGGAGATCTCAGCAAATGAGGAAATTGCTTCTCAGTTGGCATCAAAGTTGTAGAAATGGTTAAGTTTTGTTTTTCTATGGTACTTGAAGATTTCATCGACAAGAATGCGACGGCTGGGATCATCGAAAGCTTCAGTGTTTTGGGTGGGTGGCTGCTGCTGCTTTTGCTTAGATTGTTGTGCATGACAATATACATTATCTCCTTGCCCCGTTCTTGACAGCTTGGATGTTGGTTATTGAGTCTTGCGTATTTCCGTTCTTTATGAACCAAGAGACTTTAAACCACTAGGAAGGAGCTGTAGGCAATAAATGATATGAAGACAAAGGGGTTTAACTCTATGTTTGAACGTATCTATGTCTGAATGTATTTACGGATATACATATGTATACACACACACACATACACACACACACACACATATATGAACATATATATATTTGAATGTATTTTCTGTGTTTTTCTGTAAAACTGTAAAAGGACTTCCCAAAGGTGCAAGAACAGGGCTCTCTAACAGATTTAGAACTGTAAGCAGTGAAATGACTATAAAGTTTATGATGCTTGCAGGGTGAGAACTATGATTTGTAGAAAACCCACTGACACATTCATAAGTGTTATCACTCGTAAATGTGAAGTAGGTTGCTACTGTGGAATCTGAGCCTACTAAATGTTAGAGAAGCTGGTACTTTTACAAAATGCGCTAAGGTTGAGTTGAATTGAACTGGCATGTGACGATGAAGAATTAACTTACTTACTAGACTTCAGCAAATGACATTTTACATAGCTATTTACTTTTACTGATTTATTTATTAGTTACTATACTAGTATGGTACTTATTTTATTTATTTTGTTTAGTATTTCTGTGATTATTTTACCCTCACATCAATAGGTATCACAGTAAATATTTGTTAGCCATATTGTTGATCCCTGATATCAACTTTTGGGAAAGAAAAGTTGCTAAATGTAAATGTTTGCTTGTGTTATATATTATGTTATTGTCTGCAGCTGTCCTGTTGAGACAGGAGTCTGACCGACAAGCCCAGCTGTCCAACGGTCAGACAAGTGCAGCTGGACGTCGGAAATATCTGCGTCGCCGACGACCCGTTGACCGATCGCCAGCAAAACTGCCGTTGGCCGACATCCAACATCCAAACGTATCGAAACAGAGCACACCAATTAAGCATTTCACACCAAAAGGTCAGGAACGAATCTGATATAGTCGACTTCTTTAGCACTGTTTTCAGAATGCAGAACGATTGTTTCTGGACACTGTTCACGTGTATTATGTGTAATGTTCACGTGTATTATGTGTAATGTTCGCATGCATTATGTGTAATGTTCACATGCATTATGTGTACAGTAATGTTCGCATGCATTATGTGTAATGTTCATGTGTATTATGTGTAATGTTCATGTGTATTATGTGTATAGTTCGTGTGCATTATGTGTAATGTTCGTGTGCATTACGTGTAATGTTCGCATGCATTGTGCGTAATGTTCACATGCATTGTGTGTAATGTTTGTGTGCATTATGCGTAATGTTCGTGTGCATTATGTGTAATGTTCGCATGCATAGTGTGTAATGTTTGTGTGCATTATGTGTAATGTTCGCATGCATTGTGTGTAATGTTCGCATGCATTGTGTGTAATGTTTGTGTGCATTATGTGTAATGTTCATGTGCATTATGTGTAATGTTCGCATGCATTATGTGTACAGTAATGTTCGCATGCATTATGTGTAATGTTCATGTGCATTGTGTGAAATGTTCACGTGCATTATGTGTAACGTTAGCATGCATTGTGCATAATGTTCACGTGTCATGCGTTATATAATTTAAACTTGATGTTATCGATGTCATTTTATGATAATTTTTATTGTTTTATTAGTGCTGTTAAATGTCATATTATTTATTGCTTTAATTGTTGTGTTTCATCTTTTATTGCAGTATATTTCATTTAGGTTAAATGTTTATGTATATTTAATTTGGACTAAATCCAGGATTAAATTTTTTCAAACTTAAAATCATTTTGATGTTGAGTGGTTGGTCTCCTTCTGACCTTTTGTCTTACATTATATTACATCGCAGATGTAATTAGTATGAGGAACAGCATTCAACAATATCAAATAACAAACATTCCAATCGATTTCCACTTGTGACAATTACTGATCCTGCCATCCAGGGTAAAAGCAGTGTTTTTATTATTGCTTATGTTTATTCTGTTAATTTCCTGTTTACAGCGTCATCAGTTAAGGTCAAAGAAGACTGGCACGTGAAGTTGACGGTTGACATTCTGGTTCGGATTGTCTGTGCTGTGTATGTAGCTGTTTATCTGTAAATCCTTTCGTTTGAAACTCTCAGAATCCTTTGTCACATGTATTCTCATAGTCTGTATACTATGCTGTCTTGGTCATATTTGAGCAATAATTTCTAGTCCTCCAAGATGTTGGAATAGACCTGTCGGATGCCCTTGCCACACTTTGACAAGAACAGTGGAAGCTGACCTGTTCCCACTGAGCTTTGGGTTACATACAGCCTGGAGATGAACTCAGAATAGAGACGGCTGGTTGCACGTAGTGGAAATGGCAGCGCTCGGAGGAGGAGCACGCCACACATGATGATGATATCATTTAATTACAACTATGCGTAGAATGTTGATCGTCCATTAACTGCAGAGTGTCTGAAGTTTGTTATTGTTTTTTGTGCTTGAGGAAGCGCCTTTTCGTGATTTTGGGAAGACATGGATTCAGTTGGGCAATATTCCTGTTTATTATAAATTCTTAGTTGGTAATTAGGGTAGTCATCGTTTTTCTGTTACTGTTCGATGAGTTGTGTGGATGTCTTAAATTTGTAGGCTGATTTTGTTGATGATCTTCAATGCTATTCTGTTCTACAAATTATGGTCCCTTGAAGCTACAGCTGCCAATGTACTACTCACTCAAAAACCTACCCGATTCAGTCATCGTGACCCAGAGTATGTCACCATAGGACATTGTTTTCGTTCCATTTCAGTTCTTAATATGATATTCAAAACCTTGTCACAGAAGACTATTAGCATTATTGTTTTGTTTTTCTTATTATTTTCAAAGCTCAGTATTAGTCACACTAAATTGACAGTTTAATTTCAACCATACATTCAGCAAGTGAGGGAAGTTTTCTAACTATGGCTGGCTTCTGTATGTTTGTAGTTTAGCTGAAATACTTCACCGAAGAGCTTTAGTTTCTGTGACTTTACCAAGATAATATTGACCTCACCACGTTAAAATTCTTGAATGGACGCTTTTGACTCAAGTTGGTTATCAAGTGTTGGATGGGATTTTGGTGAAATACTTCATAATGGGAATTGATATCATGCATGAGGCTTGGGATGTTGCTTCTTTTCATTCCACTGATCTAGATTGTGTTTTGATGTGTTTTCACTTTCTGCTACAGCCATGCAGAGTCTGACGAGGACTGGGCATCACTTCTCAACAAACAACGTGTCCTCCACAACTCAGAAATCAACCACTGGAAGGATATTCTGTCCACGTCAATTCAACTGATGGATGAAATGATCCAAGCCCTAACTGATCTGAGATCAAATATTGATCGGCGTTCGTTATACACAAAAGATGATCAAGAAATGGAAGCTTCTAAGATAACCTGACCCTCTAATGTGATACTAACCATCAACACAATCGAAACACCAACATAACTCTGTATGATAATTTTTGTATAGTATTTGCCGGAATCATAATCCGAGTGACTGACTCATCACCGCCAAAATCTTCAAGTTCTGGATATTTATGTTGATCATCATTCTGTTCACTTCAGTTGATACGTAAATATTTAAGTTTAAGGCAAACTGCCAGGTTTTGTAATGCTCTAGTCAAGCGTTTGTATTGTAATATTTCTTGTGTTTGAACGTTTTGCTGAAAACATGGATTTAAAAAGCCAAGTAATTCACAGGTTCAGTATTTGTGTCCAGAATAATTCACTTGAGGAAAACTTTATTGGTGAATTATCTGTAAATTCTCACTGCTGTTCATGGACAAAGAATCAGTAGAATCGCCCTAGATAGGCCGTAGCTATTAAATTATTGACAGACTAAGCAAACTTGTTATTCTGTATGATTTGGTTCTTTTTCTTTTGTCGGTTTATTTCTTCTGTGCTTTGTTCCATAATTTGTCTTGGCTTTGACAGTGTAGATGGTAGCGTGTTGGAAAGTCAACCCTGCAGTTACAGGTTTTACTGCCTACAAGGACAGAATGACAAGATTTCTTTTCTGATAGGCCAGTCTAGTGAACTCGGCTAAAAAAATGGGTGTGTCAGCTGTGCATGGTTAATGGGATGATCAAATGGTAGAGGGCAGGAGTGGTCACCCACCCTCATGTGCCAAGGCTATGAAAATGTAGTTGCTACTACTTAAAACCTCTTCTGCCTGTCAGGATGAGCTTAAAGGAACTCATCATCTTATGTAGCCCAGTGAAAATGTTCTACAATGAAATTGATCTATCCTGATGGCTAGGCATCAGTGGATTTGTATATCATATGATGTTGAACAATTACTGTAACTGGTACATGTTTTTTATGCCTAACAGTTTGAGTTTTGATTGGTCTCTGATGGATGCCAGTAACGGTTGTTTCCAGTTTGTAACCGCTATAATGGAAGGTGCAGGCAAATGAGTAAGTATTAAAGGAGAAACGTTTCCTATCAGTGTTTGTACATGGGTCGAATGAGGTTGTTATGCATTTAACCATGTGCTTTATCAACTTGGCAACAGGTGAGCATAATTTCTTGTTTACTTCTCTTGCTGAATTTGTGGAGAATTGAAACCAAGTCATTCCTAGTGAGGAACGTGTTGGATTTCTGTGGCTGTGTTTGTCCTTCGACAGAAAGAGCCTTTGACCCCGTGAACAGGCTTTGGAGAAGTTTCATGCAGTGGAAATGTAAATAAGTATGTTACATTGACCAGCTTTTCCTGGACATCTTTTGGTTCAAAATAAGCCCTAGATTTGAAGCTGAAGTAGAGGTCTGTCAAGATGCAGTCTTCAGTCTGCCTAAAATGACACAAAATTAATATTATTCACCTTTAATAGGTTTCCTAAAGGTGTTATGTAAACATATAGGCACAGATAAAATTTATTGATAAATGCATGGCAAGATGCTCTAAGATTGCATAACTTCTTCATGATTTATAAATCTCAGTTTCTCCTTCAGTCATAATTGCTTTGTTATGTAATAACTTTAATTTTTGTCGTCGTTATTCTCAGCCCAACTGTCAGAAAAATTGTGGTTTCTTTGTGATGTTATTTAAGCAAATACGCTGTACAGTGTTATAAAATTTCTGACCATAATTTATAATTTCGTTGATAGTGAACGCTTCTTTCAGTTGCATTGGTATGTCATTTGTTTTGGCAAATTTATTAATACCAATAACATTATTTTGCTTTATTTTCTTTTAATATGAGTAATAATTACAGTATGATAGAAGTCATAAAATTATTCTTTTTAATCCGAGGTAGAAATGATCCCCAAAGGTCATTTACTGGCATTTATTATACAAAATACATGTATATCTAATTAAATTAAAGTTGAATTATATTTCGTATTTAAAAATCGTTATTATTATTATTTTCAGTTTTTTTTATTATAAAAGATGGCATTAAACGTCTGCATGCATATGTGGTTTCATTCAGTAATTACACTATCTTTTGAGTATGACTGTTAGCACAGTTGTCGTTTCGTTGATTGTGATATAGACATAAAACACAACTCACAGTGTTCAGTTGTTAAATGCTGTTCTGTCATAGTTTTAAATCCGTTGTTTAATAATTCCGCAGTTAGTGAAATACTTTGCGCAGTTGGAAAGATAACCGCTGAAACAAGTCTCTGAGTTGTTATTATGACAGGGGACTTTGTCAAGTTCTTTTATTCATTCAGACTGTTTTTTATTTTCAAATGCTACATCTAATTTGTGTTAATATTCAGTAACCGTGCTTCATCTATTGTTATTTATATAATAATTGCATTGTTTTATTAAGTTTGTCAACATTTAATGTTATTGTTTTATGCAGTTGTTGATGACAGTTGTAATAATAAGTATAAAATAGAAACTTATTTATGGTAACACTTAATAAATGTTGATGATCACTTAGCAGTGATTAATATCATTAATAACATTAGTAAATGGTAATAATTTCTACTTATGTCATGGTAAATCTTTTTAACAGCATCATCCTAATGGCCTCATAATGTGTTTACTTTACTCACGGCATAGACTGTAAATTAAAGCACATAGATTAAGCAGTGATATATTCTTTAGAAGCTGTTGCATTTTGCTTTGCCACTACTGTATATGTCACCGTGTCATTGTTGCTGTTATAGACATTGTTGTGAATCGCCACTTTTGATCTTGAAGCAAGTAACTTCTTACTTATTTATTTACAGTGTAATTATGTAGTTAGCTCTGCTTTGAGCATTTGTTTTCGACATAGAGTCATACATATCAGTAGATGTAGAGTTGTTTCAGATCGGGCTTAACTGCTGGCGTTTTGTTGTAAATTCTTGGTGCACCTTAGATAAGTGGTTGAAGACATCAAGCTGCTTGAACAAATACACTTTGGAGTGTTTTGTTGGTTATGTACAGAGATTTATAAGTTACTTTGCTCAGCACAAACCTGGAGATTGAGAGGACTTTAAATGCAATATATAATTAATTGTTCAAGTACTTAAGGGCTGATGTCTGGTGCTAGATTAAAGAAGGCGTAATATGTGGAGGATTAAAAAAAACAATGATACATATAAAAACTGTGTCCAGATGAGTAAATCAGTTATTTATTGATGTAATTGTAAAGAAAGGATGTGATAAACAGAAGAGTTGGAGCAGTCAGAAATCCAAGAAACAGAATAAAGATGTGATGGGTATGAGTCGAAAAGAATGAATTGTTCTGGTGTTTTGGGGCACACGTGAACCAGATGATTGGAACAACAATTTTTAAGATACGTTCTTAAGTTTGGGAGAACTTTACTTCAAGGCAGCGTGTTTTGGAAGTAATGTTCAAGCTTTGTTTTTGCATTATAGTTTTACTCTTCAAATCTAATTGACATCTTAATTACTAACGTTTAATGGACCATGAAAAATCGGAAGCATGGATTGTTGCCATTACGCTGGACAATGGAAAAGAATATGGTTTTTGAGCAAAAACATCTTTTTAATAGCAACAATAATCAGAAGATAGCTGACTGGCTTCCAGTTTTTCTACGAACTGGTGTTCTGTGAGCAGAGACTTCAGCATACTAAGCTTATTACTTAAGGAAAACTTTAGTCAGTAAGCCAATGATCCATAAGAAGAGAATTTGAACGCTAGGGAGATTTAGATCTGAGTTTCTCTTCGCAGTCTCTGTGGATGGAATTTGTTATGATCTGCATGTACCAGTTTCTGCATTTAATTTTGAGTGCCAACCATTTGTTGCTGGTCTTTAGGGCAGAGGTCACACAGAAAGTTCAGTAAGGTTATTCATTTCTACTGCTTTTATGGATAGCAACAGTCATTTCTTTTTATGCCTTGGTATGCCTTGCTCTTAAATTAGCAACTTTTGAATTTACTGTCTGTGTGATAATAGATGTACCACGTGCTGGTGTGTCTCGCGTGTTAATAGGTAACAGCAGGAGCCATGACGTAACCACGCATTAAGCGGATTCACACGTAAACGGGTTGCACATAAACAGGACTGCACTGTATAAGGTAGTTTCTAACTCAAGTGCAGCACAAGTTGTGTCCTTATCTTTCTGCATCTCTTTTGACGTGAACTCTGAAGTGCTCAGAAAGCAACATATCACAGAGTCTCTCTCTTTCTCTCTCTCTCTCTCTCTCTCTCTCTCTCTCTCTCTCTCTCTCTCTCTCTGAATTATCTGAATGATAGATCTGAATTTTTCCTTTGTCATTCACAAAATATCCTTTCATTTTGCCAAAAGTACTTCCTTAAATTGTTCACACATCACTTTTTCCTTTTATGTGACCCAAATCTGTTGCAGATTTATTCCTAACTGTATTAATTTGATATGCGCAATAAGCATTAAAATCTACACATACCGCATGTGGAAATATTAAGAGACTGGTCAGGTTGTGCTCTGTAACTCATAGAGGGCTCAGATTTTGTATTTTTCTGGTTTTGTAAATTTTTCTGGTTCGTAAATGCTTGGAATGATTCTTTGCTGTTGAAGTGATCCTTGGTTAAGTGGAAGCCTTGTCGATCTTTTGCGGTTTTTGTTCTCCAAACAGTTATTTTATTTAGTTGATTTTGCACAGAGAGAACTGGGTGTTGAACATTAATTTCACATGTATTATTACTTTCATGGAGGACTATTACAAAGATGTTCTGTGTTATTAATGGTTTCATTTTGACAGCAGTTGAATTGTCTAGTGATGAAGAAAACTTAACAGAAATGTTAAGAGAATTTTTTCACATGGATTCTAGTTTTTTTGGAAAATTTTCTGGTTGCAAATACTTAATCCTAAAAACTTGTGGAAACAATGGATATAAACCCATTACATGTATGTGTACATGCATTGTTATCTAAATAACTAATATGCCATTTGTACTGCAACATAAGTGCATTAAAATTGTGCATAAATACAATATAGTTTTTTACTTTAAGAAGTTAAAATGCACCAAATAGGCTGTCGTGTAGTAAGAACGTTTTTCTTCATCTGTCTGCCATATAAATTTTGTAAATGAATGATTTGGTGTTTATAAGCAACAATTTATCATAGGCTTTATTCTGTTGAATAAAATTATTAAACAGAATTATATAAATACATACATTTTTTATTTAGCTCCATCTGCGAAAATTGTATGAGTATACACAGCCATGTCTTTCTTAGTTGAAACTGAAACATCTTTGGAGCGTTTAGTTGTTCTGCTTCTTAGGATAAATTACTTTGGCTGCTGTGTGTGATTTCAATTTCTTGTTTTGCTAAGGATAGATTTTCCACACTGATGCCACAGTTTCACTTTTTAGCACCATTTCATGTTGTATTCGTTTTTTTTGTTTGCTTTTATTAATTTTATCAAATTCCATTGTCGCATCTTCACAGATACTCTCGGACGTGTTATTATGACGTGGCTATGAATCAGACAGAGAATGATGTCTGTTGTGTTCATGAGAATATGTAAAAAAGGTAAAGACAAAATGACGAATGGAAATGTGTAGGAATGGGACCGATATGTGCACACACGTTTCTTTAGCAGTTAATTCTTCTGTGATTTTTGGATGAGGTTTTTCACCACTGCTGTTTGTTAAAATGGGTTTTTTCATTGCTTAATTATGTGTGATTTGTTAGGAATGTGGTGCTCATGCATTCTTTGGCCACATCCTGTAATGAGTGTAAAATTTCAACTTTTCGTCAGTGTGAATCAGTGCTACCCTGAGCTCCAAATCTCACATATACTTGATTGTATACAATGTATGCACCTCACTCATCTCATCCCCGGGTGGCATAAAGCGAAAGGACCAGCCTTTGGGCAGATAACTCATCATCATCATCATACAGTGTACGATATACAACATATATGTGTATATATGTAATTACATATATTGTGTGTGTATATGTATATATATATGTATATATATATATATATATATATATATATATATATATTCAGGAAAGGGTAATTTAATAAAGGGCCAGAAGTGGCAAAGCACAAGAGTGAGTGGTATGGCACAGATATGACTCCTTTGGCATGGGAATGAGATATGAAGGATCTGCTGAACCAACTGTATTTCTTGGAGGTTAACTTTTTTCCTTGTTATGCATGAATTTTGTTTTCTTTTGTCTGCTGAAAAAGTAATGCTGGTGTTGATGCTTATCAGAGCTGAGTGATGTAGTTACACCGGAAGTGGATTTGGTCTGCTGGTTGGATCGTTTGCTTCCACAAAGGAGTGGCTTGCTTTCTGTTATAGTGGAAGTGATGATGTATGTTCCAAGCTGCAGCTCTCTGGTGAGCAAATCACGGATGGTGGCTTTCAGTTATTAGGAAATATCATTAGTCAAATCTCAAGTGTTCGATTGTAATTCTCAGTCTCAATTTAAATCTGAAATTAAATTTAAAGATTTTCAAATTTGCCATCTCATACCAAAAAATTTTCATTCATGTTAGACTGAGTATGTAATTCGTCAAATTGAGTCTTATCAGATTAATTTTATTAGATTGAAAAAATTATGAAAGCTATCAAATCACATTTAGATGTACTGCAGCTGCCATTTTGCCTTTCACTGCTTTGCGAGCATAATAAGTGCTTCAAATAAAATTGAATAAAGTAAACAATTGAACCATTATTTCCAACTTGATATCATCATGTCTTGACTTATGCATCTACTAAAGCCATGATCAGCTTTAGCTATGAATGATCGATTTCCCTGTAATACATATCTGGTAACGTATTCGGTGGGTGCAGACGGTGATGTGAGTTGGCTTTCTGTTTTAGCAGTTGGTGACATTGTGGGGTAAGATGTCTTTTGTTGATGGTGGCATTTTCGACTAATAAGCTGTTTTTATTGACCGTGAGATGACTACATGGCCCCAGTCTGTTCAGAACAAACTGTAGCATGTTTACTATAGGACAGGCAATCTTTTAGGTAACACTAGAAATTGCTATGGATCCATGATGATAAATTGCATTTGTAATTTTTGCATCAGTTATTTCATGCGCCATTCAGAGGTTTTGTTTATTTAGATTGATTTTTAAAGCCAGTTAACTCAAGTGAAGGGAATGTGTTTTATAGCATTTATTGTGTATTACTGCAGTGAATGTTGTGTTTCGTCCTGGCGAAGACCTCTTCAGTGTCTGGTCTTTACCACTGGCGCAACCAGAAAGGACCAAACGTTTGCCAAGGAGTGGCCAAGGATTGAGCTGTACAGTGAGCTTAGAATCCATGCATTTCGCTAGTTATGATAACTTAACTGGCCCAGTATGGCATACTTTGTAGAATCCTGCTCTGGTTTGGCGGCCATATTTCTAGGCCCTAGTGATGCCAATGCCTCAGAGAGACTTTGGCTGAACATGTGTTAATGCTTGCGATTTTCTACCCTCGGATCAGTGTTCCAAGTTTATAGAGCCATTTTTAAAGCCGATTACAGTGTTTGCATCCTGGCCAGGAATGCCATCTTTTGTTATATGGTTGTGAGCGTTTTGTGTGTCACAATTTCTGTTCATGGCTCGGAACACTGGAGACGGGCTACTGAGCGATTCATTTTGTACTGGTGTCTTTTCCCAATCAGGGTTGAATATGCCGACCTTGTTTCGAAACTACATTCTTTTTCATAGACATTGATAATGAAGTTCTTAATACTTTTATGTCAAATTTAGAAGACTGTGTCTATGCTTCAGTCATTGCTGTTTCAGTTCAAATGTGTGTAATGTTGGTAACAACTTAAACCTTAAATTTTAATTTGGTTGATTTATTTGTTCTCAACATTTGTTTCCTGCAAATTCTGATTTATGAATTTTGAGCTACCAAATTTCTCTGCTCAATAAGCTAACATCCTCTACATTAAACCTGGCTTTGACCTGCATCTACATTGTAGAAATGTATAGTTTATTATTATTATTATTATTATTATTATTATTATTATTATAGAAGAATACATATTTCATAATATAGAAGAAGGTGCTGGTGGTTGGTGCTGGAGTAACTAGATCTGCTGGTGGCGTCCAGGCTGGCATGCTGGAGACAGGTCGACTAGGTGCATACTTTGTTGTTATTTATTATTATTATTAATAATAATAATAATAATAAAGATTAAATTAACTGTTTGCTTTTAGTTAGGATGTCCACAAAAAGTTGCTTAGGCTTAGGCTGCCACTGGTCTCCAGAATGTTTCTATCTGATGTAACCAAGATGGAGTTTTTAGTATTATTTTTTACCCAAAGGATAAAATCCAGAGGGTGTGAGAAAACTACTCGATGCAAGGGAGAATGCATTTCTCAAGTGGCTAGTCTTTGCAGATGTCCAGCTCCTCAAAAATACCTCAAAAGCAATTACGTTAACCGTTGTATTGTTGTCACAAGATGTTGGAAGGTGAAAAATTCTCCCTTCGGTTATCATTGCATAACTATTTTTATTTTACCCAAGGTACTGTTGATGTAATCCCTGAGGAAAGAAAAATGTTCGGGGACAGATGACATCTGAAAAGGTGTATGTTAACAATGACAAAACCGCGTTAGTTATGTAGTGGTGCTTATTCATTGTGCAAAGTCTAACGATGGAACTTAGATTTCAAATGATCACAAATGATCTTAATTGTAAAGCACATACTAATTTGCTACAGATCAAGTGAATTCCCTTGCACATCCAGGAATAATAAATCCCAACTGGATGCCCTTACCTAGATGACTGCAGGTCAGCAGGCAAACACCAATAAGGCCAAACTGCTTATAGTTATTATTATACTGAGTAGGTTTTTTGGTCTAACTTATATAGTCGTTAGCCACAGTCATAATACTATTTATTGTCTGGTAGTGTTTTGTTCGTGTGTTATTGTTTAAGTGCATCTACAGTTGCTCTAATTTTGTGAATGTTTTTCTGGATCTGAGCTAAATGGATTCTGATGTGTGATGAGGGATCGAATGATGGTCAGTCTGTAAACGGCGCCGATGGCTGAGGAAACGGTGTTTGTACTGTATAATAAATGAACGTGTAATTAATCCACGGGTTTTCTTCTTGTAAATACTCAGACTCTAATCCAGGTGGTGTAAAGTACTCTAGCGTAAGGTAATCAGTCGCTCAGTTATGACTGTATTGTATGCCTCTGTTAAAAGTAGTCGTCATAAGCATACAGTCTTCCAGCTGAAGCTGAATTACCACCATTGACCCAACAGATAAAAAGTGTTAGTCATTTATTATTTAAATATCACAGATTAGCTATTTTTGCTGAAAGTATGTACTTTGTAGATGAGTAAGTGTCCTCCATAAAGGAAACCCACAAAAAATGACCTACTTTGGACCCTTCCGCCCCGTGTCCACATTTAGCATTACCCTCACCACCTCTGTTTGAGGACAGAGTACTGAGACCTACATGTTGACCACCGTTGATCTTGCAGTGCTGACCGTGCTACAGGGAAGGGTATCTTCATACTGCCGCACCAAATTTAGATGTGGTCGTCCGCACTGGGCATGACCCCTCCCATTGTCTTCATTTCTGTTACTCCTCCTTCCCCTCTGCAGACGTCATTTACGGGAAACCCCAAATATGGTCTTATTTTTTTTCTGCCATTTTTTTGCAAAAAAATGTAGTGCAGTGACGTACACACCACTCTGCACCTCGGGTCAGCTGCCATCGTTGGCCTCAACATAAGAATCAATGTAAGGGAACCCACGAACCAGCTCCATCTGGTTCCCCGCCATCTGTACATGATCCAGTGCTGGGCATATAAAGTACGCAAGCAAGTAATGCATTTGTTAACACGCCATATGTCCATGAGCTGAGTGAGGAATCGTAAGCGTGAGGGGGTCACAGCGGTCACACAACAAAAGCAAGACGGTCTATACAAATATAATATAGCGAGATATTCTTGTGAGTAATTGTAAACGGGGAGACTATTCCAGATGGCTGGTGCAGAACTGCTGAATCCGTATGGCAAAAATGCAGACCGACAGTCTCTGATGTCGGGAAACGTTTTGTGTAGCTGATCGCAGACATCTGGTAGTGCTGTAAGGAAGATGACAGGTAAGCACGTTGATAGTTGGCGGAGTCTTGCATGTTAGGACAGCTGTCTTGTAAGTAATTTTGGACCCAAAATGCAGCCACTGCAGCTTTGCCAGTATAGGTGTTACATGTTCATACCTGCAGGTTCCTGTCGCCATTCAGGACAACGAGTTCTGGATGCTTTGCAGTTTGGCAATGTTTGATTTTGTAATGCCATTCGGCAGCGAATTACAGTTGTCAAGTTTTGCTCTGACTACACTACATGCTACTGTCTTTATGAGTTTTGGTGGCAAACATGACTGAACGTGATGTATGGCATTTTGTGGAAATACGATGCTTTGCACACAGTGGTGACACGATGGTAAAATGTTAGTTTAGAGTTGAGCGTCATTCAAAGACTCTTAGATGTTCCTGATAACGAAATGTCTGCACATGCAATGTTGACCTGCTTTTTCTATCGATTATTCACTGGGCATGAGTCACTATCAGGATTTTCGTCTTGGTCTAGTTGAATTCTATCCGAATTTGTTTGTCTTCTAGTCCATTATCTCCAAGAGTAGACAGAACCAGGATTTCCAGCATTTCTGCGGAGAGCGACATATAGGGATAGACAGATCGGCAAACGCTGGTCAAGATGCGGTTGATACCAAGTGCCTTTCCGTTCGTCAGCCGGCAAGTTGTGGGGAGCAGTCGATTGGCGGAGTCATCGATTTCATTATTAATTTGATGATTTCAGTGAATGTAACGCTCACTTTAAATGTGTTTAACCTCTACATTATGGTTTTGGATTATCAGCATGAATTCTGTATTTAGCACAAAATTATGGAATAGATTTGCCCTTGTACACATGACCGTTGATGCAAAAGGGACAGCACAAAAATGTACATATTTGCCCTATAGATCTGTTTCGCATTTTGCACCGATCCCAGTGTGGTCTCTGCCAGCTGGCTTGTTTTAGCAGTCAAAGTACAACTATCCTCCGTTTGATGGGAATCAGACACTGTCCTGGCAGTTCATCGGCTTTAGTACATCGGTGTCTACTCAGATAAACATATTAGATGCGTATTGGTCGACACGTGTACTGGAATTTGCATAGCCACGTAATGCACTGGCGTGGTTCTACGGAAGAAAGACTCGAACGGTGCCGCGGATAAGAACTCGGCACATGGGACAGACCTTGAGGGCGCTGGAACAGGAGTGGCAACAGACAAGATGACCACACGGCAGGAAGACTGTGTTGACTTCATCGTCAAGACAGACCTTGCAGGTTCTCGCTTCCTTCAGCTGGCGGTTCTCTTGCATGATGCTCTCAGCCTCTGTATTTTCATCAAGAGCATCATTTATGCCTTTTAGGTACATAGTCACTCAGACCTCATCCACATACACCAGGTCCACAACCTCCTTTCAGCTCAGGTTTCATCAAGAGCATCATTTACAATGTGTGTAAAAAAAGTTGAGCCAAGAAATAAGAAACATTAAAAATGTGATATTTGTGAAAAGAAATTTTTAAAACATTATAAGAAACATCGATAGCTGACTGAATAATGCATTGAAGCCAAATTTGTCTGCTTTGACTGGCGTCTTCTAACAAACACGGTCACTGACACTAGGGAGGAGCAACACAATATGAAATGCTTAATATGATGTTTAGTTAGTTAAGTATCATGTATTTTTCCCTGTGAATTCTTCACAAATCATCTTTACTGTACTGCAAATTTTATTTAAAAACAAATTAGGAGAATGAACTGACATGAAAAATCCCAAAGACCAAAGAATACAATACGTTCCTGAAGATTGCAAAATAAAAAACTGTGAATTTAAGAAAAAATAAAAAACAGTTTTTCACATCTACATCAGCATCATAACATACAATCACTCGTATGACATGCACATACATATACAACATACAACCTATTATTTGTCTAATAGGGTAACTTCTATAGCACAAGCATATTTAACATCTAACCAAAAATTGCATTGTCACTTACACCTATAGAGCGTTCAACAAGTGGAATGTTTAAGGTTTCAACTAATGACCCACAAAAATGTGGCTAGAATGGTGAGGTGGATTCATTTAGGGCAAAGGCAGATGAGCTTGCTGAAAAGTTTACCCAGAGTCACTTGGGTCACTTCAGTTTCACGGCCCTTGCAGCCTCGGCTGTCACAGAGTTATCAAATACCAAGCTGAAAGAGCAGTTGAAGTCAACAGCCGCAATTCCAGCGACAATTAGACTAGCAAGTTAAATATCGTGCTCAACAAAATCTAGCTGAACATTGGAAGAACCAGGTTAAAGCAGTTTATAGGCATCCTGGTTTAGTGGTTTTTACTCCATCGTCAGTTTTTGCCTGAATGCAATGTTCGAGAAATTCAGCTTCAGAGTAATTTTAAAGTCAGACTTTAAACGCAGATGTTTAAAAGCAGACTTTAAAAGCATACATTCTACTCAACCTCTGATATCAGTTTGACCCCAGCTATGAACTTCCTCTTTCTACCACTTATCCGCCATAGACTGCCTCGGTCTAAACGGACAGCCGTTTTGGAAACTGGCTAATATAGGTTGACATTACCTTCTTCTAGACCCGTTAAGTCCATTTCAGTTGCATCCATCGATCCTTCAGCATTATTACTTTTAACTTCGTAGTTCGGTTCACTTGTTTTATTGTCCTGCGATTTCTTTTGGATAGTTTTCTTCTGTTTCTTCCTGGTTTTGTCTGTTCGTAAAAGTAAACATTTCACATGGTAATATGTAAGCAAAATTATAACAACACTTCATTGGCGTTTAATGTTTTACAATGATTAACAATAAGATATTCATCACTCATAAGGAGGAGATGGCGAACAGTACTACTATGTTTCGAGATATCTGCTTCACATGCGCCCCTAGCCAACTCAGCTACAATGTGCACACTGACCGTACACTATCAATGGAAAGGTCAGATGACTATTGTCATATACCGAGGCTAAGAAAAATGAAGTCTCTAACACTTCATAGCCATAGCTACCTTACCTTTACTCGCACTTTTACCCTGGCATATGATTTATTTCTAATTTTATTTCCTAAGTTTATTTCTAAATTTTATTTTCTAATTTTATTTCCTAAGTTTATTTCTAAATTTTATTTTCTAATTTTATTTCCTAATTTTATAACTTTTTGGGTATGTCTAAGCTCTTGCTTGAAGTGCTTGTTATAATTTTTAGAAAATTTTCAGTATAGCATAAATTTAAACTTCATGTTGTTAATTTTGACACCTACAAATATAGTTTAACTCTTCGTTAACCTCAAGCTTAACTTGCAACTCAATCGGCTTACTTTTGTATTTAGCCGACTGAGTGTTCGATGCATCGGTAGATGCTACTGCTTCAAAAGCTAGTTTGCCAGTTAAGGATTTATTAGTAGCTGAAGCATCCAACATCTGAGTCACTTGGTTTGACAGTTGATTTGCAGACGCTAAAATAATAAATAAAAACTTTATTCAAATTCATTCAATCAATTTGTGCAAATGTGATACGATATTATTATTTTTATCTGAACTACAATCATTTCTCTCGATTGGAAGACCTTCAGAGGTTAAGAAAAGAAATCTTCCTTTGTATTCTCTAATCTAACAACTGACCTTCCCCAATCTTCTCTCTTCCTCCTCCTCCTCCTCCTCCTTCTCCTCCTCCTCCTCCTTCTCCTCCTCCTCCTCCTCCTCTTCCTCCCCCTCCTCCTCCTCCTCCTCCTCCATAGTCCACTTGGACTGCATTAGAGCCTGGTCTAATCATACAATACTTTCAAGAGAATACCTGTTGGATGAACTTCTTTCTTGTCAGCCGATGTGATTACATGGGATGCGGTTGACGATGATAAGTGAGATGCCGCTGGCGCGCCGTCGCCATGATGACGTGCACTAGCAGACGATTCCAGGGACATTTGTTCTTGGAGTTCAAAGACTGCCTCCAGCAAACTTTCAGCCGAAGGAAAATCATCGCCTTAAACAATGTATTTTTTATTTTGGATCAGTTGCTTTTGAGACGTGAAAGTAGTCACGTAAAGGAATCTTATCTACTACCCCCATAACTTTGAACATTGAGACAGTCACGAACAATTAGCGCATACTGGCTTGAATCTCCCGAATTGAGGCACAGTTTATTAACAGGCAATCCAACACCAAGCCCGACCCGTAACCTGAGGGTCATATTTTAAATAATAATATTCTGTTTCTGTTTTGAAAACTCGCCAATCCCCTATTCCCACTACATAGGCACTATTACTAATGAACTTCGCTCTAAAACTCCTAATCGAATTATTCAGTCCCCTAAAATATTGCAGCTATCGCTTGACCGGACCATTAACTACCCACCAGCCTACGAGTGAGTAGGCCTACTGCATCGCGATTGCATTGTTATCAGTTGAGTATGATGGTCAAACAACACTATCCTATCTTGGCATCTGTACGAGTAGGCCTACCCCTTGGTCGATACAACTGTGTTTGCCGTAGCGAGTTGCCAGGTCTCGAGTTGAGCATTATAGTTCATAATATATGTGCATTGATAAGTTTTTCTGTAAAAATTCTGTAGGCTGGAGATGTGGCAGCCGCAGTTATAAAAATGACTAGGCGTATAGGCCTATACATGTTTAATTATAATTATAGGCTAGTTGCTCTGTCCTGTAGCCTGTTGTTATATGGCTTATAATTAGTGTCGTTTCGCTAACAAGAGGACCGCGTTTGAGCTGACCTGTTGTTCGAAGCCTTATCTCTATGGCCTGTCGTATGAGAGTCCTGGAAAAACCCATCTCCATCAGAGCTATAACAGACGCTGAATCCATCCTCGCCTTTATCTCGCGAGAATCCACGGGATAAACTGACAACAGTTTTTTACAAATTAAGCAAGATGCAGTAATAACAGTAATAGAAGTAGTTATAAGCCTACCGTAAAACCTCTTTAAGCGCCGTGTCTCAATTAAATGTCGGCCTCCAATAAAACAATTTGTACAGATAAACGCCGGGGGGTCATTCAAGTATTATAACTTTGAAATAATAAAGAAATATAGATAATGTTATTATTATGGTAATTAAGATCAGGATGTTAAGGAATAGCCATACATTATTATTATTTTTTTATTATTAGTAATAGTAGTATTAGTATTATTATTATTAGTATTAGAATTAATATTAGTATTAGTATTACTTATATTTATTAATATAAAAATAACAATTAGCCACGATGCAGAACAGTAATGTCCTGGGCTCTCGTGCATTCCATGTGCACACCGCTGCCCCGAAGGAATGGAACCGTCTACCAATGTTTCTCCGAAGTTCGAGCTCCTTTCCTTCTTTCAAGAAACGCCTGAAAACTCACTGTTTCTCACTGGCTTTCAAACATCTGGATATGTAACTCTTTCACTTGGCGACTGACTATCCGCGCCTCCGATTCGCATTTCGGTGTGACTCTGCGCGCGTTACAAATTTTCGTAATAATAATAATTAGCACCTCTTATTCATCCGATATTTATCATAGATCCAATATACCTGAAGCTGAGTTGAAATGCGCTGCAGTTAGACCTGCTGCAAATGCAGAGCTCTAAAATTAGGGAAATAAAATTTATCAGTCTAATTCGATTTCTACTGCCAAGTATTTCCTGTGTCTCAAAAGCACAGGCAGGCGATGGGAAGACACACAGGCAGCCAAACACACTGACCCACAGATACGCAATCTGCAGATGTACAAGCAATTTGAAGCTAGCAGACAGATAGACAGACAGACAGACTGACTGACTGACTGACAGACAGGCACACATACAGACATATGTATATATATGTATATATGTATATATATGTATATATATATGTATATATATGTATATATGTATATATATGTATATATGTATATATTATATATATAAATATATATATAAAGGCAAGTAGTAAAGTAGGGCAGCATGCAATTTTGTAGGTACCTTGGCCGACTGGCGGACATAAGGGAACCAATCGATGACACTCCAGGAAAACAGAAGCAAAATTTTCCTGTAAGAAAATGGGCCTAAATGTCTTTCCTCTGAGCTGGGAAATGTTTTCTGATTGGTTTGAGTAAGCCATCACGGGCTTTTAAAACTGGCTTCGTGTTCTAATAATTTTCGTCTTGATTGAAGTTTTGTATGCAATGTTCTCCTAGTTACAGAAACTTTGTTAAGACAACCAACAATTAGGTAAATACTTAAGGCATTTTTTAGCCTCAGATAGGCCTACTATTACAGAAATACACTCTGAAACATTTAGAGAAAAACAAAAACAACAATAACAATGATAGGAATAACAATGCCGTTATTTACAACAACCCCAACGTCAATTAAAATAACAATAACAATGCAGACTTATCTTTTCATGAATGATATGACTGTTACTATCGTTGTTCTTACCATACGCTGTTTCCGGTCTTGGGTGGCCACATAAATTCCGCTCGACGTCTTAAGGTGAACTTGTTCCTTCCGCACGTACTTCTACGTATAGTGCAACTTCGTGCCTTTTCAGTGGCTGTGCCATCTACCTCGAAAAGCCACCCTCTGAAGCTGCGAATCCTTCTGGCTAGGTACTTTTCATCAACAGTTGAAAACTGTTCTATATCGCCGGGGCTGGGCTGGGAGCTTCTCAGAATAGACTTCTTGAAGGGGCGCTTTATAAATGCTCTGAACGGATGAAACAGATTTTTTTCTATCGTCGACTACGTTTGCTTCTTGTCGCCAAGTTATTTTGACTAGCCTCGACAATGATCCTCGAACATAATCACCTGCATGTGATCTTGGTTCGCTATGATGTGGTGCCTTATAAATCTAATCAACTGTGGAAACTAATACAGTGACATTGTCGTAATGAATTAGCCATCAATCTATGATAGAGATAGAAAGTGCGCTATATGAATTGTGTGAATCACAGCAGTCGGCTCGCTTCTAGACAAAGACACTGGTAATAGATACCAACCATAGACTGAGTCAGCCTCCAGGCCAGTATAGCAGAGAGCTATCTTAGCGCCTAGCACTCTCCATCCGGGACCTTACAAGTAACTCACGTGGAGGTAGGCAGGGAATCACGTGAAAGTTACCTTAGACAACAAAGACAGTCTCTGACGAATTCCTAGAATCAGAATCAGAGATGCACGTGAACGCTGACGTAAGCAGGCAAGAAGACTGAGGTCTGAGACGTATGGCAGCCCAGAGTCCAGACAAAGGCTGTAGGATTCTAGTAGAAAGTAGCTCGAGAAACGCGCACTGAGGGCAGTTGGAAGAGAAGATCGGAAGAGATCAGTCGCAGACGATTCTGCCGGGAGATGGAAGACGGCGAGGAGGAAGAGGACAAGGACCAACTTAGACTATACGTAGAACTTAGTCAACTGTGGAAACTAATACAGCGACATTATCGTAATGGATTAGCCATCAATCGATGCTTGCTCCCAAGCAAAACAGTATACCGAAATCACAATTCTTTGGACAGAACCAGTCGAGGTTCCACGAACCAGAAGACAAGCCTCCGAAACAGATAAGATTTTAGTTTACATCTGAAGATAAGATTTTAGCCCAGAAGAAGAATGAAGAATGACGGAAGAACGAAACTGAATTCAAAGGATAATGACCTGCAGCGGACGTAAAGTGTCTTGGCGACTGACATCATTTCGCAGTTGCTGTAGAAACTGACATCTTGGGTACCATCTCTTGTGTTCATCTAAAGGAACATCCGCTGGCTGCCAGTTCTTCAAAACACCAGCGCAGTGGAAACAACGCACACGATCTTCCGGTCCTACAGTCGAAACAAAACCACTGTAATGTAACGTAAATCTCCGAAATTTATCAGCGCCACAGTAAAGCTGCGTCAGGGAGAACATGAGGCTCACTCACAGTCGCTATATCAATTCGATAACATCTTCGTTTTCCAACTCCGGTAGCCTACATTATTAGACAGAAATTCTTTGCATCTAATAGGCCTACATCGTTCTATGCGCCTATGATATCTAGATCTGGGTCGTTTCTTCCTAAGCTTTGAGGGCGAAAACGAAGGGCCTATTTCCGTGTGGGGCACGGTAGCTGATTGGATTTAGCGCTCGGCTTGTAACACGGCAAGCACAGGTTCGAGCCTCTCCTTAGGCAGCTACTGTCTAGTGATCATTAACAAGTCCTTCACTCACAACTGCTCAGCGCTTTCGATTGGTGCTTAGTCATTAGATTTGTGCCAGTTAATAAATACTAATGATAATAACAAATAATAATGCTCAGTTATTCGAAGTCCTACCTTCGTAGAAGAATCCAGCTCTTGCAAGAGACTCTGCTCGTTGACCAGTGCGAATAGCTTCCGACGGATACGTTCGAATGCGTTGAAGTTGGTCGGAAAATTCCGGATGCCTTGGACCAGAGTTTAATTGCTCGGCGACCAACATTGTCAGCTGCAGTGTAGGCGATTCTTTTCTGGTTAGTGTCGTCTGCTCTGACCAAGATGGTCGTTCCCTTGGAGTTGTCGCCACTGACAAATTCTTGAACAGGTCGTAAATTAAAGATGAAATGCAGGCCACATGAATTTGGTCCTTGGCAAAGATGTTGATAAAGAATGTGTGGCGTATAGACTACCACTATTTCTAGACATTTAAGTGAACTGGGTTCCATTTGATTTAACATTCCAAGCCTGTAAGATTATGTTTTTTAAAATTAATTAATAGTGTGCATACAGACTACCACCAATTCTAGACATTCCATTTGATCTAACATTCCGAGCTTGTAAAATTATGGTTTTCGAAATAATAGCTTGGCGTAAAGATTACCACCAATTCTAGATATTTCATTGAACTTGGTTCTATTTGATTTGACATTACGAGCCTGTAAACTTATGATTTACAAAATTATAGTTTCGGAGACCCGTAGATCACGATTATTATGATAATGATGCTGTAGAGGAGTCTTCGGCTCCAGTAGATTGATGGCTATGTGAACTTATGCACCAAAGTCAGGTAACTTGAACAGAGATATCAAACTAGTCTACAAACAGAAGTGTGTGAATATAAAGGAAAACGACTTTGTTCAATTACTGATCACAGTTTCAATCACGCTAAACTTGCGACACGATGAGGTTGGATGAATTTTACCGATGCCATTTGATCTTTGCAGTAGATTCTCTGTGCAGCGTTTTGGCAATATCCGTCGCGCAGATACTGTTTCTGACGACGCGGAAACGGACAGTTGCGATCGCCGTAATGCCTCTCGTGTTCCTTTGTCGGATCGTCCCCTGGCTTCCATGCACAAAGAACACCCCCACAGAAGGCACAGCAGACTTTGTCACCGGTTCCCATGTAGAAGAACCCGGCAGCCGCGAGGTCCTCCGGCCGCACAGGCGTCCCCTGAGGCCAGCCGCGGAAGCTGTTCAGACGGGCTACTTCATCACGAAACGGCCCTGGATCTGGATTTCCTCTACCAGTCTCAGATCCTCTTGAGAAAAGCCCACGCGACCTAGCGCGCGCCAAGGCCCCTCTGTAAGTAGCGGAAACTGGTTTCTCTTGATGCATGCCATCGGTTTCGGTCTCTGGAGACCTGGGTCGAGTCAGAGGCACGTTGTCCGTCTCCACCTGTGAGCAGTTCAAACTTAAACGCCTGTGAACCTCGTCCAGGTTATCATCTGTGATGTTTTCTTCTCTTGGGAGTGGCACGTGACACCGAAAGCAGACGAGCAGACGACCGTTGTAAAAGAAACCTCTTCTCGCAAGCGTCAGACAAGACAGTTGACCCGGATGCTGTTGATACTCGAGAAAAGATGCCAGCCGATTCACTTCCAGCTGCATCTAAATCGATTTCAAACAAGTGACCGTCAAACTACGCACCTTCACCGACGATATAAAATACATACAGGAGATAAAGCGAGCTGGAGGTTATAATGGACTTTTGAGAGATTTAAACTTTGAGAATATAAGTCATAAGGAGCTCTTGCTATGCATATGTATTACTATCGTCTCATTACTACAAATTAAATAGCATTTAAAAACTTAAATGCAAAACTATATATATGTATAACAGCCACGTTCGTTGAGCCCATATGGGCCCGCAATGGGCCCGTGGCAGAACATTTGGCCTACATATAGTTGCACGATGCGGACTAATGGTCCCGGTGAACTTCAGAACCACTCCTCTGAACACTTATAAGGAGACGTGTAATAAATGAGATATTACCTTACATCACCTTGTTTCATTATATTTTACTTTACCTTACCTGACCTAACCTCGCCTAACCTTACCTCAATTTACTTGACCCTACCTACCTTACCTGATCTTAACTTAATTTGATATGTTCATTCGCATTTGTTCGCCAACTTGGATTATAGCAGATAATGACTCTAAATATCTTACCATATATGGATCACTTGGTTCGTAAATAGGCGACTGTCGAACGATATCGACGTCTATTCAGAACAAATGTATTCAGAAGACACGGAAGTTATGACGAATTATATTGAAGGAGGAAGCATAAGCATATGGCTGCGTATTGCAACAGACAGACATACAGACAGACAGACACGCACACAGAGACAGACAGACAAACATACACACATATATACTAACAGATGAACGCAAATGCAAAAGCAAAAATACCGATTGATACCGTCATCATTACCACAGTAGCGCTAGAGGAATTCTCAGATTGCACAGACAGAAGACAGGCATACATAGACAGACAGACAGACACAAACACACAACCAGACACACAGACAAATGGAAGAGAATTGAACCTACATCCAAGTGAAAACGAAAGTCAAATCTAGTCGACAACTGCCAGATGTAAGACTTCAAGGACGAGGAAAAAATGGCTGGATCAATTTGAATTTGTGAAAAGTTAACAATTAATATATTTGTGTACATCAGAAAAATCAGGCCTAAATAATCAGTCCTACAGACCTAACGACTTTTGGAGACTGTCGTTTTAATGCAGTGCAATTTTGTGAATTCACAAATAACTGCTAGCAGGTCAAAAAAATTGCACAGGTCTATGCAAGGACATAGCACAGGATTGCAACTCATTTAAATCCTATAAACGATCAGGATTAGTCTTTACCTGTAGTCCTTAGGCCTTCACTTTATGTTACACAGACGTGACAACGCAATTCAGTCGATGCACAGTTCATCGTTTCCATGTAGGCCTATATGTTGTCGACTAGGTTATTCACAACAATATTGAAGCAGATTTAGAAATCGGTCTGCTTTCGACGTTGACCTAGATCTTTTGATATAGATTTATAGGCCTACTGACTATGCAATTATGCTGATAGAGCCCACATGCCTAAGTACAAATTGGCCTAAACCTATCAGCCCGAATGTTTAGTCGTCCCGTTCTGTAGGCCCTTATGTCGCTCGTCTACGTGATTGGACTATTTGAATTCCAATATAGGCCTACAGGGCGATGACTTTTAACTAGCCAATGTTCCAAAGCTACCCTGGGCTGCATAGCGGTTATATTGGTGCGCAGATAAGCGCAGAATTCAGCGGAGTATCTTCCTAAGGTCGAAGTCATGAATACTATAAAAGGAGCTTTCAACGTCATAACAGAGACTAAGCAGTCAGCGTTTTCTGGCAGTAGAAGGAAGAAGTGAGAAGAACGAATAATTAAAATGTAAAATGTAAAGTTTAATACGACCTAAAAAGTATTTTGATCGTATGAAAATGTCACTAAAAAGTAACTTGAAAGTTCAAAATTAAATAGTAATTTGAAAGTAATCCTTGAAAATGCTTTATAAAAATAGCCTCCTTTTGTACAATTTAGCTGTTAAAAATGCTTTTAAATGTTATACACTTTTGCAAGGTATTTGCAATTATTAAAAAAATGAAATAGAATAATACAAACTTATGTAGGTTGGTCTATATTTATATAAATAGGAAATCTCATGGGTTTATAACGTAACGGGCAATTTTACATCTATTTATAAAAACGAAAGCTTGTAAGACGCCCTGGATAGGCATCGGCCTATCTATAACCTAAACTTGGGTATTTTAATCGCACATGACGTAAGTCAATAACCATAAAATACCCATATGCGTAAAAATCAATTGCGAGTTTACAGATGTCTTTCATAGACATATGGGCCAACGGATTCCTATTTTACAAGTAATATTACAATACAGTTATTCTTATAAAGTTCTTTTGACGTCCGATGCTGCACGATAGCGGTAGGTCTTTTTGTCTATTTGCTGGCTTTACCATCATTAGCCCATAGTTGATGTTGGTCTGAACATCGAATGGTTGCAACGTGTTGTCCATTATAAATCAACCGCTATGTTGTTCAAATTCTTATAGTGTGTACTATTAGCACTCCTAAATCACGACAGACATCGCGTGATACTATTTTTCATCGGGGGTTGAAATTTTCGATAAACTGAGATTATATCGTAATCGTAATCGTTATTCCGAGATTTCTACAGCGCCCAACGAAAGCCGCTCCGCGGGGACCAGCTTATTCACAGGCGCTCAGTCAAAACAAAATCGATAGGCAAAAGGGTTCGGTTCCAGGTCAAGATCCAAAAGTCAGACGGACAGACAGCGTGCCAGCTATGGGTGGTGGTGTTTGGGGTTGGAGAGGGGAGAGAGAGAGAGATAAGAGGAAGAAGGGATGTCAGGATAGGATCTGTGAAAGAGGAATGCTTTGAGTTTTGAGTGAAAGGCCGAAGCAGAAATTGCAAGCGGTGGAGCATCGATGACTTTGTATGATGGGTCAGAAAACTGTCGCAGTTCTGGAGGGAGCGTTGATATTCAGTTCACCGTAGTTTTAAAACATGTTAATGATGTGATAAATATTTATCCAGGCTTAATGTTCTGTTTATAACTGAGCCAATCAGATGGCTTTCAGTGTAAGATTTAAAATGGTCTTTTAAGCTGATTATTGGTCTGCTAAGTTACTTAGAGCAACATGTATCTATGTATGCATGTATATGCATGCATGCATGTATGTTGTATGTATATGTATGTATGTATGTATGTATGTATGTATATATGTATGTATGTATGTATGTCTGAATGTATGTATGTATGTATGTAGGTATGTATGTATGTATGTATATATGTATGTATATATGTATGTATGTCTGAATGTATGTATGTATGTATGTAGGTATGTATGTATGTATGTATGTAGGTATGTATGTATGTATGTATGTATGAATGTATGAATGTATGTATGTATGTATGTATGTATGTAGAACATAGAACATTATTTATTGTTCCAAAATAGCAAGCAGCAATAAGCATAATATACAGAATAAATTAATGTACAAAAGGAAAACTCAGAAAGAAAGGACCAAAGTCCCGTTTATTATGGGTCCATCTGTTCCAAGAGCTAATACTAGATGACGAGTGCTAAACAAAATATTAGTCAAACTGGAATTTAAAAACATAGTCAGAATCTGAACGAGTTAAGTACAAAAAGTACTTTAAAGTAAAGTTGATGTACAAAAATTTAATGTATTTTTGTGTGTTTTGTTTCTGTTTGGATGTATTTAATTGCACAAATCAATATAATATACAATGCCCATTTTATGTATTATATTTATTTTTGTAACTAAAATCGGATGGAAAATGAAGCATATCCATAACCTAGCTTAATGGGTTATGGAACTTATGGATATGATCGATTTTCAGTTAACCCTCGAATTACCAGAAATTTTTGCAACCACTGAATACCACTGAATACCAAAAACGACCCCAATGTAAACTTGAGCAGTTTTGGTTTCAATTCAGTAACTAGTTAATAAGAATAAAGTTTAAATTTAAAATGTATCATATATTCACTGTTATTATTGTATTTGGAACCAATAAATTTGTCAAGAATTGTTAGTAAAATAACAAACATAACTGTCAGATTGTTTAAACAACGTCAGAGTCATGGCTTGCAGCTGGTGCAAATGTTCTTTGAATGCTCTTTGCAAGCAGTACGCCCGCATTCACCACAACAAATGTATGTCTTTTTGTCTTTTTCCCTTGGGCAGCAGTCACAGCGAGCCCATTTCTTGGCAGGTTTACCTGATGACATAGGCATAGGTTGTTCAGCAACAGTATTTTGTCCAATTAGCTCTTTACCTAGTTGTAATAAAAAGTGGCGTCTCCTGTGCTTTGCTTGAACATGCCACTGTGGATTTAGTGCAATCCAGACAACAAATCCGTTAAGGGCACTAATGTCCAACATGTTGTAGAATATTGCCATGGGCCAACGCCTTGTCATTCGTTTTGTAGTGTACATACGAAGCATCTGATCTGCAGTGTCAACACCACCTTTGGATGCATTATAGTCCAAGATCATTAATGGTTTTTTTCTAGGGTGGTTGTTATCAATCTCGGCTTGGTCATGCAGGCTGCTGAGGAGAACAACAACTTTACCTCTCTTTGGACAGTACGACACAAGTGTGGCATCATTTCGGAAGGCAAAGATGGAAGACAGTGCTTCGCGACCCTTTGAGTTTATGAACTCTGGAGGTAGTTCCTTTCTGTTTTTCCGGATGGTGCCGAGCAGAGTCATCTTCTTTTTGGACAGTTTCTGAGCTAGACTAAGACTGGTGAAAAAGTTCTCAGCTGTGACATTTCTACCAGCACCTTGCATGTTGCTGGTCAGGTCAAGGTCAATACGTTCTCCTTGATTTTGTTCCCTGTCCTGACCTTCCTGTCTTCCGGTGTACACCTGCAGGCGATAGCCGTAGGAGATAATACTGTCACAAAGCATCCAGAGCTTGATTCCATACTTGCCAGGCTTACTTGGTATATACTGTTTGAACGGTACTCGCCCACGATACGTCAGCAACTGTTCATCTACTGTGGCACCAGCCATCACCAGCGCCTCGGGATTGGACTGGGACGAGGCGCTGGTGATGGCTGGTGAACGCGTGGAATGGCGAAGGCTTGTCGACCAATGCTCCGATCGGAACAGGAGGATCTAAGTCTAAGTAAGTAAGTTTGTTTTGATACTCCTTCATGAGGAAACATTGTAGCACTTCCACTTAAGTAAGGAAAACGTCGTCAGAAATTCCGATTGGGAGAGGAAATTCTGAAGAGCTCGATTAATAGCAATAAAATCAGAAACTGTTAAAACGACCATGTAAGTGTCGTTGAGGCCAAGAAGTGGTGCAACTAGCAATTCACAAAAAAGCCAGAATTCGAGCTAAATTTTACGTGATTTCCAGTATTAAGAGTCATTTGATCAGATAATAGATAATTGTCATATTTATAAGCAAGGTAAGCCTAGTAATTATTATTTACAGTATTAAATTAATGTTAATAAAATCTACTGAAACGTATAGTAATAAGCATTTTAAGCAGGCCCTATTAGAAACACTATTTCATTAATGAAGATAATTTAAAGAGCAGTACATCAAGAACATTGATTTAGTAAGACTTGGCTATCATGCAACTTTATGAAAATAGGTAAGCTCCGAATACACATTGAAAGTCACGCTTCTAGGCTGCTTAAGCATTCGTTTTACTATACAATACAATACAACTAAAATTTGTTAATGCCCTCCTTACAAAGTTCAGAAGTGCAATTGAAGCCGGGTTATGCGAAGTATTAAGAACCATAAGCAGACTGGAAGAGGTAAGTTTTAAGGTTAAAGCGAAAGACAACCTCAGTAGGAGAGTCACGAACATAAAGAGGTAGAGAGTTCCAGATGGAGGGACCAGCAATAATTGATGTTGTCTTATTCGCTGGCTCGTCTTGGCTCAATATTCGCGAGTACCACAACAGGGTTGCTCGCGAAGTATTACGATAATATTCAAAGTCTTTGTTCAGGTAATTCATCTAAGATAAATCCGAGAGTTGCGTATTTTCAGCCATTTTGCAATTTTTGGCACGAGTGGGAAACTGAAACTAGAAGGCATTCTCTATCAGGAATATTGCAAACACACTAATTTAATTAAATAAAAAATTGTATCAAATCAGGTATCAAATATTCAGAAATATTCAATTAACTAAACTGAGTCTTTCTTGATAATTACTAAGCTGCCTTTAAATTCGACTGCATAGATATTATTTAAGCTGTTCATTTGAATAAAAAAAATTTGTTTGATTGTAATTGCGTTTTGATAATTTTAATATTTGTTAAATCTTGATTCGTTTAGTAGCAAATGCGACGGTAAAAAGATATAAAGCATTAAACAAAACCCAAGTATAGCCTACCATAACCTGACAAATAGAACCTATACCATTACTTACCATCTAGGACCTTACCCTATCGAATTATGTAGGGCATAATCATATTACACAGGTATGATATCAGTGGAGTTTCGTAGCTGCGTTTTATACCTACCTCCTAGATGCGCTTCGGAAATGTTCTTAAAATGCAGGATACGTTACATGAATGCTCAGATCCATACATACACATCATAATACCATACCGCACTAAATCATACCATACTATCCCATACTGTAGGACCTGTACCTGTACTGTTCTATTCTAGAACCTTTCTGTTCTAACAGAAACTTTTCTTGAAATATTCACTGCCTATTTGAAGTCGGACTGGGAATGCTAGAGTGCCCTTGCAGGAGCTGAGGTTTGGAGGGCCGCGAATCCATTGACCCAAGGAATCTTAATTAACCCTCTTAAGCACCTAGACAATGCTACGTCGTGCCTTTTGTTTGCTATTTACACGAAATGACCTTCCTTTGGAACTTCTAACGAACTCTTCTGTTTCACTGCGGCCAGGATGGGAAGGCTTCTAAGTAAATTTCCTAAGGAGACGTAAATTAAATGTTCTGAATGAATTAACGAACGACAAACAAATGAACGAATGAATGAATGAAAGATTGAATGAAATCCTACAGGTCTTGGCCATTTTATATTCCTGAAACAATATCAAGCATCAAACCAAGACTGCAAGATTGCACATGAAAACAAACTGAATTATCCACACATAAAATCTTAGAGCTAGGGACTCGTCGATGGCCATTTCATTCGCTCAGACCCTCAAATAATCAAAGTACTCAGAGCCGTTGCGTGATCAAGCCAAATGCTCCGTTGTAGGCGTCCAGGCAGCACGAATCGCCGTAGACAGAGACGTCCGGTGCCTAGTGAAGTCCTTGTCGATCGGCTGACGTCCATATCTGGCGCTCAACACAACGTCCGTCACAACCCAAGCCCCATTGTCTTCGACACGGAACTTCTGCATTCCCCGACGACACCAGAACAGTCACTGAGCACGACTGACCCAATAGCCATTAGTGAACCCTACAGAGGTCATCACCCCTAACTACACAAGGCTCCTAACAATTAATTCAAGCCGCAAGTTTAACAAATAACATGCGACTTTATATCCTCAATGCAATGCATTTTTGCAAACTGCAATAAGCGCCTAAAAGTTAAATAAGGCTCTGCGGTCCCTGTGGAAGGTATGGGTGGCGTTCATTTCCATCTCTTCGTCCCTGGGCCGGCAATGGACGTATCCCAGGGTCCTGGATAAGTAGCCAGTGCATCGCAAGACTAAAGGTTTACATCCAAGCTTGCGTCAGTACCGAACTATACTTCTTGGTGATAGAAACACATGTGCGCGGACAGGTTTTTGTCCAGGTCTCGAACCTGCAATCATTGGCTTAAAGAAATGTAATGTAAATGTACAAATTTTTCTATAGCGACTGTCTGACCTTGAGCCTGCTCATTTTTTAATGAATTAATCACGTGAGATCCTTCGCCATCCCTGCCCGTTTGAATGGGCGCCACGCCATCTAAGTTCCTCGTGTACGGAACACGCGCAACATCAGTTGATCTTCTGTTACTCTGTGTTATGAACTTTTTAACTACAACTATTTTTTATTGGACGTTCATACTGTTTTTACAATATTGCAAGATATATTGTACTTCTGCGTATGCAGTGTTGTTGTAAAGTGTGGGCGTTTGTCTCGCGCTAATAAAAGATTGCTCATTTACTTACTCACTAACTTACTTACTCACTTACTTACTTACTTACTTACTTACTTACTTACTTACTTACTTACTATATACGGAAAAGACCACCGTGACGCCCAAAAGTGCCTTCCGCTTTGAACTGGTTAACGTATATTTGCGGTTTGAAGTTTCCTAATTGCATTGCCACACGCTGATACCTAAGTAATCAAAAAATAATGCTCAGGTGTCCTGCAGTGTAGGAGCCGCAATCATTGGACTACACACCAAGTATAAATTACACCAGTATATCAAAATAACGTAACGCATAGCTGTGCTTCGAAGCTTTCAAAAGCCACAAAGCTGAAAGCCCATGCTAATAAAAACCACAGTCTATTGCTTACGGTTCGAAGCTGCCTGATGTCCGAAATAGCTCTCTTCATCCACGTCGATGCAAAGCTCTTGATAAACTATTACGATTCTGATTTAGGAGAAGAGAACATCGCGCAGACACCGGCGAGCCAGAGGGATCTCCTTCGATATTTCTATACGAAAGTGTCCTGGCTAACTATAGTGTTCCGAAGACCGTGATGTATAGCTACAGATGATCACCAGCTTTAGCTTTTGCATCCAGCTGATAGGTTGTATTGTGAACCTGCACATGTGCTATTTCGACGTCTTCAGCTGTTACCGTCGACCATACGATAGCACGCAACGGCCAACCTAATCCAATCGAATTTAATCTCTGTACTGTTATAGCGCCGTTTTCCCATTGCCCAAGGCATGGTAGTTAGTAAGCAAAACCGAATTTAGCAGTTAGGTCAGTATAAATAGCAACGCCATTATCACCCCTGCAGTATTAATGGCGTCATAATAAATATTCTGTTACCTTACATTACATAACTTGAGCGATTTCCTCATAACATTTATACCATATCTTGAGCGTCTCGGAGGACTTTCTCTTGCATTATATAGGTATCCTGATATATACAGACATACAGACATAAATACATGCACACATACATACATACATACAAACATGCATGCATGCATACACAAATACATACATACATACATCGCCTACGATTCCTCGCTCAGCCGACGAAAACATAGCTTGTTAACAAATGTCACTTAAGGGGAAGATGCATGTAGGCCTGTGCTTGTATGTATGTATGTATGCATACATGCACGCATGCATACATACATACATACAAGCACAGGCCTACATGCATCTTCCCCTTTAGGCTACCGTATTATTGATCGATGGCCAATTCTTCTCGGTCAAGGCGGTGTTAAGAATAAACAGTCAGGTGGTTGCTGCAGCTGAGGCGGAAGCATCTCTGGGCGAGACGGAAGTAGCTGAGCTGAGAAATCCGATCGTTATCTGACCTCGCTCAGATGCGGGCTGCTGAGACGATGGACCACTACGCCCTGCTGTCTATCTCTCTGTCTCTCTGTGTGTGTGTTTGTGTTTCTCAGTCTCTTTACCTATCTGTCCTGAGTCCTTCTTCTGCTCTTTCCGGCTTTGTCTGTCTGCCTCTATCGCATTTGTTCTCTGTGTCTCTCTGTCTCTGTCTTTCTATGTTTCATCGCTTTTCCTCTACTGACTGAGATGCCGTATTGCCACTTTGCTCAATTAACGAATTACTTGTCCAGTTGTCAGACCCTCCTCTCTTTCTCTTTGTCTCCCTCAGTCATTTCCCCTCTCTTCGTTTGTGTGTCTCGCCCGCTTTCTATCCCTCTCCTTGTCTCTCGCAGGCTGTCTGCCATCATACCTCTTTTCGTCATTTTTGTCTCCCCTCAAATCCTCCCTCTCCTCCTGGACAGAGATAGAGGAGATTTAATTTTGGACACCATGGGAGAACTCACCTGCAGAACAAATGTAAAAAAAGACAACTTCACGCTATAAAAGCGAGCTCCTAAGTGCTCTAGCTGCACAGCACATACTGGGAAGGTGAGTGTCGCACGCAGGTAGGTCTAGTTATCGTTCGCAGTCGTTAGTAGCATTGCAAAACGCTTCGCAGAATTTTTAAGAATTCGTTTTCTTGCTGTAGAAGTACAACAATGAGCCAAACTGTTTGTTTTAAATACTTAAAAAATAGAAAGCACTGCTATAAAAATTAGAAACATATCTATATCGCAGATTTAGTTAAATCGTTCTGCAGAATTTTAAATAAGTCGCTTTCTTGCTGTAGAAGTACAACAGTGAGCCAAACTGTTTTAAATATTTAAAAATAGAAAGCACTGCTATAAAAATTAGAAACATATCTATATCGCAGATTTAGTTAAATCGTTCTGCAGAATTTTAAAGAATTTGAATTCATGTCGTACTCGTGTGAGAACGAGAACGAGTCAGATAGCTTGCTTTTAAAGATTTAAAGCTAGAAAGCACCTAGAAAAATTAGAAATCGACATAGCACATTCAATCTAATTGTTTTGCAGAATTTAAAAGTTATTAGTTTTTTATCGTAGAAGTCTAAAAATGAGAATGAGCCAGAGTGCTTGCTTCTAAAGATTAAACTAGAGAGCACTCTTACAATTCGAAACTATATTTTACATTCAAGCTTAAAGCTTAAGAAATTAGAAGGATTGCTTGCTTAGTCACAGTTAATTTAAGCAAACTTTAGACAAGTAATTTAAGCAGAATTGCTTGGCAGCAGATGCTTAGAGCATTTTATTAACACATTTTCTCAAAATTCTGAAACTTTTCATGATGCTGATAGAACTCCTGCAAAGTTTAGCAAATTCTGGTCTCACAGTCCATACTGAGCATAAAAGGTGAACTTCGTCTACCTATCTTCACAAATATATTGCTTATAATACAGCGCGATAATTAATATATCAATCGAGAAACAAAGCATTTGGTAAACAGGTAATCTTTATTTCTTACTTACTTACCAAAAGCTTTGGTTCATTATTTCATTAATTTGTTTCGTTAATAAAGAAGAATTAACAGATTTAACATTAGTCCACAAATCAACATGAACAGCTCTTCGGTTAAATTCTGCGAAATACTGCAGAACGTTATGGATTTAATGCGACAAAACTGTAACATTCTTATTCATGATAATAGTTGATAACAATCGAATTAGCTTTAAAATGTGACATCATGTTAGCCTTTAGTTTTTCATCAGTTCAATATATTACTAAACAAACCCGACCGGTTGCTTCGTAAATAAAATAAATAGCATAATTAGACCCACTACACTGGAATTTAGCTTAATTACTAAAGGGCCTAGGTAAAACCAATAGTTCAAAGTTTAAAGTCAGAAGAATTCGAAATCAAATCGCAAATTTTAAATACGGACATCCTCTTGCACAGAGGTGCCGGAACGTAGTCTTTCGGCGAAGTAGCTTCACAAGCTTGTCAACGTAGGCCCTAAGTCATATCTCCGTTCTGTTTCTGCCAGTTCTGCTTCACCAGTACTGTTGGCAGTGGACGACGCGTGACCAGAGCCGGTGTCATTTCGACAGACTGATACAGAAGCCACCAAGATGTCTTTTGGAAACCCGTTCGACAATGACCCAGATTTTCTGTATCTGGCGATCGACAGGAAGAAGCTGATGGAGGAACAGACGAAGCCCTTCGACGCCAAGACCTCCTGTTGGATTCCAGACCACAAGGAAGGCTACCTCAAAGCCTCGATTACCTCCACCAAGGGAGACGAAGTCTCGGTCTTAACGGAGAACAATGAAGTAAGCAAAACGCTGCTCTCTCTGCTCTCTCTGCTCTCTCTGCTCTCTCTGCTCTCTCTGCTCGCTCGCCCTCTCCCTCTCTCTTTCTCTCTCTCTTTCTCTTTCTCTCTCCCCTTCTCTCTCTTTCTCTTTCTCTCTCTTTCTCTCTCTCTGCTCTCTCTGCTGTCTCTCTCTTTCTCTCTCTTCTTCTCTCTCTCTTTCTCTCTCTCTCTCACTCTCTCACTCTCTCTTTCTTCGCTCATGACTTTTAAAAGTATTTTAGGGAAATAGCAGACAATAAATAGCCAGGAGAAAAATGAAATACACAAAACACTGCTCTCGACACTCTTAATAATAGTGCAGAGCAACAGCAGGCACTTATGCAAAGCACTTAAAACGTTATACTGTTGAAAGTGATATATGACAAGAGCAGAAGAGCGGTAATAGAGAACAGTCAACTGCACAAAATTAGCTGACAATAGGGTTATTGAATATATACCTATATATAGCAAATATAAAATATATGTGCAATTGTAATTGTAATTGATTATTTATATAACGCTCGATGTGTATGCATTAAGTAAGGTAACGTTACATTTTGTGGCAAAAAGCTTTTATGCATTTCCATTTTGGGTGATGCAAGGCTTGATTGATTGATTGATTGATTGGGATTTCAAAGGTCTTTTTAAATCAAGCGACCTTCCAACCTTTCAGGAAAAGACGCTGAAGAAGGATTTGATTCAGTCGATGAATCCTCCGAAGTTCAACATGATTGATGACATGGCAAACATGACCCACCTCAACGAAGCCTCTGTACTCGCCAACTTAAGAGACAGATACTCGAAAGGATTCATCTACGTACGTATTCTCACATCATTCACTCTTGTCCAAATGCAGCTAAAGGCTATTGATTTAAATAAGATGCAAAGGAAGGCTCTGACTGATCGATCGACCGACCGACAGGGTGAGTGAGTGAACGATTGATTGATTGAGTAAATGAGTGAGTGAGTGAGCAAGCGAGTGATTAAGTCAGTGAGTGAGTTGGCGACTGACTGACTGACTTACTTACTTACTGACCTAAGTATGCACCAATATTCGACGCGGGGGTGAAAGAAGGTCGTTGCATTGTTATGTGTCTGTCGTTTAGACTTACTCTGGATTGTTCTGCGTTGTCATCAACCCCTACCGTCGTCTGCCCATCTACTCGAGGAACGTCGTCACAAAGTACCAGGGCAAACGCAGGACTGAGATGCCACCGCATCTATTCGCCATTGCTGACAACGCTTACAGAAACATGCTTGTTGGTGAGAGGAAAATTATTACTATTTACTAGTCTGGTACTTATATCATTCTAATAAATGACTTGCGGCCATCGATTGACGCCTTGAGGCGCTAGAAGTCATTAGATTAGATTCAGCTCAAAAGCGCTTTCCGCACCCGGAAAGAGATGAGTGCTCATTATTGTCTGTGAAATGAGATGAGAGAAAGAGAAGGTGCCGCAAAGACGACAGGTGTATAGTCTTCCAAAACACATTGGTACGTCTTCATAACCACGTGAAAAGGTTTAGCGTTCGCCTTGTAATGTGGAGATTGAGGATTCGAGTCTCCTCTGAGACGGTTGCTCAGTAGAGACCATGAACAAGTTCTTCACACACAACTGCTCAACGTCATTGATTGATGCTTTGTTACTAGATAGTGGAGCTTAATAAATAAAGAAATAACAACATCAACAACAACAACAACAATAATAATAATAATAACAGTAAAATATATAAATATAATAATATAATAATAATTATAATACTAAATAAATACATACAAAGATAAGCACTATAGTCTTCAATGTCAGCCGTATTCTTGTGTCATTTTGAACGTCATCTATGACGCATCATTAGAAAATCGTCACGCTTAATATCATATCTGATCCTCGTTTTTGTGATCAAATAACACAACGCATGTAATGTAACAGAAGATTTCTATAGCGCACTTCTCGGTGACCTCTTTGAAAACTAACCAGTGTGAATTAACTGTGAATTTGTGTTTCAGATCGTGAAAACCAGTCAGTTTTGATCACGTAAGTCCATACAATGTTCATGACATCTTTACAAATACACTACACAATTAGACCCCGTTCAGTATATATGTATGTATGTATTATATTGGATTTCAAGCGTATGTGATTATATAAATCATATTTGGAGGTCGAACAGAATCTCAATCTTGTCACAAATGTACTCTTTCTTATCAAATCTTCTCATGAAGAACGCTTCAGTTATCTTCTACTTGATATAACTTAATATAACTTAATGTAACTAATTTTCATCCATACTAGCCTCCCTTCTGTCCTCTTTGTATGCATCCTCATTCTCTATTTACATTTCCTGTTCTCCCTCCTTCGCCTCCTCTTCCTTTTCAGCCGCCTTTTTCTCCTCCTCTTCCTATTCCTTCTCCTCCCCTCCGCTTTCTCCTCCGCTTCCTCTTCCTTCCCTCCACGTCTTCCTCTGGTTGCTCTTCCTTCCCACCGCCTCTTCCTCCTTTTTCTCTTCCTCCTCTCCTGCTTCCTCTTCCTGCTCCTTCCCCTCCTTCTTCTCAACCTCTTCCCCTTCTTCAAATGCATCCTCCTTCTCTTCCTCATCTTCCTCCTAACCATCAGCAACATCGCTTAGTCGTAGTAAACTCACAAAATCTACTGATTAGTTTAGCGTGACCTATAGACATATTGTGTGCATCGAAAGCGAATATCGCATATGTTCCTTTGCTTCTGCCCTTGTACAAATGCAGTGGAGAATCTGGTGCCGGAAAGACTGAGAACACGAAGAAGGTCATCTCTTACTTTGCCATGGTCGCCGCTGCTTCACAGAAGAAGGAAGAGGAGGGCGCGCCTTCGGTAAGTCTCGCATCAATTAGTATTAACGAAGGCGAACAGACCTTACCCTAAATCATTAGGCATCAAACGTGTCATTAAGCAACACAGACAAATATAGTAGAATGAGAGAACAGGAAACCCTCAGGCATTGAGCACTGAGTATGTATCGACATACATCGAATATAAGGAGAAAAAAGAATTTTTAAAATTAAAACAATCAAAAATATGTTCAGACAGTTGTTTCTCTAAAGATTTAGACTCAGAGGTTTTATCCACAAAATATTGACTGCAAAATCTCACGTAATCTGATCTAATCTAATGACTTCTATACAAAAGACTTCTATAGCGCCATTAAAATGCATAAGGCATCAATCAATGGAAGCTTCAAATGGAACCCTAGTCAAATCCTTTAGAGAAGCCCGGTCAAAATCCGATATATCGGGGAACCATCACAGATTATTCCGCAGCCCTCTACCGATAAACCACTGCTCTTCAGAAGCGACGTTCAACTGCTAGAGACGTTTTTACTCAAGTGCCAATATTGCAACGGACAATCCAGTAACTGAATATCGTTTCCTAATTGATTTTTTAATAATAATAATAATAATAATAATAATAATAATAATAATAATAATAATAATAATAATAATAATAATAATAATAATAGTAATAATAATAATAATAATAATAATGTAGAGATTAGAGTGCTGTAGTTCGTAAGCAGTCGACGAGTCGAAAACGATTCAGAAGCACTTTTCGTGTAGTCCAAGGCGTTACTTCTAGATGTACTTATAGTAGCTTATGTCTTGGTTTTGCAACAGGGCAAAGGAACCCTAGAGGACCAGATTGTCCAGGCTAACCCCGTACTAGAAGCCTACGGTAACGCCAAGACTGTCAGGAATAACAACTCCTCCCGTTTCGTAAGTATTCTAGAAGCTTGTTGTTTAGACTAGGCTATAGACAACATTAGTCCAAATAAGTCATTCTGGCTATCTGTTTAAAACTGGGCCTAGTTTTCAGCTGACTGATCTTCCTTTGTCAATGGCTGTTTTTGCTCATCGGTTTTGGAGTTTTAGCACCTTTTCGAGGGCATTTAATACTAAACTAAATGTCAAAAGAACGATGATTGTGGAAAACTACGCGAACAAAGACAGCTTTGAGTTCATAAATCAAGCTATGAACAATTCAAAACAGAGGTTCATCATTTATGTCAAAAACTGTACAAAGACTGTAAGTTAGATTCACGGAAACGCTAGATGACAGGTTAAGACTGAATGCTGAAGAGGTTCTTAAAGGTCGCCCTATGAACTCTGCTCAACTCTGCTCAGTGTTGCTTCGTTAATATTTGTGTTAACCCATGCTTTAAATTCTCTGCTACTGGCATTCAATTACAACATTACAGTGTTTCCAGGATTCTGTAGTCATGATATATTTATATATATGAGCCTGCATTATGGCCATCTTGATATTCTTGGGTGACATAGGTTGGGTTCCAGGTTACCGTGACTTAATTTAAGTCATAAATAGAATTTCTAATTTCACCATTTTATTTCTTGCAGGGTAAATTCGTCCGCATTCACTTCGGTACCAATGGCAAGATTGCCGGCGCCGACATTGAAACCTGTAAGTCATAATCGATTCTAATCTTAAGATTTATATGGAGCCAGCTTACAACACAAGGATCTCACCTAGTTAATTCATGAAAACATGAGCAGGGTCGAAGCCATACGGTCGCTATAGAAAAACGTGTACATTGACTCTTGACTTTGAGCCAGGCAGTGGACGAATCCCAAGGTCCTTGACACGGGGACCAGCACATACCATAGCATAGCTTGCTGTTTACTTCCCAGCTTATGCCTGTACCATATCCTACTACTTGTTGTCAAGGACAGGGTCGTTACACGGAATCTTCTCATCTGGCTCGAACCCGCCATCGTTGAATTAAAGACTAAGCGAGGTACCGAATGGATCACCTTGTTGCACGGCGTTAATGATTGTAAATGTAATTGTAATTTGAGATTTATAAAGCGCCTCTTAGAGGATAAACTCAACAGAGGTGCTCAGGCGCCTGCGCAACACTGAGAGGATGAGAGAAAGGAGCTCAAGTCGCAATTCTCGAGGGAGACGATTCCAATGAAGTGTTAATAGAGCGTTATTGAGGTGTTATTGAGGCTACTGAATATTGAAACTAATGTCTTTTGCGTGTAGACCTGTTGGAGAAGTCTCGCGTTACTTACCAGCAGCCAGGGTTGGAGAGAAACTATCACATCTTCTACTGGCTTCTCAGTGATAAATATCCGGCATACGCAGGTATCTACAGGATTCTATAAGACTGAGTTTTTTCGGGCAAATCCCATTTTTCAATGTTAATTTAACCAAGTCATTTTTTTTATCACCAACAGCTTAGGATATATAAATACAATTAAAAGTTTACATTAATAGGTGTCAAGAGAGAACTGAGAAGGAACCATATAGGTTCCACTCTACCGAGTCGCCCAGTTATAGCATAAGGTTGTACAGCTCCTTCTGTTGTAAAGCGATAGGCGATGTGATTGCCTAAATGGATCGATGTAGCACATTCCAATCAGGGAGCACATCTTCTGCAAAAATACCTCAGCTATGTTGCTGTACGGTGTAATCCTTTGCCGACAAAGCTGAAAATATTTAACGTACCATCGATGTTCGTAAGTTCCGCTAGCAACAGAAATAGGAACTCTTATGTTATGGTAAGAAAATTAGAGCTCATGTTATTGAACTTCCGCTATCGTTTCATGGAAGGGTCTGTGTTGGTGATAGAACTGAATCAGCTCGGAGTTTAAAGACGTTCTTATTTCCCCGGAGTTCTCATGCTGTAAGCGCCCCTGCGTAGTTTGTTCTGTAAGAAGCGCTATATAAGTTATCAAATACATTACAATACAATATTGAGCGTTTAGCGTTTGTCATGTCTGTCTTTATTTGCCTTTGGCAATCTCTTTGGATGCTTTATTCGCTGACTGCTTTGCAATTGACAGAGAAGCTACTGGTTCAGATGGACCCCGGTCTCTACTTCTTCATCAACCAGGGTTGCTTGACCGTCGACAACATGAACGACCAGGAAGAAATGCAAGTCGTAGATGTGAGTTATTATAAGAAGTGTTTCCTCAAGTACTTAATAGTCTATTACAAAGTCTTAAGTGCCTTTATCTCAGTCAGTCGTAATCGTAAACTCGATGATTTTTAAGCGATGCTTAACAACTTAAAGCAGGGCTCCAGCATGTTCATGAGCGCTGAGTCAAGTCAGAAGGATCTTCCAGAAACACTATGTGAAGAACACAATCTGGTTGCCAGAAGACTAGAACTGTATAGACTGTCTTCCTTACATTACTTTTCGTGGCATTACATTAGGAGTCCTTCGTTGTGCTGGGATTCGATGAACCGGAGAAGATGGCGCTGTACAGATGCACGGCCGCCGTGTTGCATTTCGGTGAAATGAAGTTCAAGCAGAGACCAAGAGAGGAACAAGGAGAGGCCGACGGCACTGCTGGTAGGTCGATCGACAAGCCCTTCTTCTTTCTTCTTTCCTTCATTCATTCATTCATTCTTTCTTTCTTTCTTCATCCCTTTCTTCATTCCCTCCCTTCTTTCTTCATTCCTTCATTCCTTCCTTCTATTTTCTTTTCATAAACTCAATTAGCAGTAAATCTAGGAAACTCTCCTTCCACCGAAACACGGTTAAGTCTTAAATGCAATAAACCGTACCTTGCAATCTCTGCCGCTTATTAATGTTCTGATTTGGCTGTCAATTGGCCCCATCCATTTTCAACAGCTCTTACTCTTGTGAGTAGGATTATGTCACAAATAAAGTATCTGTAAGTAATGTTGCAGTAATACATTTCATGTAAAGCATCTTTTAGGAACCCATCTACACATCAAGGTTTCAGTCATGTACTTACATTCAGACCTTTGGTTTAAACAGTTCATGTCAAATCAGAAACTCTGAACAGGGTGTCAAATGTCAATTCTGCTTGGGACTCAGTTGGCAGAACTCTGTGTGCGAGAGTCCGAACTATGAACTTTTTGGATTTAATGAACTTGAACATCACTTAAGCTAACCTAAGCAAGCTTTAGTTATGTACTTAAAGGCGCTATATTGAGTGTCTGGATACATAGATAGACAAGTTGCAAAGGATACCTCATACCTGCGCTGCCTTATATATCACTTTTTCTATCTATCCATTGTAATATCTGCGTTACACAGAGGCCGAGAAGGTCGCCTTCCTGCTGGGTCTGAACTGTTCCGATCTGCTCAAGTCCCTCCTGACGCCCAGGGTCAAGGTCGGCACTGAATTTGTTACCAAGGGCCAGAGCAAAGACCAGGTCAGCATCTTACACATTCTTGTAATTCATGTCGAATCCGTGCGAATTCTTAACACTTAATTTCGTGTTGAATTTTATCACAAGTTACTTAATACTTACTCATACATAATTAGTAGTTACTTCGTACAAGACTAGCTACAATATTGCCTCTGTTCTAACATATGATCTTCGTCGCAAAACCTGAACGCCGCTAGTGAAGCCTCTGCGTATTCTACTATGTGCTTACACTCTAATGTGTTGTTTAGTGTATTGTATTTTATTGCATTGTTTTGTGTTAAGTGCAGAAGTAAACTGGCGCAGTCATTTTTTCTCATTAAGATGTTTTCTGTTGCCATCGAATCTTTTAAAGCAGCACATCATCTTCTAAAGTCAGTTAAGCTATGGATGATTTGGTTAACAGGTGGTTTACGCCGTGGCTGCCTTGTCTAAGGCTGTGTACGACCGTATGTTCAAGTGGCTGGTGGCCCGTGTCAACAAGACCCTGGACACGAAGAACAAGAGACAGTACTTCATCGGTGTACTGGATATCGCTGGTTTTGAGATCTTTCTGGTAGCCATTTCATTTCTAGGGTGACATTTTCAAATTGTAACGCTTTAGGAATAGTTTCAATACATTGCTATATATTTGTCGTAGCTTTTAATTAGCTAAGTGCTAAAACATACTTTATGGATTTGCCTGATTAGTTTATTCGAGATGCGGCGAAAATGGCTGCAATACACTGAAGACTCAACAACGTACGACTAACTTGCAGCAATCCTAAATGTAGGGTCATCATATTGACCCCAGCGCGACGAACTTGACGCTCTTTAATCATTAGCACGCGATATGTATTGATACATATTGTACTAGAATGTGGTATGTATCAAATAGAGGTAGATACACATCTGCGGTATATACAGGACTAATTAGCGAAGTAGGCATAAGCAGAAACTGCTCAAAGGTTATACGGGCGGACATAACTTTTGACTCCGAGACCCGAGTGCTAAGGGATTCGCACTTTAAAATGTAATAAATACCCTTTGAATTAACCGACACAAGAGCTCATCTCGCCAACCTCCTTAATCTCTTCGTCCCGGTTAGATTACGGTGATCCAGTGATATGAATATTTAAATATCTAGATATATACATTCATCACATAGATTGATTAATACTAGAACTAAAAATTCTCCTCTAATCGTAATCGTAATCGTAATTCCGAGATTTCTACAGCGCCCAACGAAAGCCGCGCCGCGGGGACCAGCTTATTCACAGGCTCTCAGTCAAAACAAAATCGATAGGCAAAAGGGGTCAATTCCAGGTCAAGATCCAAAAGTCAGACGGAGAGATAGCGTGGCAGCTACGGGGGGGGGGGGTGATATTTGGGATTGGAGAGCAGAGAGAGAGATAAGAGGAAGAAGGGGTGTCAGGATAGGATCTGCGAAAGAGGCATGTCAGAAACCGAAACCATCTAATGATGGCGTTAGCTAATGACTACTGTAATTTGATGGCATAATTGTGGACATTTGGATTTCTTTGTAGTACAACACCTTCGAGCAGCTGTGCATCAACTACACAAACGAGCGTCTGCAGCAGTTCTTCAACCATCACATGTTCGTCCTGGAGCAGGAGGAGTACAAGAAGGAGGGCATCCAGTGGGAGTTCATCGACTTCGGTATGGACTTGGAACAGTGCATCGCTCTTATTGAGAAGGTTCGATATATGGCTTTATTGTTTTCTTGATCCTTAAGGAATTTTTATGAAGTAGAATGTTTGCTACAATATAATGGCTTTTATTTTATGAAAGCACTTGTAACGCGCGCAATGTCAGTACACCTGAATCTGAGGCGCGGATGTATGTTCGCTAGGGGCCAAGATGGAATCATGCAAAAGCCAGGATGAAGTAGTGAGTCTTAATAAGTGATTTAAAAGGTGATAGCGAGTTTGCAAGTTGGGCCTTTTGTGGTAGACGATTTCAAATGCGAGGAGCACAACAGCTAAAGGCACGTGATCCTACAATTGTCCTGAAACTAGGTTCTTGCAACAAACCAGTATCAGAAGAACGAAAGAATCTGGGAGGGCGATATGGAGTCAGCAAAGTATTTAGATATGATAAAAGGCCAGTCTTCTGGGCCTTAAAGGTCAGGCATGCAATTTTAAACTTAATACGCCACTCAACAGGAAGCCAGTGAAGTTCACGAAGGCGATCTAATGCATTTAAAATTTCTTATTAATAATGTGTATTCAAATGTTTCTATTGAACGTCAGTTTAGTAATATCTGTAGTTTATTGACATTATTGTTACTGCATTTATTACGTGCCACTATCTAATGAATCAGTATCTATCGATGGCGCTGACAGCTGTGAGTGAACAACTTGCTCAAGGTCCCACACAGTAGCCGTCTCAGGAGAAGCTCGAACCAGTACTCTCGGCATTACAAGCTGAGCGCTCTAACCAATAGGCTGCCGTGCTGATGTTCATAGCTATTGTTGCTTTGCAACATCTTTTCATTTTCATTATTATTGTAGCCCATGGGCATCCTGTCCATTCTTGAGGAGGAGTGCATGTTCCCGAAGGCTTCAGACAAGACCTTCTTGGCCAAGCTCTATGAAAACCACTTGGGAAAGTCAAAGAACTTCGGCAAACCGAAACCTGCCAAGCAGGTCAAGTACGAGCCGCATTTCGAAGTGTACCACTACGCCGGAACTGTGAGTAAAATAATCGACACTCGACCAGTTAAACTTTAATTTTAATTTTACCCAGTAAAGCTTTAATTTCAGCATTTATTTAACTTTAATTTCATCAAGGTTTAAGTGAAGAGGTTTAGTTGTTCAACTAAACAGAGGGAATTGGTGGATTATTGTAGTCGCAAAAAGTCATCATTTAATGGTTTGTGCATAAAGGCTCTGACGCTAATTAGTTCACTAGATGATCTGCCTCTCAACTTTAAAATTGACTTATTAATAAGCATCGACATAAAGTATTACAGAGGTTATCTAAAGGCGCTATATAATTACCCTGTTACGTACGTTACATTGCGCAGGTACAGTACAACATCAACGGCTGGTTGGACAAGAACAAGGACCCAATTCAGGACTGCGTCGTCGAACTCATGCAGCAGTCCAAGGAGCCTCTAGTTGCCTTGTTCTTCCGCGAACCAGAAGAAGGTAAGCCTTCAACATTCGACTAATCATTTGATGTCGTGGTGTAATTGATCGGACCCAACACCAGAAGGATACAACGTGCCTCGACACATGCTATACTTGGCCTGTTAGCCGGATAGGTTCGATTGCCCAATAGAAAATAGTTTGCATAGAGACTGTTTCGCAGTTTTACCTGTATTCGTAATTGTAACTGGTGTTACTTCATAGCTAAGCGAAGAGCATCAGTTTCTTCATGAGCGCCTTATACTATCTTGAAGAGATGGATAGTTGGTTGTATCAAAATCTATTCGTTTCTTGTTTGATGGTGTTGCAGAGGGTGGCGCTAAGAAGAAGAAGAAGGGCTCTGCCTACCAGACCATCTCAGCTACTCACAGGGTAACAACTTCAACGTTTCTTTATATTTAACAACAACAATATTAATAGTAATTTAATATTCACTTCAGAATATCTTAATAGTAATAATTCGGCACATCTTTAGAACACTAGATCCAACGCCTAATATCATCGGCTTCCCTGCTTGGCCTTTTAAGGTATTCCGGCAGGTATTGCGACAGGTTTTGCGAAAGGAATTCCGACAGGTATTGCGACAGGTTTTGCGAAAGGAATTCCGACAGGTATTGACAGGTTAGCCACTTGTGCGTTCCCTCTCCTATCATACTCTAACCGAACTATTCCACCGCCTAGAAGGCGGTTTTTGTCATGAGTACATGGGTACTCTTTTCCTGATCATGCCTCATAAATGAACTTTCTGGTGATTCTTGCATCTTGTCCTTGAGGCTGTTTCTTCAAGAACTTGGTATCCATCGGCGTATTACGAATCGGTGCTGCAATAACAGTAATTAGCTGAGAATAGAACATTATCGTCTTGACTGGATTCGTGAGACATCATTAGAGCGTTAGTATCATGAGGGAAATCTTGAGGTTGGACTGCGTCATGAGGGAGCATGAACTTACCTGTTTCATCTTTGAACAGGAACAATTGGCAAAACTGATGGCGACTCTGAAGACAACTTATCCATCATTTGTCAGGTGTTTGATCCCCAACGAACAGAAGAAACCAGGTAAATTGCCTTGTTTGCCTTGCCAGGTAAATTGCCTTGTTTGCCTTGCCAGGTAAATTGCCTAGTTTGCCTTGCCAGGTAAATTGCCTTGTTTGCCTTGCCAGGTAAATTGCCTTGTTTGCCCTGCCAGGTAAATTGCCTTGTTTGCCTTGCCTTCTTTCAATCTAGTCTTTCCTGTAAGAGAGAAATCATCTACTTCCTGACCTCGGCCAAACTCTCTTTAAAGTAATGTGTCGCAATAACAAACACTACTATCATTACGCCGTTCATTAAACAGTTTTCTTACAGTAAACATGTTTACTGGTGTATGTATGTATGTATTAAGATACATACACAGATATATCAAGACAATCACTTTGGCATATAATGGTGGTCACAGGGAGTTATTGGGTGTATGTGAAATCGGCTAGGCTTCTTCTTAGCATATGGACGTTGTAATCACGCTAATCTCGTGGGAGCAATGACACGCCTTCACCAGGTTATTCTCAGTAGCATTAAGAAAGCGTCTTTTAAAAGCTGATATTTTGAATGAATATTTCGTTGAATTTAATTCAGGTACGAGTGCGTCTCAAGATATAGATGACGCATTTTAGGAACCCTTCAAAGATTGAGATGGTTTCTTATTAATTTGCCTGCCTGTCTTATAAATGGTTCCCCAGTTGTTGTGTACCGCCTGCGTGTCTTAACCCCACAGGTATTCTGGAGGCTGAGCTCGTACTGCATCAGCTGCAGTGCAACGGTGTACTTGAGGGCATCAGAATCTGCAGGAAAGGTTTCCCCAACAGAATGGTCTACTCTGAGTTCAAGCAGAGGTTTGATACTTACCTATCTCATACTTCTCCGTGTAGAGTAAAGCAAATGAATGTCGAGGACCAGATCGATTTCACCGTGCTGACTTACGTGCTATAAACGAGGCATACAATTAGCTGTTCGATTTTATTATCGATTATCATAATTTACCAGTGGAGCATGGTCCGACTTCCTATGCAAGATGACCAAAATACCTTTAAGAGAATTCCTATATATATATTTAAATTTCGTCTTTATGTATCATACAGATATTCGATTCTGGCTCCAAATGCTGTTCCTCCCGGCTTTGTTGATGGCAAGGTGGCATCCGAGAAGGTTCTGGCCGCCCTGAACATTGGCGACGCTTATCGTATTGGCCACACGAAAGTCTTCTTCAAGGCCGGAGTCCTCGGTCAACTGGAGGAGATGAGAGACGAAAGACTGTCGAAGATCATTGCCAACTTCCAGGCACGCATTAGAGGATACCTCATCAGGAAGAACTACACCAAGCTCCAGGATCAGAGGTGGGCCTTCCCAGCTTCAGTTATCACATCCCTCGTACTCGGTCCATCATAGTCTGCCTTCTGGTTGGATTTCTCCGTTGGTTAATGGTTTTTGACCGTAGTTTCCCTCCACTGTTTCACACTGATGTCTTATAATGTATATCATGATAACAACGCTATAGAAGTGTTCATTATAATCTTCTTAATGATATACTCAATCGTACAGCCACAGGGTCATTTGGTCCAGACTTCACTCTCTCCATCTCTCATATATACAATATATATATATCTTATATATGGTGTTGGCATTTAAATTTCTATCCAAGTTTCAATACACGACCAGGGCCAAGTCTTATCAAAATCCAAAATTAATCCGGTCCTCTTTAGACTTCTATATGAGCTTGTCTACTGCGACTCATTTGCCAAATCTGGAAAAAGTTTCCTTTGTGATTCGATGTCTAAATTTGTACATCTATGTACTATCCTATATTTTAATATAGGATCTGAATTTCAAAGGAATATCGATTGCTAATGTAATGCAAAAAGCTAAATCGTCAAAGGTGTAGAATTATGAATTAGAATTTTTAACTGCTGTAGCTCTTTGGGTACCTGTCAAAAGTTCAGCTTTTTTAAGAGGTACCTAAATGACACTATATTAATTAAGAGTTCTGTTGCATACATAATGCCACTGTGGTGGCCTAATTCTCACGACATTGGGCAATGTCGCACCAATGCCTATCATTAATCCTGTAGATTGAATTTACTTGCAGGCACTATCTAAAAGTTTTTATTGCATTTATTGTTATTTCAAATTAAATAATAATTAAATAATTGAATGAACTTGACAGAGTGGCTCTGAGTGTCATCCAGCGCAACATTCGTCGTTGGATGTCGATGCGCAACTGGCAGTGGTGGAAACTCTACACTCGCGTCAAGCCACTCCTGACCCAGGCCAGGGCTGAGGACGATATGAAGAAGCAGGCCGAGGAACTGGAAGCCACGAAACAAGAACTGGCCAAGATTCAGAAGCAGAAGAAAGAACTCGAAGAACAGAACGTGGTTCTTCTCCAGCAAAAGAACGACATGTTCTTGCAGCTGCAGGCCGAAGGTGGCACTCTCTCAGACCTAGAGGAGAAACTTGGACTCCTTGTGAACCAGAAGGGTGAACTGGAATCGGATAACAAGGAACTCGAGGAAAGAGTGAAGGAACTGGAAGGAGGTTCTGAGGATCTGCTCGAGAAAAAGAGCCAGCTGGAAGAGAAGACCCAAGAGCAGAGGAAGACGATTGAGAACCTGGAGCTGACCGTGCAAAAGGCCGAACAGGACAAACAGACGAAGGACAACCAAATCAAGACTTTGAATGAGGAACTGGCAAGGCAGGACGAGAACATTGGAAAACTACAGAAGGACAAGAAGAGCCTCGAGGAGACGATCAAGAAGACTCAAACTGATCTGGCAGCTGAAGAGGACAAGGTCAACCACCTCAACAAACTAAAACAAAAACTGGAACAGACTATTGATGAGGTACGCGGATACTTACAAGATACTATTGCAATATATCCACATAGCTCAATCCAAAAGTTCTAATCTAATCTGAACTGATCTAATCTAATCTAATCTTGTAACTTCTATTGCACCGTTATCATACTGTACGATGGTCGGTGCTAATTAAAACTGCATTCCAGAATCATAATCCATTTGACATAACCAGTTGAAATCCGTGAAGCAATAGGAAATAATTATGTTTTAGATTTGTGCACCAAGAAAAGTGATTTTAAAAGGTTATTTCTCAGATTCTGAACTGAACTCTGTTATTCTTGAATTCATTTTGCTATTTATACGAAGTTTCTTTAATCTACAAAACAAGAACAAATTCTTAAATATTATAAGCAGTGTGCTGTTGTTCTAACTGCCAAACAAAACGTTTTATCTCCGAAATCTGATGAATTGCAGAAAGAGGAGAACTTGGAGCGTGAGAAGAAAGTTCGCGCAGACGTGGAGAAGGCCAAGAGGAAGTTGGAGTCTGACTTGAAGCAGACCCAGGAAATTGTTGAAGAGTTGGACAGACACAAGCGCGAACTCGAGGATAATGTTCGCAGGCTAGTAACTTAAGAACTGAAGATCCTCTTTTGCTTTAACTCGTGTCAATGTACAGGTATCAGCGTCTTTTTTAAAGCTCAATTAATGTCAATTTTTATGTATAGTAAACGCACGAATTGCTAAGGCTGATTTCTTATACATGACATGAATAAACGATAGCTTTTATTGTAGCCTACCATCAAACATTTAATATCAAAAAATCTTTCACTGATAAACCTATCGTCCAAGAAAGTTTTAATGATTGCTGATGAAGCGCCTTTTTGTTACAGGAAGGATGGAGAGATTAGTACTCTCAATTCTAAACTGGAGAGCGAACAGGGTGTTGTCGCTCAACTTCAGAAGAAGATTAAGGAGCTCACGGTAATGTCTAGTCAACACCATCCTATGGTTTTCTAAAATCAGATCTCTCTGACTTAACAAGATGCCGGGATGTTAAAGGCTGTGCTATCATTACAGATTAAATAGGGTCGATTTCACAGCGACCATCGATTGATATGTTGGGCATTATAATAACGGCGCTGTAGAAGTCATTAGATTAGATTAGGTATTTTCTAAATACACGAGAAAATATTTTAAAAGTAATTCAGTGTTTATATTAAAAGCACAATCTTCCTTACTTTACCCCTTCAGAATTCTGGATTCAATGCCCCTCACTCCAAAACCATGCCTTTTCACATAATCTACCTGGTCCTAACTTCAACGGTTCTGTTTTAGGCTCGCATTGCTGAGCTTGAGGAGGAACTGGAGGCTGAAAGGGCATCCAGAGCCAAGGTAGGTCGATTCAAGTCTAAACCGTGCTGTCTGCTCATTTAGGCTCCTACCTCAGTGTTTCCTACCATTCCATCACTTCATTATGTTTCGTGACAGTTAGTGGGAATTGCAATTGGTTAATATACGCAGGACATGCATCGTGTTCTTGTCATCAATGTTTCAGACTCTTCTGTGGTCGTCGTTTTGCCAATTACTTTCAGTTTAACGACAATTTTGATTTAATCCGCCTTTAAAACTGTTTACGTCATGCAAGAGAATATTGGTTATTCCTTATCGAGATGGTGCTTATTCGGATACGGCTTTTAATTAGTCTTTAAATCTTTCAAACAGCTACACGTGACAGAAGTAGCTATGGTTGTGGAGTCTGTCTCTATTTTAGTCCGACAAGCAGAGGGTTGAACTCCAGCGCGAACTGGATGATCTCAGCCAGCGTCTCGATGAAGCCGGAGGAGCCACTCAGGCCCAGGTAGATACCCACCTGTATGTCGTAATCGTAATCGTAAACTCAAGATTTCTACAGCGTCCAACGAAAGCAAAGTCACGGGAACCAGCTTATTCACAGGCTCTCAGTCAGAAACAAAATCTATAGGCAAGAAGGGTTCGGTTCCAGGTCAAGATCCATGAATCAGGCGGGCGGGCGGAGGCAGGCGGGCGGGCAGTAAGGCAGACTGCTAAAGTGGGTGGTATTTTTAATTGGATCTGCAGGATAGATAATGGGAAGAAGAGGAATTGTTCATAGATAATTAGGCAAGTAATGATTGCACAAAAATCATTTATCCACATGTTCGTACGTTTCCAACGGTAACTGATAGTTGCTTTTAAACAATAGGCTTGATGAAGGTAGGGCCTATAAGACAACCTAAACTTCACTTATATACGTTAAAGTAATTACACATAATGATCACCTTAATACTCAGATTTACCATTAATTTTCAAAGAAACCTTTACGCATATTCAGTCTTCATAGTAATCGTGATTTGCTTATTCACTTGGTCACTCAGAGCTCGTATATTTTCTATCTGTTTTGATTATGTATTTGACACTTGATCTTCTTTTGTTTTTCCCCAAAGATCGAGGTGAACAAGAAACGCGAGGCTGAGCTTCAGAAATTGCGCCGTGACCTCGAGGAATCCCATATCCAAGGCGAGGCCCAGTTGTCCGCCCTTCGCAAGAAGCAGCAAGATTCAGTCAACGAACTTTCTGAACAACTCGATCAAGCGCTGAAAGTGAGGCAGAGGTAAGTGACAAGAACTAACAATGGCTCGATGGCCGTTGTCAGCAGCATCTTTCCTTTGGCATGCGATAATTATCATGATGATGATGATGACTTCTCTGTCCGAAGGCAGGTCCATTGGCTTTATGCCACCCGGGGATGAGATGAGTGAGGTGGTTTCCCGTTGCCTTCCTCACAGACAATTGTGGGTGAGCAACTTGTCCAAGGTCTCTACGCAGTGGCTTGAGGCAGATTCGAACCCGCGACCCTCCGGTTACGAGGCACAGACCATACCACTACACCACCGCGTCAATTATCGTAAATTAAACCGCTAGGTGGTGTATGTGTAATGTGTGTCGGTGGCCATTGCTATGACTTCCGAGCTAGGCTGTGACAAGTCAAGAGTGATGGATTCATACAAAAGTAATGACGGAATATTGTTGATGTTCATGACTACCAGCATATAGACTACCGGAAGTAGAGTAGTAAGCCAAATTTCACGCTAGTCCGACCTGTTTAGGGCAACGGTATCCTAAGTTCCCAGTATCAACCTATTAATGACTTCTATAAGTTGAGCATATTGCAACGTTTTTGATCTTTCGCATAAGAAACGCTCTTTCCAATTTAAAAATTATTTCTTGATTTATCGGATTAGCTTAAATCTTTAGCCTAAGTCATTTCTTGACCTGTTTAAAATAATAAATACCACTTGTAAAGCAAAAGCAAAATGAACATTTTTAGCTTTTCTACTTTTCGCCTGAAAACGTGTTTTAAGCTATTCAGTTTCCGTAAGTTGTTTGTACAGCCTTAAGAGAAGTTAAATCCTAACTGTTTAATGTTCTCTGTAGGATCGAAAAGGAGAGAAATTTGTTGAAGAGCGAACTTGACGATGCACGCGGACAGCTTGACCATGTCACCAAAGGAAAGGTAGGACCCATAACACATCATACGGTTCATCTCACTCGCAACAGTAGATGGCCCTATTTTAGACAACAGGTCAATTTTAAGTAATTAAACGCTAGGGTTGACTTATTAAATCCAGGATACATCGTCTAACAACTGAGTTTTAATATAAACTAAACTTCTTTAACACTAAAACTTGTCGGCAAACATATCGAACTGAAAACTTAACTTAAGAGAGTTAACTTACGAGATTTAATTTAAGAGAGTTATTTCAAGAGAGTTAACCTAAGAGAGTTAACTCAACAGAGTCAACTTAGTAGAGTTAACTTGAACCTTAGCGTCACCAATGCCTAAATTGTGCAAAATATTTTTTATATGATCACATTATTTAGTAGTACAAAGTTCTGTTTTGATTGGAAAAAGAAGTTTTTGAATTGTCCCACGATATTGCTATTATGCCAGTCCATCTAGTTTTGCATATAACGACCTTCAGCTCAGTAATTACATAACGCTTAAACACAGTGCAACTCTTAGCATTTGCGCCGACATTTAATAATAATTAATAACTTCTAATGTGCCAATATCTAATGCACAAGGACATTTGACATTGTAAAGCGCCTTACAGAAATAACTGGTTAAGAACGAGGCTATGGGAATCGTCTTCAATACAATTGCACAATATTATATTGAATGAAATTATCCATATGTAATTGTTTTATAGAGCAATGCGGACAAAGTGAGCAAGCAACTGGAAGGCCAGCTGGCTGAACTGAATGCCAAACTGGAGCAGTCTCAGCGTGACATCCAGGAGCTGAACGCAGCCAAGAGCCGAGCCCAGGCCGAAAGCACTGACCTGCTGCGCAAGTTGGAGGAAGCTGAGAGCCAGCTGAACCAGCTGAGCAAGGCCAAACAGGCGGTGGCCAAGAGCCTCGAGGAGACCAAGGCCTCCCTTGAGGAGGAGAGCCGCATCAGGACGAAGCTTCAGGGCGAGAATCGCAATTTCCAGGTCGACCTTGACCAACTTCGCGAACAGCTCGAAGAAGAACAGAGTGGTCGCGCTGACCTCCAGCGTCTTGTGACGAAGGCAAACAGCGAGGCTGCCGTCTGGAAACAGAAACTGGAGAGCGGAGAGGGAGGCGTTCGCTCCGAGGAACTGGAAGACCTTAAGCGCAAGTTGAACGCTAAACTGCAGGATACCGAGAGCCAGCTGGAAAGCGCCCTGACCAAGGTGTCCAGCCTAGAGAAGGCCAATGGACGTCTGAGAGGAGAACTCGAGGACCTGTCCATCGAAGTCGAAAGAGTAAGTGGCTGAATCGCATCGCTGAAAGATTTCATATTATAGTCATATATAATGTTTTATACTGTTCATCTTATCGGCTGAATTTCAGTTAAACTCATCTTGCCAGTGCTAACGTCTTTTAGTTTTACAGATGAAATTAAAGCTGAAATCGTAAGAGAATATTGTACAGTGACACTATGAGTCGAACGGCGCCCAGTGACTTTTAGATCCGAAAATGCCGCGCTTCCAAACTTGACGTCTTTAAAGGGCGCTACATAAATCCTCTATTTCATTACATTACATTACATCACACATGCAACACCGAGCATCGTACGCAGTTCATCAAACATTTCTAAGCATACTACGCTGTATGCTTCCTACACCGGACCGTCTTAAGACTATGCTACAGCATGGCATACATTGCTCTTAAAACTTAGCTTTTCTAAATTGCTTATCCACCGTAGGCTGCCTCTCTGTCTTGTGGACTGACCTTCTGGATATTGACCTGATTGCGGCTTGGCTTTGGTGCGCCATTGGTTGATTTCTTATCTTAGGGAGCTCTGTGTTTTGGCCTCCTTCGGGCAGCAGACTACTTCGTTCGGCGGTACGGGGGTGACCATTGTCCCATCGGTCCGAACAGCCACGGTCCAGCGCAGGAGTTTTGCTGTGGTTGGTCCCGCTTTTTGGAATGGGCTTCCTAATGACGTACGCCAGGAATTTCTTAGTCTCCCCCCCTCTTTTCCTATTTCCCAATGCTTCTGGGTTGTCGGACCGGGAGCGTCTCTGAGGAGTCTATCTTTATAAATTCTCGATTACATTGCATTACACATTACATTCTTATGCATCATACACCGGCGCATTAGAAGCTACTAATTATTATGATTATTGCTCACCTTGTAGTCTACATCGGTGGCCAGCCAGGCGGAGAAGAGGCAGCGTGGATTCGACAAGGTCATCGACGAATGGAAGCGAAAGGTCGCTGACCTCCAGGCTGAACTGGAAAGGTCACACAAGGACTCGCGCACTGCGGCAACCGAAGTCTTCAAACTCCGGGCTCAACTGGAGGAATCATCCGACGCAATTGAAGCAGTCAGGCGTGAAAACAAGAATCTCTCAGGTAACAAACGAAATACTAGATCAAATTAGATATTGTATGAATCAATAAGGTAGTGAATGAAAACAAAAATGTTTATTAATAAACGATTAACCGCAATTAATATAATTAATTAATCGAAAACTAGGAATTAAATGAGAAAATAGATATTGAATCAATACACGAATAGACAAGAATTTAAAAAATAGTGGCAAATTAAACGAATAAACGAGAAGTTAATGAGTAACTCGGCAATACTCGAATTCATGATAACTGAGAGAAAAACAAGCAAAAATTTTAAATAAACGAATGACTATCTCAAAGAAAGCATGCATGGAATAACTACTGAGAAAGATTTAAAGTGAAACATTCTATTGTTTAAAAGAAGAATAGCAATGTCGATATATCCTACATCGACATCGCTACATGATTTATGTATGTTAGCTGGATATTTATGTATGTTAGCTGGATATTTATGTATGTTAGCTGGATATTTATGTATGTTAGCTGGATACTTATGTATGTTAGCTGGATATTTATGTATGTTAGCTGGATATTTATGTATGTTAGCTGGATATTTATGTATGTTAGCTAGATAGTGAATGCTATAAAGAATCGAATCAAGAGGTAAGTAACTCTGGGGCTTTTTTCCAGATGAAATCCACGACCTCACTGAACAGCTGGGAGAGGGAGGCAAGAGCGTCCATGAAGCGGACAAAATCCGCAGACGACTGGAACTGGAAAAGGAAGAATTGCAGGCTGCTTTGGAAGAGGCGGAAGGTGCCCTTGAACAGGAGGAGGCAAAGGTCGCGCGCCTCCAGTTGGAATTGTCGACCATTAGACAGGAAATTGACCGTCGTCTGGCTGAGAAGGAAGAGGAGTTTGATAGCACTCGGTCAGTAAATTATTATTATTATTATTATTATTATTATTATCATTATTATTATTATTATTATTATTAAACAGACATTTTTAACGCATGCAGGAAATTGACCGTCGTCTGGCTGAGAAGGAAGAGGAGTTTGATAGCACTCGGTCAGTAAATTATTATTATTATTATTATCATTATTATTATTATTATTATTAAACAGACATTTTTAACGCATGCAGGAAATTGACCGTCGTCTGGCTGAGAAGGAAGAGGAGTTTGATAGCACTCGGTCAGTAAATTATTATTATTATTATTATCATTATTATTATTATTATTATTAAACAGACATTTTTAACGCATGCAGGAAATTGACCGTCGTCTGGCTGAGAAGGAAGAGGAGTTTGATAGCACTCGGTCAGTAAATTATTATTATTATTATTATCATCATTATTATTATTATTATTAAACAGACATTTTTAACGCATGCAATTAACAAAAGCCTCAAAGGCGCGTAAAGTAAGATCTGATGACAGCAATTCAATGTCTGCCAAAACCGATCTGTATGTTGGAATTCTGGCGTATTAATTTTATTCAATTGTTCGAATCCAGTTACCTGTTTCGGTTCTTACCCAAGGCCCTTTGTTCTGTTCGCTTGCACTGTTAGTAAGAACCACCAGCGTGCCCTGGAGTCCATCCAGGCCAGTCTCGAGGCCGAGGTCCGCGGCAAAGCAGAGGCCCTTCGCAGCAAGAAGAAGCTCGAGCAGGACATCAACGAGCTCGAGGTGGCCTTGGACGGTGCCAACAGAGGTCGTGCTGAAGCTGAGAAGACCATCAAGAGGGTCCAGCAGCAGGTGAGGGAGCTCCAGGAGGCGATCGAAGCGGAGCAACGGCAGCGCGAGGAGTACCGCGAACAGTTCCAGTCTGCGGAGCGTCGAGCCATCGTGATCGCTGGAGAGGTGGAGGAGCTGAGGACCCAGCTGGAAGCCGCTGAACGGGCCCGTAAAGCAGCTGAGAGCGAACTACACGAGGCTTCTGATCGCGTCTCAGAGGTGACGGCCACTGCGTCGACCTTGGCTGCCCAGAAGAGAAAGATCGAAACCGATTTCCTGTCCCTACAGGTGAGCACTGCTGAATTGATCTAATCTGATCTGATCTAATCTGATCTAATGTGATATGATCTGATCTCGTCTTCCCTGAGGCGGTTACTGTGTATGGACCTTGAACAACTCCTTTGCACACAAAAGTTCAGTGACATTGACTGATGCTTAGCCTCATTTAGCACTTAATGAATGCATAAATACTGTAAAATAATATTGAATGCCTCGTTACAGTTAAACCCAAGTAACGTTTCTTATTTTCTTACATCAAAGACCTCGTCATGGTTGAATGCACGGATGGTTTTCTTTTGCGCAGACGGACTTCGAAGACGTGTCGAACGAGTTGAGATCCGCCGAGGAATCTGCAAAGAAGGCAGCTGCTGATGCGGCTCGCATCGCCGAAGAACTTCGTCATGAGCAAGACCACTCGAGCCAGATCGAGAAGCTGCGCCGAGCCCTTGAAAGCCAAGTCAAGGAACTCCAGGTACGCCTCGATGAAGCGGAAGCCTCAGCCCTGAAGGGAGGAAAGAAGACGATCCAGAAGCTGGAACAGCGCGTCCGTGAACTGGAGGTGGAGCTGGAAAGCGAACAGCGTCGCTATGCGGAGACGGAAAAGAATCTACGCAAACAGGAGAGGCGTGTGAAGGAGTTGGCTGTGCAGTCGGAAGAGGATAAGAAGGCGCACGAGAGGACGGCCTCTCAGATTGACGCCCTTCAACAGAAGATTAAGACCTACAAGAGACAGGTCGAAGAAGCCGTAAGTAAAAGGACCTCATGGGAATATTGTCTTATTCTCACCAGATCTTCAAAGTATGACGTTGCTGTTGGGGTGGATTTCCACTTATAATGCGCCTAGTCTGGAAGTGCTGATATATCCCAATTCGGCACACACGGGAAATTCACACGAGAAATTCACACGAGAAATTCATACGAGAAATTCATACGAGAAATTCACACATAAATTCTCATTCATGCATGATCATAAATTTCTGATCTCTACTTATTGCATCGTCGGCATATTAATTAATTCACCAAATGTCTGACTTTAGATGAGTTTTCATTTGCTTTGTCCATCTTCTGAATTAACCGTGCTCTCTGTATGAAACCGCAGGAGGAAGTGGCTGCCATTAACTTGGCCAAGTACCGCAAAGTCCAGCACGACTTCGAGGAGAGCGAGGAAAGAGCAGACCAGGCCGAGAGTGCCGTGTCGAAACTGCGCGCCAAGCAACGCAGCTCTGTATCTGTCACGCAGTCCTCAGGACCCGGGGTCAGTATTTTGTATTATACTGTATTGTGTCTGTCAATTTATATAGCGCCTCGTGAAGAACAAATAACTCAAAGCTTCCTAGTACTGTGTCATATTTTCTCTTGGTTTATCCCTGCCAGAAGTAGGGTTCGCTTTTAAAGTCAAGTCTTGGATCCGCTTCTGATTTCAACCAGTCACACACATTATTTAATATAGGCGTCGCACTCTTGCAGCTCTCATAGTTGCCGCAAGATTTCAATGCAATTAGTCTTACTGCAATCCTTGACCATGAACGCCAACTCTTGACGTGTCGAGACAATTTCAGTATATTTTCTAGTAATAAGAACTTCTGAAATGTATTTCTAAACCGTCGTTCGGTAAATGGATGTTCAGCTTCAGGTGGATTTCATTTAAACGCACTGGCCAGAAACTAAAAGTGCTTACATAAGCAGTGTAGCCGTGTGCTATTCTAAGTTAGTATGCACACATTTGACGTGATTCCGTTTGGTTTTGCAGGTAGTAACTATTAAGGAAACCCGAACAACAACCGGTTAGTCTCTTACACGGATCTTTTGCTTGAACTCATGTCATCGCCTTATCCGTTTTAATTGCTTTGGATAATTAATTATACCTCCGAACCATATGCAGTCAACATATTTTTTCAGACCTTCGCATCATATGCAGTCAGCATATTTTGTTATCAGCTCGGGCCGATTATGGTCCTCCGCTGGCGCACCAAGTCGTTACGTAACTTTACAAATACGTTACACCCTGCAGAAGCTTCAAGTCTATTCCACTTACTCTTAGTTAAGATCTAATGTAATGTAATGTTATGTAATATAATCTTTATAGATGCAGCTTTAAATTTTAGAATCAGTTTACGCCACGTGGGCATACTGGAATGTTTTTGAATCGTCCACGAGTTTACTCACAACTTATTTCACTGTCATTAGTCCTAAAACGTTGGATATTGGTAATGTGGAAGACGGGAAAAGTTTCATAAACTTGGTCTTAGTGGTGTCGAGAAACAGATGTTGCAGGGATAGTCTGTAGCCTTCCAGCTCAAATTAAAAGTCATCTAAGTGATGCTGAGTATTCGCTTTGTATTTCATGTTGCATGTCTGAACTGTTAATAACAGAATCAAGTTCGGAAAGTGCCGGTCGCAGGTTCTAAAGCACAACCACCTTTTGCGACAACATTAGTTAAGGTAGACGTCATTGATGTCGCTGTTACGTATAAGCAATTTTCACTCTCTTACCCGCAGTCTTACTTAATGTGGATGATTCTATGATGAAGATGACGTCATATCAATGATGATGTCAAAGAATGAGTCGAAAACAACGATGAGAGTGATTCTGACCTTATGTTTCAAACTGATGATGATAATGATGAAAATAACTATAACGGTGATGATGATGATGATGATGATGATGATGCTGATGACGCAGAATCCGAAGTTGAACGAACGGGTACTGAACAGTTGCTTAACAAAGTTCAGAATAGGTTCAGAATAGAATAGAAAGGAATAAGTAAAGTAAGTAAAGTATCCCATATCCCACATATGAGACGTAGGGAAGGCGCTCATCTCCTTTTCTTTAGGCCCTTGAGCCGGCAATGGACGAAAAATTGCAAGGTCCTGGACACGGGGCCAGCGCATCGCAAGCGTTTGGTCGGTGATCATGCGGTTGCGGGTTAGACTCCGTGTAGCGACCAGAGACAAGTTGTTTGCGCACACTGTGCCTCTGTCACCAAGCAGTATTAAAAGGAATACATGAATAAATATAGGTCGAACGTTGTCTTGTATAAATTATCATGTTTCAGGAGACTTACTGTTGCAAATGACTGAAAAGCTAACAACAGCAAATACCCTTGATGATAATGATGATAATTTTGATGATGATGACGATGACAACGACGATGGCAACGACGATGCTGTTGACAATGAAATAACACTATTTTCTTGTACTACAGGTTGACCGTGAAACTCAACGCAAGTTCATGAATAACGACAGCAAGTGAACGAAGCAGAATTTTCTTCTCCTTAGTCTTTCCACTTCAGTAACTGCTTATCCTATCGAAGTCTCAGAAATTCCTACTTCATTTTCATCTGTTCAGCACAACAAAGTACAGAATTTGTTGCCTACTTTGTGCACTTTTCTTCCATGTCTAGGAATAATAGGAAAAAAACTGGAACTGGGACAAAAAACTATAACAACTCGTCAACAGTAGTCTGTAGTTTTCTAATTTCTTGGACATCCTCGCATTAATAACAAGTATATTGTAGCATCAGCTGTAAGTAAACCCAACCATTTTGTATTCTCTAGAGTTTTCATGTGTCCGCCTATTAGAATCAAAATTGATGGGAGTATTTTTGCGTGAACACTTAACCTAAAGTACGATGTATTAGACTTGATTTGCGTGGAAAGTATTTAGCAATAAATTTTCAAGCAGTCTTTTGTGATTTACTTCAGTTTAGTTAGAGGTACGAAGAAAGTCTGTTTAACTCGCACTGTGCACTCACCTCTTTAATTAATCCTATCTGAAGACTTATTTAACTATGTAATGTAATAATGTTAGGGCCAAACGTCCACCTTTCTCGGAATTCTTGACCTTCTCAGCCTGTCTTCCGGTCTTAGGGGCCTCACGGATCGCGACTGGTTCTTTCCAATTGCTCATGTGGTCTTGGAATGCGGTTTTGCTTAGAATCGACTATCAATTGATACCTTGTGCTTTACAATAATGCCTCTATGTAAGTTTCCAGCATAGTAACATACTATTTATATAATGCCCATTTCACCACTGCTCAGAAGCGTTCTTGCAGTCTAGCTTCGACGCCATTGCTCTAAGGAACAAGCGGCTTCTAACTGCATCGATTATTTATATGCACGACCATTGTGCTATCTGCCGATGTGAACCGTTGGTTAATGCATAATGGGCAGAAAAGCAGAGACTGGGATAAGTCTCTCCATTTTGAGATGCGCTGAACATATAATCCCACCCTAGTTGTTGGTAATGCATTAGGGAGAGGTCCAGTCAAAATCAAGCAGGTCAGTGAGAGGAGGCAAGAAGCTGGAACCAATGATCAAGTTTTGAGTCTAACGGATCTCAGTGACCAGATAGCGGAAACTGATAGCTAATCTCAACCATTCAGACCGGCAGCTGAGAACTCAAGACAGCCAAACTAAATTGGAGCCATCTGGCCCTTTCGCTAATGAGATGGCTCGATTTTGAAGTCAGCTGGCCTTGTGCTAATAAGATGGCTCTAATTTGGAGCCACCTAATCAGATGGCTTTAACTTGGAGCCATCTTGTCCTGCACTAATCTGATGGCTCTAATTTAGAGACGCGCACATTCAAATTAATTCCTACTAAAGAGACCGTTGGCTGGGCTCCACGTGCGCGCAAGATGTCGCAGCTGTTTCCCAGTTATCTGTGCATCATTTGGTTACATATGAACTTCCTATCCTTAATTAACTGTAACATTATTTAGGCTATATTAAAGACATTCATGAATACATACATACATACATACATACATACATACATATACACGTACATACATACATATAGACGTACATACATACATACATATATACATACATACATACATATACACGTACATACATACAAACATACATATACACGTACATACATACATACATACATATATACGTACATACATACATACATATACACGTACATACATACATACATACATGCATTCATAAAAACATGCATCCATAAAAACATACATACATACATACATACATGCATACATGCATACATACATACATACACACATACGTACATACATACATACATAGGTACGTACATACATACATACATATATGCATATATGCATACATACATACATACATACATATATACATACATACATACGTACATACATACATACATACATATATACATAGGGGCCTACTGATGTGGCTTGATCGTCGTGAACTGAAATATGTTGACAGGCAAGCCACGCAAGTTGAATGCGTATAGGCAGACCTTCAGAGCGAAGCTGAAAAGTAACAGGTGGCCATTTTTTTAAAGTAACTGACAGTCGGCATGAAAAAAAGCAAACCAGCAGTAAGGGCCTACTTTTCTTGACCCATATATCGCCAACTTACCCAATTCAAAACGACTTACTCGGTTCAAATTCAGACCTATACAGCCGACCAGTCAATTCAGCCAGCATAATTTACTCTCTGAACTATCACATTAGTCGACGAGTATTCGTATAAATATATAGTCATATGGGTCTGTATAAATATATAGTCAAATGGGTCTATATATTCGATAATACTTTATGTGGGTTTATAATTCCCACCCATAACTGCAACGCATGAGTATAGCCAATCGCCATTGGCTCTACCAGTACACTCTAGACCTGTATCAATTACTGTACAATCCTATAATTATCACCACTTTGTATTAACCACGCAAACAAGGAACTCTCAAGTAATAACCACGGACTTAGGAGACTGTTGACCTAGTTCAACGTGTGTGAGAGAGACTGCCAGTGAAGATTTTCCAGCTGTCTCAGCATCGTTTGACAGCGAGTGAACGTGTTCTTCTCAGCAAACTCTATACCCCAGCACCATTTATGGTCCTATGATTCAGGCCCTATAGTTAGGCATACACGCCCTTTCATCGCTGTCAGTTTGAATTTAAGCCATGTCATATTGGTAAATATTCAGACACGATGCTAGCCCGAAGTAAAAACCGCTGATCAGTTACAATCGAAGCATCACATAAAATAATGGTGTTAAAGTCAAGAAGTAACAAATGCTTCAACTATGCCCTAATTTAATAATGGTGTCATTAGCTAGAATTCTTGCAGAAACAAACTTTACACGGCAATGAACGTATATTGCACAATCTACATGTATTATAAAATTTCAGGCAAAGGAAATTTTAATCAGCCCCAGAATCAAGCTTTTCAATGATTCTACAGCACATATCCATTTATGAACTTAGGCTATTCTTCGTGTTGTTCAAACTCACTGAAAGTAAAACTTTACCCTTTGTAAATTTCAAAATTTTAAAATTTACCTTATAAATCTTCTACCATCGCAAACCGTGTCTTATCTAAAAAAACGAACATTTTTGACTTGTCATCTTCCGATATAAATTTCTGAGAGATCAGACTTCTTTGCGTGACATTCCACAGATTTCACATTTCTCAACATATAGGCCTTCTGCATCATTATTTGAAAAGAAACAGTATTCACATCGCCAGTGAAGGAGAATTGCTTCGTTGCTTTTACTGCTCATTCTGGAAGAAACTTTCTCTTGTTTTGGTATTAGCAATGGCTCTGTCCACGGCCAATGATATGAAGCAACTGCAAGCTTTTCTTTCGGAACAGGTAGTGGCACTGTGTATGGTCGAACATTTGGCACAACTTTGCTCTGACTTGTTTGTTTTTTCAATATAAGAAGTGGCTCTGTGAATGGCCGTGTACCTGAAGCAGATGCCACAACAGTTTTTTGGCCGTTTTGGTATAAACAGTGGCTCTGTATGTGGCCTTGTATCGGATGCAGCTGCTCTCTCACATGGTACCTAGTGTAGTGGTTGAGAAACATGAAGTTTTTCACCGGGAGACTTTTCATTCAGTTTTGTCAGGATCTGTCTGCGAATATTGATATCCGAAAGCATATCTGGAGTGATTTCTCGAAGCATAGCTTCAACTGATTCAGTCCTAGTTCCGCAGTCATTACCTTCCTTTTCCGGCTCAGGAAGCTGTTCAACTTTTGTTATATCTCCCATGTGCCGTTGACTACTTTCAGACTGTATTCCACGAATTGGAACCCCAGAACTAATTTTAGCTTCATATTCTGAATTTTTCTCGAACTGTTGGTTTTTCGGCACTTTTGATAAATAATCCTGAACTTGAGAAGAAGCTTTTGCATTAGGTCTACATCTTTCTCCTTCGACTAGTTTTTCACTCATACAAAAGTCAGAAAAAGCTTCGGAGAGTACATCCGATTTACTCGAGACACTCATACGACGCTTATGAATATCCCTTAAAGTATAGCCTAACAAAGAAACCTTCTGGAAGACATCCTTATAAAGCAAGCATTCCAAAGAAGCGAGAAAAAACTCAAACGCCATATCTTGTAGTCTACTGGCATCAGGAAGAAACTTCAACTCCAAACATAGCCCAACTTTTTCGTATCCTACCATCAGCAACAGCTTCCAAGCCTCCTTCAGTGATGGCTCGATCTGAGTTTTATAAAAGCCTGAATACATCTAAAAACAAAAGCCATAGCCATCAAAAGCTACTAAACATTTTAAAACAGACAAACACCCAAGCCAAAAACAAATTGTTAACTGTTATTAATCAATCATTCAATCAATCGACTCTTACTGAATCCAAATGCAACTCATCACAGTTCAGTTGTATACATCAGGTAGGCCTATATATGTATCAAAGCATTTATACAGCGCCTTTTGTGAAACTAATAAAAGCGCTGCTTATACTGCCGTCTAACTGTTCTAAATAAGACGAGTAATTCACAGGAACCTTCAACAAGTTTGTTATGTGCAGTTGCTTAGCACCATCGGTTCAATATACCGCATTGTTTTAGATAGTGGCACTATATAAGTAATTGAAACAATAATATTATTAATTACAGTTTAATATGCATTGACACATTCATAATCTCGTAAAAATGCTGTAATTTGGAAATTCAGCATATTATAATTTGTAATACCGTAATCTTACGAAATTCCCTTCTCCACGGACAGTCGAGAAGATTTATAACATATTTCTCCATAACTGAGAAAACATTTCTCGCAGCAGCCAAATCAAATGATGTGTTTGCGCTAATATTCGTTGAGAAGATTGCCAAAGTTTGTTTTGACACTCTTTGCTGAGGCTCCGCAATGTTCAGATATTGAACGGCTGACTGGATTAACCGTGTTCGACCCTGGTCTCGCTCAGCCACTTGCACGAACAGAACCTTTTCAAGATACTGTTCAAGAAGTTCGTTTCGATGCACATTCATCTTTTAGGCTAAAATACTTGTGCGAAATAATGAAATAAAATGCAGCATCCAAAAACAACATACACAGTTGAGTGGTTTTATAAGAAAGGCTCACCATATGTATGTATGTATATATATATATATATATATATATATATATATACATACATACATATATTATATTAAGCATGCGGTAGGCTCAAATTCTGTAAATATTGACAAAATGAGTAATTGGCTAATGTAGGATTATTATAATTATCAACAGTTCAGTTGGGTTTGAATCCGGTTGCAGATGCCAGCAGGCTCAGCTAAGTGCACGCCCGGTTCATAATTATTCTGTCCTTGTTTTTTCCTGTGAATTGCCTGTAAATTACTGAAACGCTGTAAACAAACAATTCTTTAGCGCTGTGTATCCGGCTGCTTAAACGGCTGTCTAACTGAATCCAGCGAGAATCGCTGAGCTCTTTATAAATATCCCTTACAGTTTTCATTGACGAGAATGAGTCTGAAACTTTTCGATCTCATGGTTTTGGCTCTGAATAAGGATCGTCAGGTCACCCAAATCTAAACCAAAAGCTCGGTTGTACACAAATCCTCTTTTTAAGTAAAAACGACTTCATAACAGACTTACTTTATAGACTATTTACGAAATCTACAGTACTCCTCAAAACATCTATTGGTATAGGCCTCTGTACACCTACCTGTACATGATAGTAAGGCCCTAGTAAGTTTGTTTTGAATGAAAGATTGTGAGTAAGCTTACTTTCCGATTTCCAAAAATTGCGAAATTCTCTGTAGGGGCTCACGAAAAATCACGACTTTCCGGTAACTTATAAACTGTTTCTTACGAAATATGTGAACAATAGTCATTATAAGTCACTGGTCAAAGTGGTTGATCAAAAATAGTTATGTCCTGTGTAGGGAAATTTCCAGGTTTCCTTGTACATCTTATGCGTTAATGCAAATACATGAACGATAGTCATTATAACTATAACCATTTGAATCAGCACCTAGGCATGCACATGACTGGTATCTTAAGACGTCTGCAGAAAAGAAACCATTCTTGCGGCGTGAAGTGTAAAACTGCATTCTTGGGAATTCCCACAGTGATTACGATCGATAGCGTAGGCCTATTATTAGTATTATTATTATCATTTATTGACAAAAAAGTACAAAATGATAAAAAACACATAAGCAGCCTTATAAAGACATTATGCAACAGAAAACATGAAATAAATTAATTACTTCCTTTGAGTTGAAATATTATATGAATATATAGTTCACATCACGGGCGGTATAGGCCTAACCGTTAAGCCTAGGCCTAATCATTCAAGTCTAGGCCTAACCATTTTAGTTTAGGCCTAGGCAAACTAGGCGGCTGTAGCCTACACATCGACTCATCTGGTGGCAGCTATAGTGGCGCTCTTGCTGCAAAAATAATGCATTACTACGCTGTCCCTAGCCACAGTGGTCTATCGGTAACGCGTCTGGTCAGTGACCATGCGGTTGCGGATTCGACTCCGTGTAACGGCCCTTGGCAAATTGCTTGCGCACACCGTGCCTCTGTCACCAAGCAGTTATAGTTTGATACTGGCGTAAGCGGGGAAGTAAACGGTAATTCCTGCTATGCACTGACCTCGTGTCCAGGACCTTCGGAATCGTCCATTGCCGGCTCAAGGGCCTAATAAATGGAAACCAGTGCCTCCCCTACGTCTCACTCGCAGGATAGGGGATACTTTTTATGCTGCACATAGGCTACATATTTTTGCATAGCACCTGTAAAGGCGCTATACAAATATCCAGAGACATACAGACGCTACAGAGTAATGCAGATACGCAAATGTAATCAAATATTTTGTAGAAGAGGGATAAGACCTGTTTTTACCCTCTGACCTTTGCAACCATCCTACCCCTACAATTCCTCATTCAGCTGATGAACATAGACTCCCCTATGGCGTGTTAACAAACGCAATATTCACTTACTTACTTATTTTTATAGCGCAAAACTTGGAACATCTTAACTGCGCTCTTTTTACTGATGCAAGCCAAACGTCAGCGGTATCAACATCATCAGAATAGCACATTAATGAACATTATGCACAGTACAAAATTATCATAACACTAACATTCATGTTTGGCTATCGAACATTAGGGCTACTGTAGGCCATAGAGGTTCATCTGTTTCACATGCCCTTTGCTGGATGCATTTATGAGCTTGTCAATTTCTATGGGTAGGGTCCTGGGTCACAGTGGATGATCAAAAATAAGTCTGTTTTGATTAGGGAAATTTCCCCGTTTCCTTATGTTATGCATCTTATGTGTGTATTATGCATGTATGCACGTGTAAGTGTATATGTATGTTTGTATGAAGATTATTTTTGTTATTTTCCGAAGTGTGTTCTTAAATATATTTTTCTAACACAAACACAAAATGTGACATTGTCGTATTGGTATCACGCACTTACCATACAAGCAGAACTCGTGATTAATATTTTCATAGGTGTTAAGCCCCGAAATCAAGGTATTTTATGTGCAGTCTTGCGAAGGCTTGTTTCGTATTTCTGAAGTTTTTTCAGACTTATCTAATTCTACTAAAATCGTTTCTTGTCCACCATCTTAGCTTCTTCGACACGACCCGTTGTAAACCGGCGCATACGTTGTTGGTCTACTGTATCAGATGTATGCAGATGGACTGCTGGTTATGCGTCTATTGATCTCTTGGTTTGCATGAGCCTTCGCAGGATTTTCCCTGCGGGAGACCGAGGTATTTCCGGGATAAATTCTATTCCTCCGCGCAGTTTCTTGTATGCGGATACTCTCTCTGCAACAAGAAAGACGATTCGAGGTAATGAGAGTCTCAACCTACCTCTGTCATACGTGAGGAATAAGCCATTTTAACTCAAGAACTTAATACCAGTAACCGAATGCAATTAGCAACCATTACAGAAAAGCAGCGGCACTTGCATTTCACATACATTGGTAATGTAATATAGGTCTAGCTTAGTGACTAATCTCACAAATTTCAAACACCATCCACCGTAGCCGTCCGACTGTCTGACTCCTGGATCATGACCTGGAACCGAACCCTTTTGCCTATCGATTTTGTTTTGACTGAGCGCCTGTGAATAAACTGGTTCCCGCGAGTTAGCTTTCGTTGGACGCTGTTGAAAACTCGAGATTACGATTACGATTACGATTTAGCGTTATAGGTAGGGTCTACACTCTTTATTCACGAAATTTAGGTATAATAAGCGTCTCCTTTAAAACAGTACCTGCTACGAATTTTTGGAGTTCTTCTTTAGTGGCATTGGCACCTCGCTTAAGTGCCACGAATGCCTTAGGCACCTCTCCTGTGTCAGTATGCAAAACGCCGACGACGCAAGCGTCAGCCACGGCTGGATGAGCATTAAGAACCGCCTCAAGTTCAGCCGGAGGAACCTTAAGGAGACAGACAATGGCACCGAAAGACAAAGTCAAGAGGAAACAATGACATTGTCTTTCACTCTTTGTCACAATTTTGTTATCTATCATTGTCGTACGTACGTATATCATTCTTCTTCTCTCTTCCTTTATCTTTGTTTTTTTCATTTCCCAATGAAGCATTGATACGTTACGGAAAGACACGATATGATACAATACAATACAATATGTATGATACTTTACAACACAGTTAAATATACAGGGCAATGCAATGAAATACAGTACAACTTGGAGTTTATACTGCGCCAACTTACAATACAGATCTTTATCGTTGAATTACGTGACGACTATTACTTCCAATCATTAAACAAACAGTTTCATAATTGTATTTTAGACAGAATAGTGTTTTCGTCACTTCAGAGTAAAGGGTAAGTTCATTTTATAAACCAAGAAAAAATTCTCCGGTTGAGATAAATGGATATCCGATGTGTTAACGGTATAAAAGCATACAAAACCCAGACAAAAGGGGATGGAATTAAACAATCTGTATGCATTTATAGGGTCGCCTAATATAATCCTAGGCCTAATATAATCACAGGCCTAATATAATCATAGGCCTAATATAATCATAGACCTAATATAATCATAGGCCTAATATAATCATAGGCCTGTTTAGCATAACATAGTTGTTTATTATTTGGCGAGTGAAGGGTTTCTGAACATTAAATCTGGATCGCACCTGGAGACCTTTGTATTTGATGAGTTCCTTCAGACGATCGCTAACGTAGAGGTGGTTGTCATTGTCTATATAACCGGCATCACCTGAAATGGTTTCATAGAAAAGGCGCTTGATAAACGATTGGACACAGCTTTTATGTGGCGCTTGAGGTTACGTTACAGTGCAGGAAAGTCTATCGATATTTACTACTATTTATGAATTCACTTTCGCTCTTAAGACACGTTATGTGTTAAAGGAAAGTCGGAAACTGTTTCCTCTATTCGGTAAATAAATTCGGTATCATGCATCGAATGAGCCAGCGATTCTGAATCAGCAATTTTTATTTATATTCTGCTATGACCTTGTTTATTTATTTATTTATTATTATTTATTTATTTATTTATTTATTTATGACCTTATTTAGGCCTATATATTGCTGTGACCTGGTCTGTATGTTTCGGTTCCCATTCGGTACCGTATTGGCCCTTGCAGAAACCCACAGGGGCAAGCGATTATTATTTATATATTAATTATACAACTCTCTAGTGCGCAGTTGATAGTTATCGATTATCGATGAGCACTAAATAGTTATTTAGGCCTATGTTTTGATCGTCTAGGTAAATGAAAATAATCGCATGTCCTTTATGGGCTTCCATAGGCCCTGAAATCCTCAAAAGAACGTTATATAGTTCCAGGTCTTTCTTGGTCGCTGGCCAAAGACTCTGAAATTCGTCACCTGTTTCAGTGCGCTCTACAAATTCTGTGATGTCGTTTAGGTCAGAGGTGAAGTTCCAACTTTTCAGATTGCTTCATCCAGAGTCTGTCTTCCGGTCTCCGGGGCCTTACGGATCTCAACTGGTTCTGTTCAATGGATTTTTGTTTTGGAATGGGGTTTGCTTAGAAGGCGCAGCATCTATTAATGTCTTGTGCATCACGATAACGGCGCTATATAAGTTTCCACATTAGATTAAATAGTGTAGTTTATGAGGCGTTGTGGCATGGTATGTGTATGTCTGGTGTGTAGTCTGTGGAATGAAACGATGAGTAGAATATAATATGGTAGTTTTTTGGTTTTTACTGGTGCTGCCTGCACTTGGTTGGTGTGCAATGGTCTTTAGGCATAGGCCTATATGTGCTTATATGTATATATGTATGTATATATATATATGTGTGTGTGTGTGTGTGCTAATGTGTGTGTTTACCCGTGTGTAGCCATCCTTCTTTGTCGATCGTAGCAGCAGTGGCTTCGGGGTTCTTGTGATATGCGAGCATTATCTGTGGTCCTCTGATACAGATTTCGCCTGTCTGACCGATCTCACATTCCGTGCCATTACCTTCCAGATCGATAATCTGCATTAATTACAGTCAGACGTCTAAACAACAGGTGAAACATTTAGGCCTATTATCGTAGGCCACTTGGGCTACATCAGTGCTACATGAAAACTGTTAGGATGGTCGTCCCTAGCGGAATCATGGAAGTCTTTCGATTTTGGATTATGATTTTGACTTGAAGCAACCATTGACTGATGCCTTTTGAATTATGATAATGGCGCTGTAGAAGTCTTTAGGTTAGATCAGATTGGATTGTCTGTCATCGATGTTGTTATTAGGGCGCAATTTTTTGGTTGGGAGTCGAGGGAAACGGGAACAAATACACCTGTATAACGGCGATGGGAAGTAGTGCCTTCTCTTTGCTCTACATACAGCATCCTCATTATCAGCGACGTTGATGCTGCTATGGTTGACGGCAATCGTTTCGCTTGAACATAATGACAGTCGATTTTAATGATGATGATTAATGGTGGTGGTGGGGGCAATTGTGAGTGAAGGACTTGCTCAAGGTCCCTATACAGTAACAGTCTCAGAGAAGGAGACTCTAACCCGTACTCTCCTCGATACAAGCCGAGCTCTCTAACCAATCGGCTACCATACTCCACAAAACGACGTACAGTAGATCGATCAACATCGTCAGCGCTTTTGGAAAATGCTTGAGATGCGCTGTATAAATATTCTTATACATTACACTACGTACATTACATCGATGATGATAGTGATGATGACTATGGAAACGGGCAGTAGTGTACTATTCACCTTATTTGTGGAACCGATTGGTTACAGCGCTCGGCTTGCAACGCGGAGAGTGGGGATTCGAGTCTCCTCCCTTGAGATAGTGACTGTGTAGGGACCTTGATCAAGTTCTTCACTCACAGTTGATCAGCGCGATCGATTGATGCTAAGTCACTATATAATGGCGCTTAATAAATGTATAAATAATACCTTAGCTTCGGTCATGGAGAGGAGTTTTCCGCATGAAGCTGGCTTTGTGGAACAGGCCCAAACAGGGTTCACGCAAACGACTGGCCCCGTCTCCGTCAGTCCATAGCCTCAAAAGTCAACACAATGTATATTGAGCAATGATACAGGCGAATTACTATAGCGCCAAGGATGGTAGTATGCCTGCTGAAATAATTTCTGAGAAGATTATTGGGCAAGGACGTTGAGCAACCCCTTAAGCACATCTGCTTGGCGCTGTTGAGTTATATCTATCGTCAGATTAGGGATTATAGCAATTTTGTGCAAAGAAGATGAAACGATTGAAAAAACGAACAAAAAAAGAACGAATGAATGACTGAATGAATGAAAGAACGAATGAACAAACGAACGCGCAGACAAAAGAACGAATGAATGAGTGACTGAATGAAAGAACGAATGAACAAACGAACGCGCAAACAAAAGAACGAATGAATGAGTGAACGAGTAAAACGAACAAGCGAAAGAATCTGCACCAATGAGTGAATGAACAAATGAAAGAAGGAAGGAACAAACAAACGAATTAATAAATGAAAGAATGAATGAACAAAAGAACGCACGAAAGAAAGAACGAATGAACAAAAGAACGAACGAATTAATGAATAATTAATCAATTAATTTAAAAATCTCTATAGTAGGTACTGATAATGCCAGTGTACCTTGTCCAAGACTGCAGTTCCTGTGCTTGGAATAGAATTCCTCTATGGATTCTTTTCCAATAGGAGCAGCAGCAGAGACGATGCGACTGAGTGATGATAGATCTGCTGCAGCAGCCATGGGATGCTTATTCAAGAAGAGTATCATCGGAGGCACCAGGTAAGTCAAGTTCACCTGCATCCATACAAATGCATACTTTCCGATGCAGACAAAAAGGTAAGATAAGAGAGGATAGGATGGGATGGGATTGGATGGGATGGGATGGGATAACGTAAGGTCATGTAAGGTCACGTAAGGTCAAGTAAGGTACTGCAAGGCAGGAATTGGATGTGTATGTATGAACTGGGTGAAGTTGGGTGGGGCAGGATAGGACGAGGTATAATATGGTATGGCAGGATATGGTATGGTAGGGTAATCAATCATGCCAACCACGTTAATTGGATCCTCACTGGATCCATGAGTAGCTACAAACTGCTACCGATGGCTCAATGCGGGCCAGCTGTGGGTCCAGAAAACGAGGAAACAAATGAGTGAATAAATGAAATAAATGAACGTGGCTGCCCGGAAAAGTAATTAATCTTCTTTAGGCATAGCTAATTAAGTAAGTCAAAGTAAGGTAAGATAAAAATGGTCCATTCGTTTTGCGTTTTCATTATCTGTCTCAGCTGATATTTACCGAACTATTTGATCTTGAACGCAGGCAACAGAACAGTTACCTGAAATCCAGTCATTTTTCCGTAGTCATGTGGCCCATCGACTTACTGCTGTCCAAATCAAACGACTTGCCTGGAATCGAACCCCGAAAGAAGTTTCCAGCGAACCGATCGTAGAAATACATTCAAGGACTTTAGAGAGTAGTCATAATCGAACATTCATATAGCTCCCGTACGAAGAAAATACCACTCACGAATGATCTGAGGTTCATTAAACTACTGTAACCGACTAAGGGGAAGTTTGGTATTGTATTCAGCCTACCCTGTACTTCGCTATCGACTCCAGAAACAACTTGGGTTCGAATCCGGGAACGACGACGGTAGTCTGGCCCCATGCCAGCGAAGTGATAATGTTGACCATAAAAGCGTAGATGTGGTAGAAAGGCAGGACGCCGATCTGAGTCATTCCCTCGCGAATTGGCAGAATGTAATCAGTACTAAAAGCGCAAAGTTCTTTATACAGATATTCAGGTTCCATGTTGGTCACCAAATATGGACATTACATTACACCAACGTTGCATTGATCGTTAGATGTTAAAGGGTTAAACCAGAAGGAACATGTCATTTGGTCTCAGCTCAAGACTTACATTCATTTCTCAGCTGGCTGATGGACCGTAGGCGCTCTCTCTCTCCATTTCTCTCTCTCTCTCTCTCTCTCTCTCTCTCTGTCTCTCTCTACCGTACTCTGTCTCTGTCTCTTTCTCTCTTTCTCTCTCTATCTCTCTCTCTTACTTTCACACTCACTTTCTCTCTCTCTACCGTACTCTGTCTCTGTCTCTCTTTTTCTCTCTGTCTGTCTCTCCCCTCTCTTTCTTTTTTCTCTCTCTCACTTTCTCTCTAACGTACTCTGTCTCTCTCTGTCTCTCTCTCTACCGTACTCTGTCTCTCTGTCTGTCTCTCTCTTACTCTCTAACTCTCTCTCTCTACCGTACTCTGTCTCTGTCTCTGTCTCTGTCTCTCTCTTCCTCTCTTTCTCTCTCCCCCTCTCTCCCTCTCTCTCCCTCTTTCTTTTTTTCTCTCTCTCTCACTTTCTCTCTCTCTACCGTACTCTCTCTCCTCTATCTCTCTCACTTACATTCATTTCTCAGCTGGCTGATGGACCGTAGGCTCTCTCTCTCTCTCTCTCTCTCTCTCTCTCTCTCTCTCTCTCTCTCTCTCTCTCTCTCTCTCTCATCTCTATCTCTCTCTCTTTCTCTCTCTCTCGGTGGACTGACCTTATGAGTACTGACCTGATTACGGCATGGTGGTTTGCGTCATCGGTTGATGCCCCGTGCATTAGACACCGGTGCTACAGAAGTTGCTAATTAATAAGATAAGATAACAGCATAGTTGAGTGCTTAGGATCTCATATATTCATTCACTCATTTCAGCAAGCGCGTGATGCTGCTACCATGGCTCTTAAACGTGGGTTAAAATGGCTTGACATCCATGGAAAACGTGGACCCATTAAAATGAAGGTGATCGAACCTTTGCGTGCGTAACATACATAATTTAAATGTATAGTTACATTACACTGCATAACTTACATCCGTTCAGCGACCATTTGCAGACTGCCTTAAACGTACTAGTTTGACTTAAATAGGTAGCTGGGCGTGCAGCACTTTTGTGACGAACCTACAAAGACGCTATATGAAGTGCATACATGCGTCGCACTACCTGTAAATTGTAGGCCTAAGCTAAAGGAATGCTTAAAACTAAAACAGAAAACACAAGAAAATTGCGGGAAAATGGCATTTATCTTCTGCCACAGCCCGTAAAGATGCGCAATCCCAAAGACATTGAGAGTTGACCGTACTCGGATTGGACGGCGTTGGCGACCTCTATGAAGTGGCTGAGCATGACGCCCTTCGGAAGACCGGTTGTTCCGCTGGAGTAGGGCAAGATGGCGACATGGAGACGAGTGTCGATGGATGCATGCTCCGAGTGCAAGGACCCATCATCCGACAGAAGAGCAGAAAACGGAACGCACCCCTCCTGACCCTCACCGAGCAGGAACACTTTCTGCGGAAATTAAAGATAATATACGCGCAAAACTAAGTTGTTCTGTTGAAATTAAACGTAGACCTACTATGCTCCAGCGCTGATCTAGATTGTCCTGTAAAAACTAAAGATATGCCTAACAAGTTTTAGCGCAGGACTTAATCGATCTGTAGAAATCAAAGGCATACATAGGCTCTAGTGCAGAACAATTATTTGGTCTGTGGAAACAAAAATAAGCCTACGCTTCTGAGTATAGCTAAGTTGCTCTGTGGAAACAAAGATGTAAGCTTTAGCGCAGAACTAAAGTGTCTATGCGCAAAAAAATCTAACCGCATAAACCATAACAATAATAATGATAATAATAATAATGGTAATAATAATAATAATTATTATTATTATTATTATTATTATTATTATTATTATTATTATAATAATAATAAGACAACTCATATAGCGCCGTAGCACGGCCGAGGCAGAAGAAAAGGGCGCTGTACATGAGTTCAAAAATCCATAACAGTCATAAGATATCTTTAAAGGATGTCTTGAGTCGTGACTTGAATACATGCTGGTTTACCTTGGTGCAAAATAAAATCAATCAAGTGAGACAAAACCAAGGCAATTTTTTGAAGCGGAAACCTTACCTTAACCTGATTTTTCGAGGCTTGGCTGATTTCGAGTGCTTTAGAGACACACTTAGGCGATGCCATGATAAACTTAGCGTCAGAATCCATTGTCTGGCGTTGAATATCATCTACAAGTCAAAACTATGAAACTACTACTAGGCCTACTTTTATTATTATTATTCGTAGCCTGCTGCGAAAACTTGCCTGTGGACGATTAGTTAGTTATGTTCAAAGAATGCCAAATTCGATGCCAGATCAAGATTTTGTTACTGTCACATTAGGGTAACTCGGATTTGCATACTTATGTAAAAGTCATCAGTACTGTAGAAGTCGGAATTGGTTAATAGTACTAAGTACATCGAGGTCAAGATATCATAAATAAATCTACGTTTCAGACTAAGCCTGTTATTACATCGAAGTTGAATTTTACAGAAAAAAGATTAAAATACGACACTGACGCTCTTTGTAGGCAAAGCCAAATCGTCTGTGTACATGACTGTACATGAAGTCGTAATGTAACTACAGATAAGGTGTCGATGGCTTCATCAAAAGGGACAATGCGCATGTGCAGTGAAAATTGTTAAGCAAAGCAGGACCGAACAACGCATGCAAACTAATAATTGGTTTTAAAATTATAAATATATGACAATATGTAGCTATCCTAGATCAACTGGTTAGCCTCCTGTATCATATATATTACATAAATATCAAATCAACCTTATAAATGCACATATATTTATGCATATATATATTGCATATATATGCTACATACTGACTGTGCTCTGTGGATTAGCCATGGTGATTGTTCCTCCTACGGATAAGATGGCGTGACATGCGATGACGTACTCAACGCTGTTCTCGCTTATCACCATGACGACGTCGTTTTTTCTGATTCCGTGCCTCGTCAGACCACTTGCTGTTCGCCATATCGCATCTCGCACCTGCTGAAAACTGTGTTTCTCTCCAGTCAAGGCGTTTATCTGTATAATTGTCAGCATCACCAGCCACATTGTCATCGTCGAGTATAGAGCCGAAATACTTTTTATAGGCGTAACTAATCACCGTTACAAAATCGACTAAGCTCGTATAAGAAGAAATCTTAGTGAGGCTAATTTCACATTATCTAAGAGCAAAAACCTTATTGTAGGCTAATTTTACATTATCTAAAAGCAGAAACCTTAATGTAGGCTGATTTTACATTATCTAAAAGCAAAAACCTTATTGTAGGCTAATTTTACATTATCTGAAAGCAGAAACCTTATTGTAGGCTAATTTTACATTATCCAAAAGCAGAAACCTTATTGTAGGCTAATTTACATTATCTAAAGCATAAACCTTATTGTAGGCTAATTTTACATTATCTAATTTAATCAAATATAATCTCATCATATCTAAAAGTATTTGTTTGTTCATTCAGAGCATTTACATGGCGACCTATAAGATAACTGTACCTTAGAGGCACTCACAGCCCAACTCGGGCGGAAGATAGACCTAACAGTTTTCAAGTGCTCAAGTGCTGGTGAAGGATGCATGAATACCACACCTGGTCGGAAGGACGCGCAGATCCAGAGGCTTGGATGATTTTAGGTCATGTCCAGAGGCTCGGATGATTTTAGGTCAGGTCCAGAGGCTCCGATGATTTTAGGTCAGGTCCAGAGGGAGGCCATTCCAGGTAGATGGTCGAAATACTGACCAGACATGACGTTGTATTGTTGGAGTTTACCTCGGTTCGTGGAGGGGACCAACGAAGAGACACCAAGTTTGAAATCTTATCTAATCTCAACGAATCCAATTTAACTGATTTTTGTGTCAGTGTTATCGCAACAGAGGTGTCTATCTCTCAACTGATGCGTCAACTCGTTGATCAATAGACTTCTTAAGATGCAACTTAGCGGACAAGATTGTAACAGTTTATGAGTCACGCACCTGCATCACCTTTACTCCTAGATAACATCTGATTGGGTGCACATATAAAGGACCCACAGTAGCTATTTGTCACAACTGTTATTTATAAGCCTGTTTTCGTGTTTGGTAGGACTTACGAATGCTGGTCTGTCGCTGAATCGGCTCAAATCTTTAAAGACGTATTCCGTTATCGGAATGTTAGGAATAACAGCTTCCGGCAAATCACTTCTGATGGCTACAATGTAAACCAATTTTCACAAAATACTGTCGTCTGTTGCTTACGAGAAGGCCTATGCATCATGTGTGTATGTATGTATGTATTTATGTCTGTATGTATGTATGTATATATGTTTGTATGTTTGTATGTATGTTTATATATAGGACACGTATGTATATTTGTATTTATGTATTTATTTATATATATGTATGTTTATGTAAGCATGTAAGTGTGTAGTCTGCGCATGTATACATGTGTGTAACTGAACATCTATTGCATTTTCTAAGAAGCTCTCCCAGAAGGTTTCACGCCAATCTAAATGATGTTAACATTTATTAATTTCAACAACAATGGAATCGCTGTGACAATAGCTGGAGCACCATTCGCTTATGCATCATTCCTCTTAGGCCTCTTGTGTTTACAAGGCCTACATTTTAATAGGTCTTGTTGGTTGATGTTTGTCAATAGGTATGTAGGTGCTATATATAATATACAATTAAGTAAACAGATTGTCTCAAGCAGTGGTTTTAATACAATACACCAATAATTTGATGCACGTTATTGGCGCTGAAACGACGATCAACACGAGTCACGATGACATTATACATGTACCTTCAGTAGATGTATTACAGAATCTTGTAATAAAACAACAGACGAACACGAGGATGCTTAGCACAACTCATGAAACTCACGTTGGATGTCAGAGACAGCAAAATTAATTACTTATTCGTTGCACTGATTTCACCCGTAACAAGTGTGTTTACTAAGCAATGGACAGGTGACCAGTATGCCTATTATAGCCCTGTATATAATTTCTGTATTTATTAAGCGCGAATAAGCATCTATCAGTGACGCTGAATAGTTGAGTGAAAGACTTACTCAAGGTCCCCGTTACTGTATGTAGAGACCTTGAATAAGTCCTTCAGATAGGTCAAAGATTTATTCTCGAACATCAACAGAACACTTGAACAGACAGCCTATATATCATATATTATACACAACATATATATCATATATATAACATATATATATCACGATAATGATCGGCCTATGTGCCAATCTATGCAGTCAGTGGTTTCTGGTTAACACGGACTCAGTTGATTGAATGAAATCCCATAGACATAATTATGTATACAGTCTGCATATGTATGCTATTCATAGCATATGTGTTCATCGTATAATAAGAATAAGATATCCTGTATAAGGCCTTTGAGAGCCTTTTGTCATAGTAACGTGCTGTTTGAAAGGCCTTTCGCGATTTAGGCCTATACTATGTGCAGTTTAGGGGTCATTGCCTGCGGTTGGCACAGTGCGTAAGTCAAGGACAGGGGTGCATAATGTAAACCCTACCTCCACTTTTAGCCTCACTTTACATAATGTATCTTCGAATCGACGCTCGTGTATGTGACGAGTCTCTTACCTGTCTGTCTTTCGCTCAAAATAACCTAGATTTCATTCGACCTGTGTTTCGTGATGCAGGGCTCAGAGTGACCACTAAACTACTTTAATGGGCATTATCAAATTTTAATTTATTGTAGTGTAATAGAAAGTTTGTAATTGTAATTGTAATCGCAAATTGATATAGCGCCACTCAAGAGAAACTCATCAGAGGCTTTCCAGAGCTGACAACACAATATCACGATCGAATAGAATGATTTCCAAGCGCTTACGGAAAAGAGGCGGAAAAATGCCAAGAAGCTCATGTCGCAAATTGCTAGGCAACTTATTCCAGAAAGATGGACCAACCAGAGCAAAACTTCTATGTTGAACGTGGAAGTTCGGGCCACTGGAACAACCAGGTCACTTTGCGCAGCAGAGGGAAGAATATTGCAACCGGAAATGGAAGAGACCGAGAAGGAAAGAGGCCATCTGGCGATGTGAGACTTTATTCGCCATGCGAAATAAATGGCCAGCGTTCAGTAGAGACGGATACATCATAAAGAAAACTTAATGCAAAAACTAATTCGAAGGAAATTAGGACTATTTGGCCATATATGCAGAATGAACAATGATAGGAAAATCAAAACACTATTGTTTGGAATGATGGATGGGAGTAACAGAAGAGGACGACCGCACAGGGAATGGGCGGACGACATAACTGAATGGTGTGGAACAACGCTTCAAGAGCTGAGCCACGCCGCACTGAACAGACAACAGTGGAAGAACATGGTGAAAATGGCATCGGACACCTACGGGCGCTGAGCCGACGGTGCATGATGATGATGATGATGATGATGATGGTTCAGTAGAAGGTGATGCAAATGAAGCAGAGGATGTGTGCGTCACGGTGGTCTATCTGTAGAGCCTTTGGTCAGTGATCATGCGGTTGCGGATTCGACTCCATGTAACGACCCTGGGCAAGTTGTTTGCGCAACACCGTGCCTCTGTCACCTAGTAGTATAATTTGGTACCAACGTAAGCTGGGAAGTAAACGGCAAGTCCTGCGATGCGCTGCTCCCGTGTCCAGGACATTGGAATTCGTCCACTGCCGGCTCAAGAGCCAAGAAAAGAAGATGAGCTCTTCCCCGACGTCTCACTTTTGGGATATAGGATACTTTTTTAAACACAATGATACAGGTGGTTATCAGAAATAAGAAAGCGTCAGTTTTAGTATTTACGCCATTTACGCGTAAGTCACGGGTTTGCTTAGGCTTAGGCTAATTAAACTGTCATTAATATTTAATAACCTTTGCCCATGCATGTATGTATGTATGTTTATATGTAGGTCATGTATGTATGTATGTATGTATGTATGTATGTATGTATGTATGTATATGTATGTATGTATATGTATGTATGTATGTATATGTATGTATGTATGTTTGTTTGTATGTATGTATGTTTATATGTAGGTCATGTATGTATGTATGTATATATATATGTATGTATGTATGTATCATGCATGTATTTATGCATGTTTGTTTGTATGTATGGGCACATTTAGATATTATTGCTTTATGATATGCCAAAATATCAGTCTGTGTAACAGCGTTACTTACTGCGTTTTGGTAATAGGTCCCCAAATGACGAATTCCAGACATGTTTGTAAGTGTAAACACTTGAGTTAAAATATGCTCACGTCAGAGTTCAATGAGGCAATTTGAAAGGTTTCTTATCTAACTTCATATCTAACTGCTTCAACTATTCGTCCGAATTTGTTCGATCTTTTTATTTAAAAATAGGTCTACTCTTACTCAGAAATTAAAAACCGATTCTGGCATGTCCGATTCTACATTGGTCATTTTTGCTTGCGAGTTTTTAGCTTTAGCCGTTTAAATAAAAATTGAAATTAATGAGTTGCGCATAAGAAATTTTCGCGTTTACGATTATAGTTACGATTGTGTACATGTATGAAACTATACATGTATGAAACCATACATGTACGAAACTATACATGTATGAAACTATACATGTATGAAACCATACATGTACGAAACTATACATGTATGAAACTATACATGTATGTACAACGATTTCTAAGGCTGTACCTTTTGAAGGCAGACTGGTATGGAGAAAGGTGCTGTGGCGAGTAAGATGTCCTCTTGGCTTCCATGTCCGGTCTGCTCCTTCCGTCCACTCCAAGAGTCCAGGGTCGAGAAATCGAGGAAGTGTTGACGTTCGAACACCTGTCGACCACCTGCACAAGGCCGCCAATCTTAGGCAATGCATACCAGAGCTCGACGGAATAGACCACCCGTCCGGAGGAGACTGAAGAAGGTGTCGCTTCGTGTAGGCTTAGACCTACGATGCGTAGACCTATAAGTCTAACACAGAAGTAGGTCTGTTACTTGTAGGCTGAGACCTATAATACGTAGAACAATAAGTATAACACAGAAGTAGGTCTGATACATGCGCTCTTGCAAGTTATGCGCGAGGGGCATGTGTAAGCAGCGAGCCAGTCACAGATAACAGAGCAACGATGATCGCCGAGCCTTTCCCTGTTTTAGGTCAACCAGTTACAGTTGACTGAAAGCGTCTGGCTAAAACTCCTGCTGTTATATGGCTTATAAAATCATAACTCTCTACATGTATATTTATTAACCGAGCATAAATACTGTTATATGTAGCTACTGTTGGTGGCGAAGGCTCCGCTGGCATGCTTGTGGACTCGTATGTAAGACACTGATTTACATATGATGCATAATGCATTGATTACCTGCAAGGCGCCTCTCAGTGTGAAGAACCAGGTTCGCATACTGATAGTGGCTGTGTTTCAGAGATTTAAATTTCGGGCTAGCACAGTCCGTATACGGGTACCTTAAATGGCGTGGCGCCCATTCAAACGAGCAGCGGGTGGTGAAGGATCTCAGCCGATAAATTCTTTGAAAAATTAGCAGGGTCAAGGCCGTACGGTCGTTATAGAAAACTGTGTGCATTTACATCTACATTTTATATCTACGTAGGTCTAAGTTTGAAATAGCATATCAGAAACGCACGCACTAAAGTTTGCAAAGAAATGGTTGCTGTATTCAGGACATGCTACGGCAAACTATAAAACTAGGCCTATCGCACTATTATACGAGAAACTCCGTCACTGCCGTACTCAGGTAGTGCCAGTCCCAAGCCTGGCTAAAGGAGGAGGGCAACGTCAAAGGCCTTTGATGCCATAAGACGTCGTTAAACATTGGAACGCGCATAGCAGTACTTGATCGTAGCCGTAATCATAATCGTAAACTCACAAATTCCGAAGCTCAGGCCACCATCAGCTTTTTTACGAGCATTGCGTCAATTCAGAGGAGTTGTACACAAATACCAGGTGAAGGACAATTTCCATGCATTTAAACATTTCTGTTGGGAACGTCGAACAATTGTTTCATTGTGACTTTTCGACAGCGTCACGAAACGTTACTAAGTAACAGACTACGAACGTTTCATCAACAGTCCTTAGTTCATGCCCCTGACGACTTGTTTTGCACGTAATCGACCGCGTTTAACTTACTTACCGGATGAACATAGTAACACGTAAAACACTAGCTAGCAATTCTGAACCGAGTTCAATTCGATAGAGGTCATTTAAGCCTGAAATTTTTCGTGTAATCAATATAGTCATACATTTTACGTCTATTTCATTTCCAACACTTATTAGCCCAAGAGCCTCGGTCTATCACGCCTCAGGTTTAACATTCAAAACTAAAGCCCATGCATCTCATGTAGAAATCTTACCTGATCCATCCAATCCCATTTCTCTCAACCTTAACACAAGCCACCTTAACAGCTTCTCTGCCTCCTTCCCTCTGTGGTCTCCCGAGAATCCAATCTTCTCAGTCAGCGCATAAACATTAATGTAACTGTGGAATATGGTTTGCAGATACCTTTATCTACTGTTTGCCTGAAACGTTTACTAAACGTTAATGAAACGTTTGTGAGCTGGCTGATAAATAAAATCGTCTTTGCATTTAAATCCATAGGCAGGAAGAATTCGGTTTCGGGTCAAGATCCAAGAGTCAGGCAGGCAGACAGACTAAGCTTTACAGTAAGCCGACAACTTTCAAAAACACTTCTTGAAGACTAATCCACTTTCACACTCCTACACACGCGTTTATATAATTTGCACATGCATAAACATATACATAAACATACACATAGCCTATACATAAACATGTATATATGCATATACTGTGCATATATACATGTACACATGTATATATGCATATATGCATATGAATATACTGTGCATATATATATATATATATATATATATATATATATATATATATATATATATATATATATATATATATATATATATATATATATATATATATATATATATATATATATATATATATATATATATATATATATGCGCTCCTGTCCATGTGTAACTACATATCCACTGTACAATGGCTTCACTGTTAACGACAAACGTAAGGACTCTCAAGGTAGAGTAAGTCATCGCAAGAGTCAATTGCATCGCTGTCTACTGCAGTTGAGCATCGGGCGCTGCATAAAGAGGGCGATAAGACGCCTCTAAACAACAGGCAAAGGAGGCAACGGACGAAGAATCAGTCGTTAGGAAAGCGACGAGCAACAATTGGAGCATCTGCAATCCATTTGGTGCATCATTGGTTGTCGTGTTTCTCCGGATAGTCGTAAACGGTCTTTATTAATAATGTGGCAGAGGCACTCAATGACACAATTAACTGTTTGGTGTAGTGTATCACATACGTTGTAACCTGCGCCCATATCCACCATAGGCTACCTCTGGTTTCAGAAGACCGACTTTCTAGTATTGATCTGACTGCGAATTGGTTTTGGTACGCCAGCGATTGATGCCTTGTGCATTAGATAGCGGCGATATAGCAGTTAATAATTGTTAACAATAATGCATTACATCTAAGATATTGGTTAGCCTATACCAAGATACTTTGTTTTTGTCTGGGTGCTATTTGCGCTGCTGCAGCCACATTTTGATTTTTGTTAGAATCTGACAAAACTCCCAAGGTCTGACTCCCTGATTCTGACCTATAACCGAAACTGACCACCCAACCTGGCTCTTGCGGACTTGATTTGATATAGCGCCGGCTAATAAGCTGGTCTCCGTGACGTGCTTATGCGTGACGCCGAGAAATTTCGAAGATACATTACATTTCATTTCTATCAAGCAGCAGAGACACATTAGTGTCTGTTCCTAGCAGACACGAGTCTTAAGAAAACGCGGGCGCAGCTGCTGAGGCAAAGGTGCTGAGAGTAAGTGTAGTTACGTGGGTAGCTCGGAAATCTTGGACAAAAATGTGATACGGTCAAATCAAGAACGGCCGATTATGGGAAAAGACCCTGAATAATAGATCAGTCGGCCATTGCGGTCAGTCTTGGGTTAGCCCCAGTTGTCAGAAGTTAAGAACAGTGCTTGATAGCATCCTCTCGTTTTCGTTCTCTTGACGCATATCGGCATTTACAAGACTAGACTTCAGTGTCGTATCAGAGTTTTCTAAACTAAAATACAGTCGGCTGTGCTGAGGTAAGTCTATCTTTACGTAGGTTGAAAATTGAAGTATCGTTTTCAGTTAAAACGCTGTAATGCTGAGAAACTGGGCCTATTGTGAGCCTACGGGGAAATATTTTCAGCCTGAAAACTATACATCATATTGAGCAGACTTAGATACTCATGTCAGACATAGACAAGTCATGTTAACTAGACCAAGACCCACGAGGACCAAGCCGAGACTGAGACCAGGACCCACGAAGCCAGGACCTACGAGGCCAGGACCCACGAGGCCAGGACCCACGAGGCCAGGACCCACATGGCCATGACCTACGAGGCTTTGCTTTTATTTTTAGTTATAATAATAGTAAGCACAAGGCCTGCTTTTCTATTTAACAACATCGTGCGTGCTCTGGCTGTATGTATGCGACGGTGAACGCAGGCGCTAGTTGGAGAATAATATCATACCAAGAAAAGTTCTTTAGAGAAGGTGGCCTGCTGGGAGAAAGTTTTCAAAATCGCAAATGTGATAATTGCTCTCGTGGTAAGTAGCTAAAAAAGGTGTAGCTGGGAACTTCCCCAAAAGTGGTTTCTCGCAGAACTAATTCGCAGGTGCTCTGCCCGAGAGAGGTTAGTAATCTAATCGAATAATTGTAATTGTAACTTGAAATTTGTATAGCGCCTCTTCAAGATAAACTCATCTACATTGCCATTGTTATAATGCACGAACTTCCACGAAGCATCAATCGATGATCGCTTCAAGTGAACACGTAGTCACAATCACAATTCGTTAAAGAAGCCCAGTCGAAATACGATAAATCAGAGAAACCAGAAGTCAAGCTACGGTGGGAAGCAAACTGCATGAAAGAAATGAATTGTAAGTTTAGTTCTGAATGACATTAGAGAACTGAGAGAGAGCACAGTACAGGACACTGAGTTCCAAAGCTTATGATCAGCCAGCAAGAAGAAGAAGAAGAAGAGAAGGAGGAGGAGGAGGAAGAAGAAGAGAAGGAGGAGGAAGAAGAGGAAGAGGAAGAGGAAAAAGAGGTATGATACTCGTATGTCTCGTTTTCAACCAAGAAGACTAAGAATAAAGAAACTCGGGGCAACTGAAAGAAGCCCTAGAACCCAACACTGTTCTGGTGCGAGAGTCAAAGTAACTGTCGAACGATTGCAATGCATTTGCTGACATGAGGGGTGAGCAAAGAACGGAGATACGTTGGCTGATTCAAATGTAATGTAATGCCTTGTAAACTTTGAAACAGATTTTAAATTGCACTAAATAAGTAACAGTAATAAGTTCATAGATTTCATTATTTTCTCCCAACTTCCAACTTCAGACTTTATACCAGTAGGCCTATCAATAGGCTTTGTACCAATAGATCCAATGTTTCTCGCTGTCTCTTATTTGCCTCTTGCTTTTTCTTTAGGACACCAATCGGAGCCATGTACAGAGGATCGATGGTTGTTCTAGGAGTGGCGATGTGCTTCCTCTGGTCATGGCCTCTTCCATTCGGTGTCGTTCAGTCCTTCGACTGCAAGAATATACCAGTCAGGTTTCTGTTTGTCTTGATGTCTATAGATCTAGATCTATAGATCTATAGACCTAGATCTATAGATCTATAGATCTCTACAGATCTTTAGATCTAGATCTATAGATCTATAGATCGCTTTAGATCTTTAGATCTATATCTATAGATCTATAGATCTCTTTAGATCTTTAGATCTATATCTATAGATCTACATAGATCTATAGCTCTATAGATTCTAGAGATCTAGCCTATACGTTTATCTGTTCTCCTGCTGCAAGGTAGGGCCCTATGCTTTGTCTGTAGGACCGTTGACCACGCTGGCCGTTCTCATATTCGACGTCTCTCCGTCAGCCAGGGACGATGCATGCACCATTCATCACACTTTAAAACTGCTCTCTTTCCCCGGAGTTAGATTGGGAACACTTTTAGGTAGAAATATTTTTCAATGGACGCTATATAAATGCTCTGAATGAATGAATATAGTTTAAATATTATAGGTCTATATGGAATACGAATACATTATACGTTCTGTTTTCACCGTTGGGTCCAAGATTCTGGTCTTATCCTAGTTGACCTCAAACCGAAGTCTTTTTGACCTTCCAGCTCACAACTTCCAACACTAGGAGTAACACTTCTCTCAACTGTGCCAGAAGAAGACATCATCCGCATTAGTCGATAAAGGCATCCTACTCTCTAGTAGCGCCCATCATGCCACAATAAACCGTGAGCTCCATATTAATTTCGTCATTTGGTCCTGCAAAATGTCTAGATCACCATGTTTCACTCCAGTGTCAATTCCAAACCAGTCTGATTTCCCCCTTCAATTTGCACACAGTTCAGGTTGTTGTGGCGTAAGGCACGCATGAGATCGACAATCTTGGCCGGAGGGGAGACTCCAGTTTCTGTTCGAACTGTTTGAATCCTGACAAGTCGCTTGTTGTGCCGTGTCTGCGCTTCAGCGGATAGATCGTGTACAGCGAACACCACGAGGCTGGTTTTAGCCGTTTCCTCTGTTTTCGTTAGAGAATCGTCGTAAACCATATTTATGAGACTAGGCTTCGATGGCCTTGAAGGGTTACGAACTCCAACTAAGCGATGACAGATATCAAATTTGTTATAACTCGTCGTTTATCACGCCATAAATTTTGAATGTCAGGTCCAATCAGATCTCTTCAAATTAAAAAAAAAACACATTTAAAATTAGGCGTTCACTGTGTTATGTTTGCATAGTACCTTGAAATGATTCAAGTAGACAGCTCATCTATCTAAAAGGACTTAAGGAGCCATAATTTAGTGAAAGCCTATTAGTCAAAATTTAAGCCTCCACTTGAACGGAGAAGACATCAGTTCGCGGCAGTTAAGAACCGATAAAGACTCTGTCTTAATTCTTACACATGCCAACTGTTCGAATTTCCTTTAATCGTAATCGTCATCTTAATCTCGAGATTTCTACAGGCACCCAAAGAAAGCCACGTCACAGAGACCAGCTTATTCACAGGTGCTCAGTTAAAATCAAATCGATAGGCAAAAGGGGTTCGGTTACAGGTCAAGATCCAAAAGTCAGGCAGAGAGACAGCGTGGCGGCTACGGTGAGTGATGTTTGGATTTGGAGAGGAAAGAAGAAGAGGAGGAATAAGGATAGGATCTGTGAAAGAGGAGTGCTTTCAGTTTTGAGTGGTGGTGGTGGTGGTGGTGGTGGTGGGCTTTGAAACAGGCTTTTCACGAAATTGCATTCATAGTTCCGCATAAGAGGCGATCCAACAAGAGTTTAGTTAATTGTTTGGCTTCCTAAATTACTTGGAAATTCTTTTCTCACAGTAATATGGGCAACAGCATCTCGCGCAGTAGGCATAAACAAATGCATACTTTAGTCCATAGTTAGGCTTATATTGTAGGCCAAGAGGTTATACATAACATGCAGCATGAAGCCTGCTACATTTGTCAACCGCAGTGCTCCATATTGTCGTTGACAGTTTTATTTCCTAATCTGAATGATACTCAAAACTGAGGTTAGTTAGGCTGATTAGTCCTCTTCTAACTTTTCTGGCAGATGGACTTGTGACCGGAGAGGTGAATGTGTATCACAGGACACAGTATGACTATAGGATTCGAACCCAGATCTGGAACAATGCTTCTTTTCTCCCTAGCGCTTGCTTCACCGTAGTAAATAGGCATTCACAATCAAGCGACTAAGACCAACTTCAGCAGAGCCCGCCAAAGGTCAAGTCGTTGGCTAAATAAAAATGCTTCTACAGCGGCGAATAAAACACATCCAGATCTTCGAGAGCGCCAGATTTTGAAGTGGGGGTCTTAAGTTTCTGACTACTTCACCTGTTCGGCGTGGTTCGTTTATTTGACATATTTAATTCTAAATGCTGATTTCTAGCCTCAAGTTTTTACTCATATTATTGCCTTATAAATGTTCAATTGTGTAAATTAACCTTTGAACCGAAGCTATACGTTTCATTTCATAAGCATCCCACGCAGTTTAGGGTTAGAATATCATGCTCTTTGGCGTTTATACGGCCGAAAGCGCGCTATCTGCTGACCACGCTTCAGTGAAGCGGAGTCATCATCGTCTGAGAGGCGGAAAACTGGATGCTGTGTGGGGGCTTCTGGGTAATCCGTTGGCTCTGCTTCGTTCTCTGTAGCCGCTGACTATCGATGTCTTGAGCTCAGTCGGAGTCCAGACAGACAAGATCCCCGGCAGTCGACTGGAATATAATCCGTTTCCGTCTAGATACAAGATTGGTCCTGGGTAAGTTGACTTAACCGGGAGGACGGAAAAGAGGAAGACCGAGAATAAACTGGTTGGACAACATCAGGGCATGGACTGGGCTAACAATGGAGGAGATGCTCAGGCTGGTGGAAGACAGAGGACACTGGAGGAACATTGTGCATGATGCGGCCGAATCTCGGAACGAGGAAGGCTGAGAACAGAACAGAACAGAAGTTGACTTAACGTTGCTAGTAATCATTCCTTAATGCAGGCCTCAAATATATCGGAATGCAATATCAGTAGTTATCTAATATATCGGAATGCAATATCAGTAGTTACCCGCATGGCTGTGCCGGTGAAAATGCCTGTGTATACACTAAGAATATATTATTTAATGAGAGGTTCTGAAGAGGTGCTTTACAAATTTTGTGTTACAATTACAATTTATATCTATTTTTCAAATTTTACACAAGTAAGTAATAAGACTTGTGTAAAATTTAAGAAATAGATGTAAATAGTAAGTTATAAGACTTAGTTACCTGATGATGGTATGGTAACTTAATCATATGATATACCCAAGAGCCAAGTTGTTGGGTCGGATTCAGTGGCTGCTCAGTGGAGTTGGAATAGATCAGGCCAAGAAAGACATAGGCCCTCCAGCAAGAAAGAAGAAGAAGAAGATGACGAAGAACAAAAGGAGCAAAACTGAAGGAAGCAAAAGAAAATAAACGAATTAAAGCATTGCAAGGGTGCATCCAGCGAGGGCTACACGCCGGCCACGCCTCCGACATCTGAGTTTAGAGGTCAGCGCAATGAACAATGAGCAGATGTGCAAGCGTAGATAGAAGGGTTCTAACTCAGATTAAATGTCTTCTGAATCACTTGAATCCATGTTATGTTATGCTATGTTATGTTATGTTACGTTATGTTATTATGCTATGTCATGTCTGTAAATAAGCTGGTTCCCGCGACATAGCTTTCGTCGGGCGCTGTAGAAATCTCGAGCTTACGATGCTATGTTTATACGCTGTGTTATAATGTTAACTTGTGCCATACTGGAGTGGCCCCTGGATCAGCCCTTGGAACCATCCCTAAACTCAGATGGGGTTATATGCATGCATAACCTCTGAATCCATCCGCCCTCGAATTGGGGTAGAGAAAAGCAGTCAGTGGCTGATTCCATCTTAAAATAATCCTAATCTCGAGATTTCTACAGCCCCCAACGAAGGCTAAGTCGCGAGAACCAGCTTATTCAAAACAAACGCTCAGTCAAATCAAAATCGATAGGCAATACAGAGTATTGCATGTGATTGCGTCTGTATTTCAGTCACAGTCTACAGGTCGACTTCCGGACGGAGTCGCCGTCCGGTCTGATCTTTCTGGCCATAGAGTAGGACTTCGCAGACATGGTCAGTGTCTACATGCGCAAGGGTCGACTGGCCTTCGCCCGACTGTGAGGCAGCGGAAGAGCCTTCGAGATCTACAAGGAAAGACTCGATGACGGAAAGTGGCACACGGTAGGGTAATCTTCTTTTGATCACAAAAGAACATAGCTTATACAGCACAATTTCAGGAAGAACAATTCCTATGCGGCATTGAAAGCACACAGTAACTTATGTATGTTTGTACATACGTATGTATGTATGTATGTATGCTATTTATGAATGTAAATATGTATGCGCCGTATGTATGTATCTAAGCATGTATCTATGTATATATATAGTATAGTTATGTATGTATACGTATGTATGTATAAATGTGTGTATATATATGTAGGTAATGTGTGTATGCATATTTAGATAATTAACATAGCGTCTTTAGTACCTGTTGAAAGCATTGCGCTCGTTAGCCTAAGTGGTATCAATGTAAAGTTCATTAAGAACAAATACTGTAGAGCATATAAGGGCAAAGTATAGCCAAAGTTTGCACAAGGGCCCTCGGAAGGCTTGTTACGCCACTGGATAATATGCCACTGGATTTGACTTTAGGAGCTTTACCCCTTAGTCTCATAACCGATATCGCCACTGTGGGTCCTGTTATGACGGAGGTTTGAAGGGTTTATTGTCAAATAGCACTTCAGCCAGCAGTGTTAGTCTTACACTTTTGCAACACTATATCGAAAAGTATTTGTTCACACATCATATATTCATCGGCAGAACAAGGTATCCTGCTCTTAATAGAACTTCTCGATTCTGAGTTTCTATTCTAAATTTAGCATTTTGGCGTCAAGGAAGTCTGGAATAGGTCCTAATGCATTGGCCCCAGATGGAATCAGATCTAACCGTTCAAGTTAATAATGTCGTCGTTTGCAGCTAACCTATTACCACACGGAAAACGGTGGTAAGTTGCTGGTGGATGGACGGAATGTCTTTCGCCAGTACCACATTGGTCCATGCGTTGGATTCACTTCCATTCTCTTCGGTGGACTCAACCAGCAAATGGTAAGAGGTCTAAGTAGACCGATTAAGAGGCCTGTGCAGGCCGATTAAAGAGACCTATGCAGGCCGAGACCTATGCAGGCCGATTAAAGACCTTTGCAGGCCGATTAAAGAGACCTTTGCAGGCTGATTAAACAGAGCTATGCAGGCCGATTAAAGAGACCTTTGCAGGCCGATTAAATAGACCTTTGCAGGCCGATTAAGGAGACCTATGCAGGCCGATTAGAGACCTTTGCAGGCCGATTAAATAGACCTATGCAGGCCGATTAAAGAGATCTATGCAGGCTGATTATAGAGACCTTTGCAGGCCGATTCCATCTGGTCTATTTAGGCCTATAAGCAACAGACTGAATAATGTAATACAGTCTAATGTTGAAACTCAAGACCCATTTATTTCCGTTTTTGTGCCGATACCACGGGCTGCTTAGAGGTTTGAACCCTCTCTTTTCTGGATGGTTAGTGAAAATTCACTTAGAAATTGTTATACACAAAAGGGTTATAAGGACATGCTTAAGAAGGGGTCGACTGGCCTCTCCAACCGGTAGCGCAACTGTACAAACATCAACATCACCTTATAAACTCATATCAGAGAAGCGTAAAAACCTTCGTGTATTAATTTCATCTCATACCCAGGCTCGCGATTGTTGTTCGAATCCCCCACTTTAAAACGGTCCCACACCACTCTGGAATAAACTCCTCGCAGAACTGCGACAGTTATCATTCTGACCCATCATACAAACTCACCTATGTTCCACCGCTTGCAATTTCTGCATGGGCCTTTTACTCAAAACTGAAAACATTCTTCTTTCACAGATCGTATCGTATAGGATATATATTATATAGGATATATATCCTATAGATAGGATCCTATCCTTCCTTTCTTCCTCTTATCCCTCTTTCCGCTCCAATCCCAAACATCACCTACCATAGCTGCCACGCTGTCTCTCTGCCTGACTTGTGGATCTTGACCTGGAACCGAACCCTTCTTGTCTATCGATTTGGTTTTGACAGAGTGCCTGTTAATAAGCTGGTCCCCGTGACGTGGCTTTCGTTGGGCGCTGTAGAAATCTCGGGATTACGATTACGATAGACCTATACATTTTTAGGATGCCATTTATAGCCTACCTGTCACCCATTTGTAGACCTAGGCCTACTCTAGTTAGATAATGGTTAAGGCCTTTGCGTCTCACCTGTTCGAATCTCTGGTTGACACTGCTGTGGGATTTTCTCAAGCGGGCTTACTGTGAACAGTGCTGTTGAAAGTCAGGTACGAGTGCAGTTCTGTTTCACTTCTTCATTCTAAAAGGTCAAGTCGATTAAATTCCGTTTATTTTCGAGCAGCTAAGTTCATTAAATTAGGCCACTATGTTCGCTCAATGAGGATGTTCTGTTGTTAATTAATTACTAATTGAGCTAATTAATTTTTCTGTTCAATAAATTAGGCCACTATATTCGCTCATTGAAGATGGTCTGTTGTTAATTAATTACTGATTGAGATAATTAATTTTTCTTGAATTTATTTAGACTTTGAATCACATGGTCGACGCCAATCACGATGTCATTGAATGCGATCTGGTGAGTTAATTAAAACTAATTAATTGCCTCGCAATCCCTTTTTCATATGACTATAGACCTATGGCCTAAAGCGAAGGCAATTTAGGGCTTAACGTTGTTCAGCGGTGTATACAGGCCTATCAATAGGATCTAACAGGAACCTTCAAATTTTCCGTACCTACGATTCAGATGTAGCCAAATGACTGCGCAGTTACACGAGTGCTTCGAGTAAATATAAATAATAAATAAATAAACAAACCAGCCACTCAATAAACAAATAAATTAACACGTAAGAACTTAACGCCTAAGCGTAGGCTGTGAACATGCGAGTTAAATGTAGTCCTGTGAGAATGTAGGTGAATGGAAATTGTTCGCATAAGAAATGCAAGTCCTCTACAATGGACTGGACTCGCGTTCAGAGATGCGGCAATTTGTCTATGGCCTGTTCGATCGAAGTCTTACGATGAGAGGAAACAACGAATTAGCGCCTCTCCAACATTTACTGCGGGACGTGCGTGGAGACTCTCGTTAGTGTTTTGTTTCTGCGTGTGTCTCTTAGGGGTCTCCCCATCGCTTCTCTGGATGTTTTCGCAATCTTCGCTTCGACGGCAAACGTCCGACCATCAATCCACGCTACGTTGCCGTCTCCGAATGCCAGATTTCGGCATCTACGTAGGCCAGATGCCGTGGAAATGACAGACTTGGTGACTTAAGCAGGCATATACACAGAGGCCCAGGCGAAGCAAGTATCAACCCCACCCCTTGGTCGCTTTGGGACGTCGAAGATGATAAACTTGCTGCATCAACGCAGAAAATTCTGGTAACAGTGAAAATTATTGTAGGCCTACATCGAACTCAGGCAATGTCCCTACCCTAAAAACCAGGTGGGAGGCTCATGGGAGTAAAATAATTCTGTGTTTTTTCCACATGTATATTGTATTTCTGGTGAAAAGCAATGACTTCAAAGACTTCATAAATCTGCCAACAATCCCTAAAGCGAAATTACCTGTGACAACTCAGAAGCTTTACAAAGTGTAAGATCACGTGATCTGCAATTTACAAACTGTTACATAAGCCTGCAAAAGAATTGAAGGTTAAAAGAAAAAAAGAAACGTGTTATCTGAAACGGAAACACGATATGCATGCAGCTACACTATTCACAAGTATACATCTTTGGCAATGACAAAACTATTTATCCAAGTTAAATAGCACTTGAACTACAAACCTGTGTAGGAGTACTTTTTCAGAAGTTCTACATCACTTAGGCCCAATAAACTCAAGTTGGGGCCTAAACATAATATACAATTTACCCAAGGTAAAGCCCTACATTTTCAGCTATAAGCAAAAACATTTTTCATGTTTGAACACATTAGTTTACCTTTAAATATTCCATTATTATTATTAATGATTTCCTACAATCTGTTGATAACAAATTTTTTCTGAAGTACACGAGATCCCTCAGGAAAAAGAAATTAGTGAAGGAGCAAGAAATGCTATCTGGAACAAACAGTCCTCATCCCCAGTCAGGTCTGGGAACGTGCCTCTAAAAGCAACAGCACGACAATGCTAAGTACAAATTGAAAGGCACTGAAAAGATGGTTTGTCTCAAGTCCATCACCAGAATAAGCTGTTCACAGTGACTCAATTCATAAATGAACTCGAAGCCAGTTGGGTTGATATTATAATAAATAATAATATCATCATCAGTATTGCCATTCTCAAGGAGTAAACGAAATCCTGTAAATTACTTATAATTGTTATCAATACCATTATTTTCATCATCATCAGTGCTTTTTTCAGACGGAAAGTTTTGGAACAGTGTTCTGGCACCTTCTTTGGCTAATAAAAAATAATTTAGTTTTTAATAAAAGAATTGAGTTACAACGTTATTTTAATTATGTAATACAATGTAATTTATTTAAATTCAATTTCAGTGTTTACAACTTTACACTGTTTTCAGTGTTTATTGCCTGATAAACATAATGAAATTTTAGCACAAAATTCCATCATTGTTCAGTTCCGGAACCTTTTTTCTAGAAAAAAGCACTGATCACCATCATTAATATTTAATCAAAAATTTGTAACAGTCAATGCAGTATTTCATTTACTGATAAATGAAATTAAGAACCTGGCTGCAGCTTTAGAAAGGCACTGAAATGTTTTTTTAATGCAAAAAGCAATACATCTTGTCTTGCATTTAATATAACACATACAAAATAAGCCTTAAATCAACTAACATTTATTTATGCTTGCAATAATTTTAATCAAGAACCAACAGCAGAGTTATAAGAAAAGAAAGTAAGAAAAATGGATTCCTCCACCCTAGCCAAACACGATCTGATGATGCATTATTGATCATGATCTTTGTCAGTCATCATCTCCTGTCACTGTTAGACTCTGTCATGATAATCCATTAATATTTATGTGAATACTGATATTATGATGAAGACAATCAAACAACAGTTATACAAACTTACAGATGTACTTTTTGTTCTTAAAGAGCTTTAACACCACTTAGGCTAACAAAGGCAGCACTTTTGTGAGGTACTTTAAGTGGCTGTATTACGTGTGCAAAAAATGCATATATTCATTAAAATAGCACCAATAACCGCTGACCAATATTTGCGAAACATAAGTTCATGACAATGCAATATTGTGTAGTTTGATCCTGTGAAGTAACTTCACATGATATAATTGTACGAATCTGTGTAGACACTTAAGAACTTGCTACTCCAAATAACCTATGTAAACTTTAGCCACATGAATGAGATTCTAGGGAGTTTAAGCTTCATAGGGGAGACTTGAACCTGTAAACTTGTCGTACAAGGCAAACGCTCGATCAATCACGGCTCTCCTACGGTACACGTCATATAATTAAATTAATCAAGCTACCTTAAAATCAAACCTTTTACACCAGTCAGAGACAGAACTGTTTTAAATACTGCAATGAAATTAGGTCTAACTCCAGTAGATGATCAAATTCAATACATATCTAAGTAACAAATCCATCAGAAATAAATTTTAGCCTGCAATGAACCAAACTAAGGCAAGAAATTTGAAGTCATGCAAAAAGGAATGCCCCAAAATCGACGCACTAACATTCCAGCCATGGCAGATAACTCATTCTAAAATAATTTATCTTGAGCTGAATTACTTAACTCACACAGACCTCATGTAAGCCTTCATAAATGGTAGACAGAGACAAAAGCAGAGAAGAGTTAAATGTGAGGCATCGAGAGACAGGCAAGGAAAGAAATCCAACTAGGAGAGATGAAGAAGAAAGATCACAAAATGTTTCAAGATTGACAATTAAAATGACAAATTTATACAACCCAACATATGTGACAAACATTACTGCAGATAATACTTTAGTTCCTTGTTTAGCACTATCCTGTACACACAAAAGTTCACAGCACAAGAATGGCAGCATCCAACATACACATATGAAAACTGGTGATTTAAGATTTATAAATAATTGATAATTAGCACTTACTCAACAATCATGTTCAGTACTTAGTAAAATTTTACAGAACTCCTACAAAAGCCAAAAGGCATCACACTGTAGCAAACGACGGAATCACACACTAACTCTGAACTGTAAAACAATGGCAAATGAACAGTAAAGAAGCAAACAATGCAATCACACACTAACTCTGAACTGTAAAACACAATGGCAAACGAACAGTAAAGAACTAAAAGAACACATCAAAGCATAAAACATGAACTTGAAAGAGTATCATTTCACTGGAGAAAAAGTTGAGCTAATGCACTGGTCAAAAGCATCACAAAAACCCATCTACCATGGAAGAGTGCTGAAATCTTTCAGTGAGCACAAGAAGAAATGGCACGATCAAATGCAATCACAGCACATGGATCAAGCAATCATCTGTCTAATTGTAAAAGCAATTAGGTTAAAAGGTGTCCATAAAACCTACCTTTTAATGAAATTGAAATTATGGAAGATCAACTGCCAATTTCAGCATATTCACTGGCAGCATACTTCACATCAGTCAAAAGCTGTAAATGTAGATCAGATGCAAAAGCTGAAAAGATCTTTCTGAAATCGTTTTTAAGGACACAGATCACAAGGTCTGGAGCAAAACCTGTGAAAGCATTTTTGTCAATTCATTCTCCAAGGCTACAAAAATCATCTAATTAGTAAAAGCTGAGTACTTCATTTCTTAAATAATATCAACGTAAGACTTAGATGAAAAGTTCTGGCAAATACATTTGCCCCTGACTTGGCTCCTATCCGACTACAAGTCAGGCAAAGGTGGCGATTGGCTGGTCCTACTGCTGACCGCATGCTGCCTCTGTCTCACTTGGTTGCGTTCATCATGTAATGTTGAGAAGGCAACTGTGTAGCGGGCCTCTTTTGCGAGGTACATCTCACGCAGCACGAGCAGCTGGATGTCAGATGGAACCGGTGGAATCAGGTAGGAGACGAACCAAGTCAGAAAGAGAACCAAGTGCTGACAAACAACAGGCAACATACAGTGAACAACCCACAGCTGTACTGAACTTGGATATAGCAGGCAGTTCAATGTCAGTTATGAGAAAATCACCACAAACCTTTGGATTCTCTGTACTCAAATTTTTAGCTAAAGATCTAAACGAGACTCAAATCTTATTAAGGAATCCAACTGTTGCATGAAATAGTTCATTTTTAGCAAACCAATGTGAAACAATATTATGCTTAAAGCTCACTTTGGAAAAAGCTGCCATGCAACCAGCAACATGAGCTGCTAGTCCTGTCCTGCCTCTACTTCAACAGTGTATGAAGATCATCTTGCCTCAACAGTCAACCTGTGTTGTCAGGTCAAGAGCAAATTAAATCAGTGGAGTTTACTTGAAGAGGTGTTACATAAATGTGCACCTTTTCCAGGATCACAGCATCCAATCTGAACTATTACGAAAGACCAAACAGAACAGCAACTGACCTCAAAAAGAATCACAAAAGCCAGTCGAGCACAGAAGACATGCCAATACATGGATGTGTACTCATACTTGTCCTCACTCCATGGCCCTTCACGATAGTCTGCATATCTGTGCAGCAAAGCATACAGACGAACAATGACCGAGCATAAAATTACAGCCCAGAATGCTAAGCATTACCAAAGTGCAATACAAATTTATAAATAATAAAAGTAACTTTACAAACCGAAGTCACTCAAACACAACACAAACCATAAATTTAATAGCTGCATAGTCAGAATCCAAGTCCAGCCCACTGAACGCAAGAAAATCGTCAAAATGTGGAATACAGAGGTAATCTCCTGTAATACAACAGTTAAAGCCATTAAACACAACCCAACAGAAATACGTGCCTGCATATGTTGACAGTGCCATGTCCTTCAATGAATTTTTCAGACGGGATGCTCTGATTCTGGAAATCAGTGACGTTGAAGTAGGACAGACTGTTGTTGACATATCCTGCTAAAGAATTATCCCGACTGACTGCAAATTTGTAAACCATTTTTGGCACAAAATCCGAAGTCCAACCAATTATGAAGCCCTTATGACACAAAAGAAAATGAATAAATATTACATGTACATTTATTCTGTGCACTTTGAACTGAAGCAAATGTACAGTAAAATCTACTACATAAAGTCATCATCATGAAAATGAAACACTTGGACTAGAAATAAAATTACCTAGAAACTTATACAGCACCCATCTATCAGGTATCTCTCAAAAATGTAGCTCTCTGAGCTCATCTAACAGCTTGTACATCGATAGCGATAAAGACGAAAGTTTTGAAAATGCCTGGTTTCAATGCCACTTCAAAAATAATTAAACAATTACATGACATTATATCTCGCTATCCAAATAGAATGAGAAACAGCAAAGAAAAGTGCTGATAATAACTGCTCAATGATCTGCTTCAACAATCTATAGAAGACAGGACTAAGACTTACATTTGTGATGATACCGATATATGTAATGCCCCTCAGAATGCCAAACCAGATACCTAGAAACACAGATCGAGTAAATCCAATTGAACTATCTTCACTGTCTCTGTCATACTGTTTAAGAATTTCGGCTCTATCATCATTTTCATTGCTAACGAGCCACAGCCGTCATTTCAGACAACACCACCACCATTAATTTCACTAAATAACCAACAACATTTCTACCACTGCCACCATAACCAACATCACACTCACATCATCCAGAATATCAAGATCGCCATCATCATCACCACCACTACCATTAGCATCATCACAAAGGCCGACCACCTCATGACGGCCATCACCTCAACCATAAACATTGTTGTTACCCCAATTACGCCTTGGCTAAGACAGTAATACGTACCAATATCCTGTGCCCTGCATGAGACTGGCCTCTTCCACTGGGTTACCAACTTGTAGGCATCGACTCGAATCTCGATGATGTTGTTAAAGAGGGCAAAGAGAGGAGCCAGAGGAAATGCAGCCACAAATATTGTTATGAAGCCATACTGTATCACTGCAAGCATCACACAAATGATTATGTTTATTAATATTAATAAGTTTATTAATATTAATGTTTATAAATATTAATATGTTTATTAATATTAATATGTTTACTAATATTAATACCTACTTAAATTTTTACAAATGTTATGTGCATCATGTTGTCCAAGTATAACCTTCCTTAATGAAATAAAGCTATATGTGTCACAGGTAAATTCGAAGGATAATAAATTATTTAAGATTAGTAATAACATTAAGAAAAGTAAATGCAAGGAACAAGAAAAGCATTTTTCAGCCAAAGAATTTACATATGCAACAGTACAGAAACACTTGAATCAAGCCTACACTGAAAATAGCTATTAAGTGAATAACAGAATGGTTTGCAAAAAATTGGACCTCAAGCAAAAAAGATTATTTCTTCTTAAAATTTGTGGCCACTGCTAGAAATACCATTGCTAGTATCACTGGATTAATTTCAGGGTGACGTTTATTAAAATTAGGTCCTAAGAGATTGAAAAAGTGCCAAAGGACACAACAGACAGCAAATGAAAGCTAAGTAACTACTTGCAATAATTTAACATCATCTGTCAACATAATTGGAACGAGTCATTAGCACAAGGCCTAATTTTAATTTTTAGCCTAATTTTAAAATACCAACAGAAAACAAATTAAATGCAAGAAACATACCCATCTCAAGGTAGTCTTCAAAAAGACCCATTGGTGGATAATCAAGAAGGCCGCTGTCCAGTTCACACTGAGGACGACGAGTTTTTTCCACCTTTTTTGGTGATTTCCATTTGCGAAACCAGTTGATAATCTTCCTGTGTGCATATATTTATAACTGCATTTTCAAACATTTCGTTTTTCATGCTAATAAATTTCATACACTTGATAAGACAGTAAATTTGATGCCTTAAATGTTAAAAACCTGGAATAATTTTCTCGAAACAAAATCTGTGAAAATGACTGTTACATCCATTAAATCAGAGTACACAAGGAAGAAGGCAGCCTGAAGATTACTTGCATGATAACCACTATCTGCCTACTGAAGTAATCAACTCATAACTTTTACGTCATTTTTCTATAAATAATGCACACGGCTCAAATTATGCTACTTTTCCCAGCACCCACGAACCTGCTGGTCTCAAACTCCCAAACAGATACATCAGCACATCTGAGGAGTAACTGTAAAATATGCGCTACAGAAATGCGCAATTATGATAATGGGCAAGAATTTTGATAACTGCATGACTGGGAGTCATTAAATTAAAAGACAGTCATAGGAATCAGTTGTTCTACAAAGAGGAACATGCTGAATCAGCTTACGGCAACATGAGTTCCTGGAAGTTGTTCAGAGCCTGTTTTCCGACCATCACGATGGCAAGCTGTATGCACAGCTCAATCAGACAACCTCCCGGATCACACTGCCATGCAACACAAAAACAACCAGTCAGTTACTCAAGTGTCCCTGGACACCATAAATGAACTAGAATGTAACGCAGCATCGTACTGTTTCTTCATCTGTCTTTTTTAGAAATATTCAGACGCCAGATGCAATTACTGACTGCTATAATGAACCCTTTAATTGACACTGTAAAAATTACGAATAACTCCCTCACTAAGAGATGAATAATTCCCAAGCCCCAACAACCTGCACTTTTGGGTCAAAAACGTAAAACACGACTTTTGTACTTGCAGTATTTCCATCAAATGGTAAGGTAAATGCAATGTAATGTATTGCTTCTAGTTTTGTTGACTGTCTTCCAAATTTCATTACCTGTCAAAGGAGACCTTAAGATTTCTTGCATTTAAATACTGGACGTTAAAATTTTAGACTACGGCTGGCATATAATTGCCAAAAGTATAATGATATCTACTGATTGAAATCGAATAATTATTATGTCTAAGGCACCACAAGAGTGGTAATGTGAAGGTATTACATTAAGCAGATGATACATGATTGTAAAATTGGGTAAAATTGAGGACCACCTACCTCAACATCAGTATGGTTTACAATTGCATGGATAGTAGTGGTAATTTATGCTCATGCTTAACTATGGCATGATCGGCAGTGGCAAAATATGTTTCCCTACATCATGACTGCTAATAGGGTTACGTTGAAAGAGCAAAGGTTACTTAAAACATTTTATTTTTCCAACTACCACATGAAATGTAAATCATAATAGCAAAATCACCAGTTATAGAAGTCCTAAACAATAGCTTACACAGGATTAACAGGAAATCTTGAGCTCCCACTGGTTTACCATACCTTCAGTCAAATCAAGTCATATTTGTTTTAAGCAGAGCAAAGCCATTCCAACTTGTTTCATTTTGAACCAACTTGTGTCTGCTGTCAAGACTTCTGACTTGCCTTATTCAACCAGTTCAAATCAACATTCTGTCCTTTGTCAACTCTTAACAACAGAGACATCCCCAGAGGGCAAAACAGTTTTTAAAAAGTACACTAAAATTTTAATCTCTAGGACAAGAAGAAGATGAAAGACTTCAAATGGCGAGTTAGTAAAGCCTCCTGATTTTCACAGCAGAACATAACATATGTGTTTATTTCTTTTTCTTATGCCTCAAGTGGATAAGGAAAGAATTCTAAAATCCAGGAATGTATTTATCTGTCAATTTATATTAAACATGAAAGACTTAATTAGATTTTTATGTGTCACAAAGGTGCTAAAATCTCACTTGGGTATGGCACCGGTGCATTTTATAACTTGCCATAAACTTTCCAATTCAATTCAGTATAAAGTCTACCACTTGGTGACAGAGGCAATCATATGCAGAGAGTTCTCTGCCTTGTGATTTCACAGTTTTAACATGCAACCATCAGACAATAAGGTAGAAGCATTATCAGTTAGAGCACTCTTTAAACAATAGCTATGCCTCGGTTTGTAACCAATATTTACTTCATGCATCACAAGCTATTAGCTTAAAATCCATTTAAATCACAGGCACATCTTAATACGCTACTGTTCCACTGAAAATGCAGATTGAGCTACCGCATTTTGAAATTAGAGTAATTTTACCAAGCACTCTTAAAGGAAATCCTAATGACTTTAATTTACTTTTTCTGCCTTAAAAACCAGTGAAATGCTTATGCATGACACATCAAAAGTAAAGGAGGAAAATTATTTCTTTAAGAAACAAAGTCCATGGTGAATCTCTAACGTGCAGAAAAATCAAAAAGCATAGACATCAGCTAAACAGCTTTTAACGCACAGCTAGTACTTGGAGAAGCCGAGTCAACATGATACACTACCATTCCGTGTTAGTAACTGACATTTCATAAGAACAATACAAACCAAACAAGATGAAATACTGTTATGAAGTTGGAGAATACATTTAGCAGCTCAGCAGTCTTTGAAGAGGTTTCATGTTAATTCAACAAACATAGGTCTAATAACCTGAAGAAAACCTAGTATTTTCCTTTCTTGAATTAAGTATTAAATTCAAGTTTAGAATCACAGTCTTTTCATGACATTTCTTCCTTAAGTATTGTTGCCAAAATATAAATAAACCTTCTTTATTCAATCAATTGCAATTACTTTACCTGTTCCAAAAAGATATGGAAATCTATGCTTCTAAATCAGCTATGAAAGTTAAATTAGAAGTTGCTATGTGCATCTCTAAAAATTCAAATTCAACTCCATTTCTACTTCCTATTTGTTTTTGAGCCAACACCCTGTAAAAACATACTATCTGATGACATTTAGCAAATTTTGTTTGCTAATGATTTAAAATCTCCACACTGATATAAACTCGGCAGAGGGCTGAAATGGCATACTCGGCAGCACAAGGTATGCAGCCAATCAAGTATTGTGTCGCACATTTGTGCACCATCATTTTAAAATCTATTTTGTTAAACAAAATTTTTTAGCACTTTTTAATATATGGACATGAGCCGCTAGAAATAATCCCACTTTCTAAGAGTAAGACTAATATTAAGGTAGCTGAAAAGTGTTATTCTGAAAGTAAGACTTGTATTAAGACAGCTGAAAAGTGTTATTCTGAAAGTAAGACTTGTATTAAGACAGCTGAAAAGTGTTATTCTGAAAGTAAGACTTGTATTAAGACAGCTGAAAAGTGTTATTCTGAAAGTAAGACTTGTATTAAGACAGCTGAAAAGTGTTATTCTGAAAGTAAGACTTGTATTAAGACAGCTGAAAAGTGTTATTCTGAAAGTAAGACTTGTATTAAGACAGCTGAAAAGTGTTATTCTGAAAGTAAGACTTGTATTAAGACAGCTGAAAAGTGTTATCATGCAGCAGGGTATAGTGAAGCAGAGTGGAATGGATTTCCATTGAACAAGATAAAACTATGCCAAGCACTCTAGCCACCTCTTCAGCCCTGTATCCGAGACGATAGTCATAGTCGCCAGGTCGACCTCCGATTCTACCCATAGACAAGATCAAACAAATGAAAATGAATGTGCATTTCAAAGGCTTATTACAAAATACAGCTTCAAAGCTCTGACTGTAAGAATAGATACTGTACAATATATACAAGTACTGGTAGTTTGAGTGAAATTATTACCATAACCAAAAGCTTAATTGCCAGCATCCCTCTAAATCAGTAACCTATAAGCAATGCACTATACAGCTGGGTTTACGAACTATACAGTCGACAATCCTGAAAAATGTAGCTAGTAAAATCTGCAGTAACACAATCACATAATTAATCCGAGTGGATAACTAGGTGTATCAAGAAAACTGAGCCGTAGCACCACAAAAAACCACATACACAACAATGACAGTCTGAAAAAAGCCATCAGTCGATATGTTTTATTCACTTTAGAATTTAGGGAAATACAGAAATTAGGTAAATCTTAAAAATACATTCACAAAATAACCAGTATTAGAAGGAAAAATTAACTTATAAAATAAGTTTAATGAGGCTACTGACAGAAAATGTAGAAAAACAGAAAATACATCAGACTCCAAGCCCAATGAAAACAAGTAGGCTAAACAACATCTTAATTAAAAAACCCACGAATAAATAAAACGCACAAATTTTACTGACCTTCCTTTGAAGAAAGCAATGTAGAAGATTGAGGCATAGTAGTTGATAAACTGGAACACAAACATCTTGAAGATGAAGCTGTCTTCATATTCAGAATCTGTTCGTCGATATTCTGCAAAGGAATTTGACATAAAGCATAAACAAAAATACACAAGCAATTCAAACATGAAGGACTTGGACTAAGCATGAGCACCCACAGCTTTAAAATGGCTGGTGCCAGGAACTGATGATGATGATGATGACGATGACGACGACTACGATGATGATATGATAAATGCCTAAACACCACCAGAATACTAACCCAGATCAGTCAACCAAATAGCAATCTTCTCATAAAGCTAAAACAGAAAAGCAACATGATGTGAGTTTACATGTCAATGTAAAAAATACCCTCTGCATTCCCTAGCCATTACAACGTTGCATCTCTTTCAAAACCATGGGTACAGTATTTCAATGATATCATTGTCCTAAAACATGTTAAGGATATTACGACCATGATCATCTTGACCTTAGTATCAAGACCATAATCAAAAACACAATAACTATTATTGATAACAAATGCAAAATGTCGCATTTTTCCAATACTGTACAGTTGCTTGGGTACAAAAGGCACACTAAGATTGACATCTGACACGTAAATCTCTTAATTAATAGTAATAATAAGTGAACAATGCTAAGAAAGGATTCTGCTGAAAACGAGAGAACTCACAACATTGAGAAAAGTAATAGCGATGAGGCAGAGAATGGCAGCCGTGATGGTAGTGATGATCTTGGCATTCGCACGAAGAAGGCTATCAGGAGCCACGTACAGAACAGACAATACTATGATGCGATACATGATCACTCCAAACAGTGCTGCCAGAACACTGCATACCTGCAACAAAATCACTGACTAAAACAAAATTATTAAATCCTAAGCACTTTGATATAGTATTGCAAGTTTTAACACTATCAGCTGAAGAGCATAGAACCACTCTTAGGTAGAGTGGCCCCTTCAGTCAACTCCAAGAGGCTGCAATGAGCATAAGTGTTAGTGACTTCATTTTTTAGCCTTGGCTTACAAGAGTGGGTGGCCCTTCCTTCCCATTGATAGTGTACAGTTGATGCATTCATTTCATAGAGATCACAAGGAGCATAAGTGGAAGAGATATCTTGAAATATCTTACAGTCATGAAGATTTGAACTCCTGATCTCTGGGTTGACAGTCCAGCAAGCTAACCACTAGATTATTGCACAAGTCAATATCAGCACTGTATATTATATTAGTAAGTGAGTAATGCATTTGTCAACATGCCATATGTCCATCGACTGAGCGAGGAATCGTAAACAGATTATAACAGCTGGCAATAAATTTCTAGCTTTAGTACTGCGGACAAATGATTCTTGATGTACTACTGACTACAGTAGTAAACACTTTCATACAAAATCTCTGGATAAAAAGCATAATTTGTAGTGGATAAACTACCATTCCTTTAGAACTCTAACATCAGTTGGGCTAGTGGGAAGCACTTTTGTGAGGTATTTATGAGACATTATTAACATGCTCAGAACACACATACATACATATGCAGTAAAAAGTTAGCTACTGGCAGATCAAAGAGCTGTAAGCTGTTGCTAAAAGGAAAATGATTTAACCATTACACTTGCCTAATGGCAGGTGAGGGAAAAACATTTACATGATAAATGAGTGATAAAAACATAACTAGTCTTTCAAGAATTTGCAGCTGCTAACCATAAAACAATATGCTATAAGCCATGAAGACTTCTCTGACTTACCATGAAAAACACAACCGCAACAGAAGTGCACTGGCGTGGAATCTTCTTCCACCATGGAAGGTACGGTTCTTCCACCTGAAAAACAAGAACTCAAACTCATACCCTCCATCCATATTCAATCATTTCAAACAACAAAACTTCATGAAAAGGCAGCTCAGAAGAGGATCAATCTTCAACAGTTAAGATCAACTTGGAGGAATTCCACCAACAGAATAACCACCATTAATGAGACTTTAAGGTCAAACTACTTCAGATAAGCAACAAAAAAACAGTATACAGACTTACTTGTGTTACAGGATTCGTCTTGCGATCCTTGACCTTGACCTCATACTCAGGTCGAATACGTTCCTCTTTGTCAAAGTTGGTCATGTCCCAGTTGTACTGATGGACTGCTTCCTGCCTCTTCCAAAAATCCAAGAATGCAGTTGCTGAAAACGTAAATTATAAAAAAATACCTCAGAATGTTTCCAAAAATTGTACTACCTCATAGTTACAACAGTGTATACTGAATGCAAATATATTAATCATCTTATGATATAATAATCATGCATATATATTAATCATCTTATGATATACTAATCATCTTATTTATTTCTCATGTAATGCAAGTGAACCTGTTTAGAGCACCTTCTTGAAGGGCATGCTTCACCGGTCTAATATAACCAGATTTTCAGTAATGATCTCTTTCCTCAATTTCTGTATGCTGTTTGCTCAAAATAGTCAAAGAAGAATTTGACTAAGTTTAATGTTTGGGTGCACAGTAGCCATGGGGTGGGCAATGTATAGTGGTTAGTGTGCTAGACTGTTAATCAGAAGGTTGGGATTCAAATTCCCACCAGGGCAGAAAACTTAGAAGATTTCTGCTCCATTTGTGCCACCTGGCCAACTCAGCTACGATGAGTACAACGACTATAGACTGTGAGTGGGAGGATCAGGCAATGAGGGTTAGGGTTGGACACCCGCCCTTATGTGTCGAGACTGAGAAAAATGAAGTCACTAACACTTTATACCCATGACTGCCTCTTTGGGTTAGCCTAAGGGACTGCACTTCTTCTTTTGCTGATATGCCACCCAATTACCAAAAATTACTGATTTCTGTTACAAGAAGCAGAATGCCATAAAACTGCTCAGTTATATGTACTTGCAATGCCTTAAACTAAAAGATTATCGGAAAATCGATTTGCAAAAGATGTGAAGTTACACAGCAAAATTTCTTTGGCAAAAAATCATCACCATAACCAAGTACATTTTTGTCCAAATTGCAAAATAAACCGACACACATACACATTTTAAGACGATCTGCCTATGGTTTTAAAGATGCTGAAAAGAAAGCTGTACTTACACCATACAGCCATAAAGCCAGCAAAGAACACAGTAGCATAGTTGTCAAAAACATAAGTCAGACGTGCATAGCTGCAACTGATGTAGAGATACCAGTAAGAACAGTTACGGTCGCAAAGAGGACACATGACAAACTGTCCCGGTCCTTTCTGATCACAGATTTCTTCACTGCAACAACAAAATGATGTCATTAAAATAGAAACAGATTAAACAAACGACAACCCATTTCACTGCTTGCTTACTGGTGAACTTTATGCTCCCCTAACGAACTATAACATCCTTTAAACTAGCATACACAAGTGCCTCTGGTTAGTTTCGCTTATAAGAGGCATTATACACATTAACGATAACAATTACAATTAACTGAGCAGTAACCAGATGAAATGTTTCATTGTATCATATATAATAGAGGCCATACTTTTCTGGGGCATTACTTGACTACAGATGAATGAGACATTCTAATCTGATGCAGGTCTCCAGGACCAATGTACATAGCAGTGACTCTCTTACCAGTGCTACACAAATTTCATAGTATATCATTACTATTTCCTATACACATACTTATCAAGTATTACTATTTGTGACATGGTCATCTAGTTGGTTAGAGCACTGGATCTGTAATCAAAAGATTGTGGGTTCACTCTTGCCAGTGGATTCCATGTAACAACCCTTGGCAAGTTGTTCACACACGTGACTTTATCACCAAGCAAGAGAATTTGGTATCGGCATAAGCTGGCAAGTCCTGTGGCACACTGGCCCCATGTCCATAATCTCACAATTGATCCACTGCTAGCTCAAGGGACTAAGACCAGGAAATGAGTGCCTCCCATGTGTTCCACTAGAATCATGGGAGCTTTACTACACATTAAACAGTGAGACCTTAACTTTTTGTCTACAATATCACATTGTTGGCTACCATGTGACAACACAATATCAAAGTCTGGGTTAATATCATAACATCCACAAATGACAGAGTAAAATTAACTCAGAGAAAGGCATTTTTGGGAATACAGTAAGTTGCAGAAAGGTCCACCACTTTCGATCAGTAAGACAGCCGTGTTTCAGCGACTTTATGAGGTTCTTAAAGGTGCTATACATGTGTTCAGATACACACATACATACATACATGTATACAGTAAGGTCAATAGCAGTCGCATACCTGGGAGTGTTGAACCAAACGGTGATCAATCCAAATGCAAAGACAAGAACACCAATCAGCCCAGCCAGAAACAACATGTACGTATAATAGCCTAGCCACGCAAAGTAAATGGCTATCTTCTCACCAAAGTACTTTCTAAAAGATAAAACAAGCATTAGATATAGTATACCTCCCCTGCAAAAACTAGAAACATCTGATTCAATTTGTTGTCATCTTTGCACTTTTAAAAAAAGGTGTAAGAGTGTCAACGCGCTGAAAAGTCAGGAGTCAACGTCAATGTCAGGTGTGAAAGGTGTCAACGCACTGAAATGTCAGAGGTTCACATCTGCACCGATCACTTTTGAACTTCCTGTTCTGCTCACATCTCCTAGTGAACATAGCTATATATGAGTACAGTGACTCTACACTGTCAGTGGGAAGATCAGGCAGCAAAGGAGAAGACTGGCCGTCTGCAATTGTATGCCATGGCTAAAGAACATGAAGTCGTTAACACTTTAAACCCAAGACTGCCTCTCAGGGTTAAGCTTAAAGAATTGCTTTTCTCTACTTCTTATTCTTACACTTTTACATAAGCTGAACAATTTTCAGTGTGAAAAATTATGCCCCTCTTATTTTAGACCTCGATAACAGCAGCGAACACATAATTGTATGAATGGACTCCTATTTTGTCCTAAGATTAGAAATTTCCCTAACAGGCTTGACAAAACCTAGAAATATTTGTAAACTAAATTTTTGACTTGGTTTGAATCAAATTAAAGCCTTAGTTGTTATAAAACTGAAATCAAGTAACATGTTACAATCTATCAGCAAACAGGTCATATAATGAACATATGACAGAAAGGCTCACCTGACCAGATCAAGCGGCTGTAATGTATACCATTTGCCAGGTGCAGCCCACATCTCGTAAAGCAGCTACAGCATAAACATACGTAAAGCACAACTAATCACACGTAAAGAACAATTAGGAATCATTAGAAACTACATATCCTGTGGCAGACAAGTAGACAACATGTAGGTTCAATGAGAAGCTAATTAAACATTGTTCTCAAATTTAACTTTACCCATTCTATGATATATTTGTTCGAAGTAAACAAATTAATTTACCATTACAATAAAATTACTGTTACCTGCTAAAAATAAAAAGTACAGCTAAAAATCAGTAAAATCCACCTATTAAAAAGAGATAGCAGAAGGTGAATCAGTAGTACATACATGTCGATCATTGAGGGGTCCATCAGTCTCAATCGGACAACGACTCCAGTAATATCCCTAAAACAAAAAAAGAAATATTGGTATGAAAACCAAGAGTCCCACAATCACATATCTGCATTTCTGCCTGCCTACAAATCACAACTGTTGAGAAAGCAATACCAACAGCACATCACCCGAAAACATGTGCACAGAACTAATCAATCAACCGCTTATTAATGCATTATACATAATAACTGGAAAATAATGCACAGTTAAGTCCAGTTCTTGAAGCGCTTTTTGTCAGATTCTTAATAGGGCTGTACTAAGTATCTTGGTACATACATACTTACATACAAACATACAATTCTTGCAAAAATACAGTTCCTAAGTTGTCTGGTAGATAAAAAGTGCAGTTGATACTTAGTAGAACAGCGATTTAGGATCCTTACCACTCAATACTACTTGGGCTGAACAAAAAGGTACCTTAACTCTTTGCCACTGAAATCATTATTTGCTGTAATAAACATGTTTTCTTGGTATGACCTGGCATCTCCAATGGATTATGATTTTGATTTCACTCGAAGCTACCATCAGTTGATGCCTTGGGCATTATGACAACGGTGCTAAAGAAGTCTTTAGATTAGATAGTTTCAATGTACCCTCAACAATCAGACATTGGGGATATGTTTTTAAAGCACAGACTTTATTTATTGTAGGGTGAACATCAACAGAAAGAGGTAAATTTTTTTTTGAATGATTCGTATAATAATGAGCAAATTCAGAATGACTAAAAAGCACAAGCAAACAACAAAAGTACAAAAAGATAAGAAAGAATTGACATATTTCTTACATCATGAAGTGGAAATGCAGAAGCATAAACTCCAAGTTTTACAAGTTTATCTACACCTAACAAACACAAGAAACAGTTAGTTATTAGAGATTTTATAAATTCCAGAACATTACTTGTTAGTTTGTTGAACCAATCTGTAATAAAGTGTAATTTCAGTAGATGGTGAGTGCAGCTTATCTTCAGAAACATCTGTCAGAAGGTATGCAGTAAATGAACATCATCTTACATCACTTCACGCCTTGTAAACTGCGCTGTGATCAGATTAGATTAGATCAGAAAACAGACAAAGGCTCCAACTCTTACCAAATTTACTGGGAACCTCCTTGTTATAACTTGTCCTAAGCAGCAACTCATGAACAATCAGACTTCGCTGTGCATTTGAGAAGAACGTCTCCTTGTTCTCTATAACAAACCTAACATACAAATAGAAACAGATATACTGTGCAGTTCCAGGTAAGGTAAAAAAAATATTGCGTCCAACCACCATTCACACATTTTGGGAAATACCAACAAAAAGACTGAAACTAGATTGCCAAAAAAACTGGAATACCATTGGTTAACACATACTCATTGTACAAAAACCTTTGCCACGTTTCATTTGCATCATTTACTGCTGCAAGTAAATTACACATAACCTCCTAATAAATAATTGTAACTGAAAGGCATTTTACTGGTCCTTAAAATACGCTATATTAAGTGTCTTCATTCATACATACAAAAATGCATGCATGCATACATACCACATGTATACAAATACATACATACACACACATGCATGCACACAAGCATACATACACACATACATACAAACATACATAACATATATACATACAACTTATTCTGATGCTCATCAAGAAAAAGTGATTCCAGAGCAATGGGTTCCATAGAACCTTGCTGCACCATTGACAATCAGTAATTGGATGGATAGGGCTGAGCTCTTCCTATAAAACCTCATCATAAGATTGAAAAATGGTTTGAAAAATCTGCTGAGCAAAAAAGAACATGTCAGAAAACAAAAATGATTTGTGTCAATAGAGCAAACAATGTATAGTTTCTTACATGTTCTGTCGCTCACGGCTAAAGTCAGCTGTGAAGTATGCAGGCGTCTTCTTGACAATGTTAGGATCGAGAGCGAAAGGATTAGCACAACTTCCAAGACACCACTGGCGCGTTTTCGGCTCAATGTCACATTCCTAAACACCATTCAAATACAAATACTGGCTGAAGGAGAAATCACAACATTACTACTATGACAAATTGAATAAAGAAATACAAAAGTCAAAAGTTTTCTGTCACTTGATAGATAGCCTAATGATGAAGCAAATGAAAAATGGCAGATAAATGGTGACAAGAATTCAAGACATCGTGTCATCTGTTAACTCTCTGTATAGGAATCAGTTGATCGGATTCCATGTGTGTGTGTGAGCCCGCCATTGTAGACCCTTCTAGTCATCTCTGCATTGTTTTGCCTGCTGATTTAATTTTTGTTCTTCATCACATTTAACATCATTTAGGCTAGTACAGGTAGCGCTTTTGTGAGGTACTTAAAAGGTGCTGTAGCCAATGTCCAGACAGCTAACTAACTAAATAGGAAAAAGGTGATTCTTCAGCCAGCTGTGTCACAGTGCAGACTCTGGCATACACAGTCAATGTCTGTCTGCAAGCATATTTCAACGACGGACTGTTGGCTCTTCATCTCTTCGATGATGACGCAACTGGCAGGGCGTGAACCTCATACACCAGACAGAGCTTGCAGAGTAAGCTCCCAACTTCATATATTTCTCTCTCTCTCTCTGTCTTTCTCTCTCTCTCACTCTTTCTATCTCCCTCTCTCACTGCCGATGAATCAACCAAAACTGATTACACTGTTCAACTGCTGCTCTTTGTGGGCAGTGTTACTCATTTTTGAGGTTACTGAAGAACTAATGGTAGTGGGTAGGATTAACGCTGAAGAACTAATGGTAGTGGGTAGGATTAATGCTGAAGACCTAATGGTAATGGGTAGGAATAACGCTGAAGACCTAATGGTATTGGGTAGGATTAACGCTGAAGACCTAATGGTAGTGGGTAGGATTAACGCTAAAGACCTAATGGTAGTGGGTAGGATTAACGCTGAAGACCTAATGGTAGTGGGTAGGATTAATGCAAGAGGTCTGACATTTTGGAAGATATTGCATCTCCACCAATGAAACGCATCCCAATATCCCAAAACTCTGTGCAGTCTTGCAACATCAGATATCGCTCTGACAGGCCTGCAGTGATTTGATGACTTTGAAAAGTGGCAACTTGGCCAAAAAATTTTTGTTAACACTGTACAATATGAAACTTTAGGAAGAGAGAATAGTCTTTACGCTCACCTTGATCGGCATCTTTAGGGGAATAAGTTCTGCAACACGAGTTAAAACATCCCAAGGAGCATGTATTTTCACACATACTATCTTGCCATTCTGGAAAAGAGAAATACAGAAAAAAATATAGAAACATATGTCATTATGACCAGAATTACCGGCATTCTGGCACTGGTAAAGGGTTAATCTGCTTTCACATCATGCTGTGCAACATTTATTTATTTACTTAAAGCACTTATTACACATGCCAAGTCAATCTGAATCGGAGGTACAGATGTAAGTTCACTTGGGACCAAGGCAGAGTTATGCAAATGCCACAGTAAAATAGTCGGTCTTGACAAGTAATGACAGCCTTGCTATGAAAAATCCTGGCCTAAATAATCAACCAAATCACAACTTTTTCCATATTTCCTTCTTAGCCATGTTTGCATGTAGCTCTTAAAATGCTGGGAAAAGGTGCAGTATTTATGCCCAACAGTCATGCATCAAAATTAACTTACATCATTCATTACAGTATGGGCAAATTAACCGCTAATCCAACCTGTTGCTTTTCATATTCTAATGCAAGTCCTTCTTTTTTCAGATTTTGCTCAAATATTTCACGGAAGATTTCCTTCGACTTTGGTGGTTCAGAATAAACTAAAACGAAATCAATTTTGCGTTGTCCATCCGTGAAGAATAAAGATGTCTGCTGAGCTTCCTACAGAAATCAAACAAAAATATTATGAATGACCTGACTACTTCATAGCACATGTGGAAATCATGAAGCAATACACAACTAACGGGAAAGGAGGAAACAGCCATGCCATCATGCCCATAAACATTTGACAGAACCCATATGGGTGGTCTTATATGGGTCCAATATGCGAATCGGGGTTTCATGTGGGCAAACTGGCAGAGACTGAATTCCACCTAAGAATTAAAGTCATTGAAATCATCATAAAAATGCACAAGGTTTATTCAGAAAGATGCCATTCTGGCAATTTGGTATCCACAAAAATGCTTATTCATTGATTATCGCAGAAAATGAATATTCAACAGCAGAACTATATACATCAATTTGCTCCTGAGCATTTGTACTAATCTTTAGTGCAAGGCAGAGTAATAATTAATAACTTTACAAAATGAATAAAGCAACTACAGTCATTTTCCTTTAAAACTCCATGAAAACTGTAAAGATTAAAGTAAAGCTTAACACCAGATGAATTCGTTCACTTGACAGTTGGGTAGAAAAATCATAGTATAAAATAAACTGGTTTTAAACAGAATTAAACAGAAACAGTTCAAAAATGAAAAACCCAATCATGATGACAGAACTGAAAAAGCAACACCAAAGTCAAAAAATCAATCTTGCCTCTCCTTTTCTAACATCCTCCTCAGCATCAAAGAGAATACCCCCATCAACATGTTCATGATCATCTTTCGCTGTGTCCTCTTTAACATTCCCTGCAGTAAGACCGCTCTCTTCAGTGTCTGAATCGACGTCAACAGCGACAGTGTCAGGTTTTGGTTCTGTGAGAAATAAATAATTTCATCAACACATCTAGATTCAATATCTATCATTATATTACGAAAAGTATTGGGCATGGTTATACATGTTAAATCGATGAAACTGGAGTTAATTACGTCTGTTCTAATGCTTTAATCTTATGACCGTGGTCACATGGAGAGTTCACAATAACATGCAAAATGGACTCCATTTACTTATATAAAATGTTACAGTATTTAAGCAAAAGATTTGACAAAGATTTGTTAGCTTCTTTCGTGTTTTTATGATCGCTTGGACTTCAGCAATAAGGGATTTTGGTGTCACGTCGTTTCCAGAAGATCGGGCCTTAAAATGGCTCTTAAAATATTATTATCCTCTGGAATTGGCTGGAATTTCAGACAGCAGTGAGTCATAAATTGAAGTATAATGGGTATTAGTACATCACAAAGCCAGATCAGGTAGGTCACAAGGCCAGATCAGGTAGGTCACAAGGTCAGATCAGGTAGGTCACGAGGTCAGATCAGGTAGGTCACAAGGTCAGATCAGGTAGGTCACAAGGTCAGATCAGGTTGCCTCAAATGCTTGAGTTAACAGATGCTGGTAATGAGATCACAAGAACCTCAAACAACATTGACACTACTAACTTCACTGGCACTGGTTTATGATTACACCAAAGCACACCAAAAAATCACATATACATCAGCTTCACACAGTAGGCTCCTTGTAACTACTTGCTTTTATAAACTTTTAAAAATGGCTGAATTTTGTTTTAAGAAAATGAATCATCACTGTCCAACAGGAGTTCAAAATCAAGTCATTATTGCAAACATCAAAAAGATGTGATCAAACTGATCTGGGATCAAACACCTTGGTGACTGGATATAAATTTTATTTTTTTAAATTTAAAAATGACAAACTTCTTGACCCCAATCACACAAACTGTTATTCAAAGCGAAACTCAAAAACAAATGCCTCTACAGACAAAGAAAGCTTTCATGAAGTTAACTGAACTGATACCCAGTGAGTCAATGTCACAAACCGAAACCAAATCAGTTTATTGTGAGAAGCCAAAGAGGAACCAAACTGAACGTATCTGACCTGGAACTGAACCCATACCTTATCCAAACAGGCTTTTTGCTAGTCTCCAATTTATCACAACTATTATTAGTCTACTTTTACACATAATAACTGATGTCGCTAAACTGTCCGAATGAACACTGCTTACGAATATTGTTCCATATTAAGTCATCCATAGTTAGTTGACTTATCATGAAACATGGATCCAATGGAGTACATAGTTATCTCATTCAGACTCATGTTATTCAGTCCAGACACTATACTTCGAGAATGTCAAATTTCATTATTTCAAACTGAATTTGTATTTTATTTGGCCACAGTTTGCATAAGAAAACAACCTAATTCCTGCAGTTCCGTTTCCTCTGCTTCGGACTTCAAATGCTGTAACTCCGAGTTCACCTCAGAATTCATATTTGCACAATAACGACTAGCATCGAATTAAATGCAAAGAGAAGTTTTACAAAACATGTAAATCCAAATGTGAAAGTGGATATCTCTGTCACGTCTAATGAAAGTTGCTCGCTCACGGCGCCCTATCATTTACGAGCGGCGCACTATTGTTATAAAGTTTGACGACGAGTACTAGCTTCACGATCCTACTCATTAATTCAGACTTTAAAACTGATGTTCTACATAACCACCATATAACTTTTCATTTAGCATTCTATAATATTAAAATTAGCACTTTTCGTTCACTCTTCGAGCACTTTCTTAAACATCAGTAAGCACACATGCGCCGCTATGATAACGCGCCGTCGGACGCTTTGATGTTCATCGGTAGGCCTTCAGCAAATTATAAATAATTATTGTAAAATCGTAGAATTCAAAATTTCTACAGGTTCCAAAGAAAGCTAAGTAATCATAATAGTGAGAATTTCTAAAGCAAGACTTTAATGCTAAGTCCAGGGCACCTGCTTATTCGTGAGAGCTGCATCTAGTCAGAGGGGTTTTCCAAAGATGCCATCGGAAGACCACTAGACCAGAGAGAAGGAGGCAGAGGAGCTATGACGTGCGTTATGCCTAGGTTGACAGAAATGGAAAGGCGGCGGATTGGATGGATCAATGTAAGATATTTTGAAGAGATTCTACTTCGGTTTTAATGGAATGCCTGAGGTAGGGGGGTTTGAGACATGATGGTGGGTGACAGACAGAAGGGATAGAAGAATGGAGAATTTACGAAATCCACAAGGGAGAACGTTCCAGAGTCGAGGTGCGTAATTACAGTCAGAGGGACGGGCAAAAGTGAGACAAGAGGATGAACGGGTAGAACAGGATGTCACGGGAACCAGCTTATTCATGGGCCAACTCGGATTTGATAATCTAAAATTTTCTAAACAAGTAACCTCGATACAATTCACACGGACTCAATAACGAGAAATTGCGGGTCAATCAAGTTTGATAGCTAAGCCTTCCGACTGTAAATGCCACCAAAATATTTCAAAGAAAATAGGGGCCCACAAGTTCCTTAAGCAAATCCCGAAAGATATTGATGAGTTCGAAATGTTCTCACCTTAGGAACACTAGAAGTAGGACTACAGTTTATCTTCACAGCCGTACTAGCGTTACACAGCTATGTGAACTTTTGCGCACTACACGAATTTGCATAATAGTTACAGTCATAATTATACCCCAATAATGATGATGATGCTGCTGCTGACAATAATAATAATTATTATTATTATTAATACAATTATAATTATAGTTATAATAAAAACAACAATCTAGTAGGTCTATTGCTTTATTAGGACTGGGCTCCAATTCCCTTAATTGATAAGAAAATTTGATCAAAATTGCAAAAACAAGGAAAAATATTTTAACTGCATTGTTATTTTTACATGAATAACAGTAGAAACTAACACCAGGTATAATACTTTCTTAAATGAAAATTAATGTTCACTGGCACGTTGCCAAATTTAACAGAGAATCAGAATCAGTTAATGTGGCAATTTTTCAACAGCTGTATTATGCTCAACCAGATCGATTCCACAACGGTTAGTTGAGAGTTTTCTAAAAAGACAAAGATAAGATATTCTTGTAAAGAGTTTAACATGGTCCTAACAATGAGCTGGTTGTAATTAGTGGCACATTTACAATTCCAAGAGGAATGGCGTGGTAGAGGCACTTCACTGGAATTCATTGCCATGCTTTTAAACTTCCATATCTGTGTTTGGTAAAAACATTAGATAATAGCAAATTCTGTGGCAAAAGTATGCTTTGAATGATGGTAAACGTGGATGAAAATATTTAGGAGCTTAAAGATATGCTATGTCACATGGGTTGCACAGCTAAATATGCCAATGTTTGCTGTGAAGAATTCTTTACAATAATTTGCCAATGGACTTACTCAACTTCACGTTTTTTATATTCTCACTTTGTGTTCAGGAGTTAATGAAGAGGAGGAGTATCACCCAAAAGGACTGAACCATGGGATTCTTGTTGTTGGATATGGAACACGAAATCGAAACAGCTACTGGCTTATTAAAGACAGATTAGCATACAATGGAATAAGTTTGAATTAAATATTTATTATCATATTTTATTTTCATATTTTGCACACTGTCTGTTTAAAATAAGGCAAAACTGTTAAAAATGAGAATTTTTAAACTTGCACACGCTTACTTTAGACAAGAGGATAGCTGGCCAGGCTTGCAACACCACACATGTTGTTCTTGTTGCGTGCCATGAGAACATATCCATCTTGGCCCCAGCCAGTACCCCAGCTGTAAAATGACAATTGCATCAAAGATTCAAAACCAAAATGAAACATCAATCGCTGTGATGTTCGACAGAAATGAATTTAAGAAGTATGGTGACTTATGTAATTATGGTAGGCCTACAGCGGGTTTTCCACACAAGAATTCAGAATTTACCACCAGAACGCAAATTGGTAGAAATGGTAGGTGTATAAGGGAGATGGAAGAGACCTTAAATTCACACAATTTTTACTGTTCCAGCAGATAAGTAATAAGCTAGTATTTGCACTTGTTGTGCAAAATTAAAACATCATTCCAGAATACAGATCATGGTTCTTTAGCCAAGTCACACAAGTTCCATGGAAGGCAGATCCACAGTAAGAGACTTATGAAATGAAATGCTTAAAGCTCATTGGACTACAAGAGGTTTTCAGACATAAAGAAACAAGGACCATAATAATAGAAGAGGTTTTGCAATGACTTGGTATTGGGCTGCACATTTCATCCAGAATAATTGGCTACAATATGAAGGCATGGCAGCACATTGTTGATTTGGCTACATTTACCTGAATTTCACAAGTGAGAAACTACAGATTTAGCATTTTTTCTCTTATTAAAGAAAATTTGTGTGTGCACCTTTATAGATCGTTTGATCCCCTTGTGTGAGTCCATTTGAGAGGTTCTGAAAAGGTGCTATACAAATGTTCAGATATATATATATATTTATATTAGAATTTAATTTCTTAAAATATAGTAAAAAACTATGATAGTGAAAATTAAATTCAACTTTATTCCATTGTATGCGAACCTGTTCTTAATAAGCCAGTAGTCTCTTCCATTTAAGGTTCCATATCCGACTCCAAGAACAGCATGGTTCACTGCTTTTGGGTCACAATCCTCCTCTTCATAAACACCTGAACCCAAAAGTGGGAATTACATGAGACATTAAGATATTTACCGAAAGGAAATAAAGCTGGCATCAATATTGAATACAGATGAAGAATTTAAAACAACCTTACAATTTTGGTTCCAGAAAAGGCAATCAAACTCTTAAACAGATCACGATAGTGCTCATTCTATCTCTTGACTAACCTTTACTACTTAAGTCATTGTCATGCAAATTCAGATATAATGCTGCTAAGGGTTTGAATTCCAAATTTTAATTTAGTTCCAGAACATTCTTTTTATAAACGCAAACTCACTATAAGGCACCCCTTAATATGGGTCCCAATGATGGTTCACAGAAGTGGCCAAATAAGGAATTTCTGCTTCTCATTATCAGGCTATGCACACGCATGGAATGAGCAAAATATTAAGAAGAAATGCAAGGATAACAAGGTGAAGACTTCCATTTTGTAAAGACTGAACATACCCTCATGGTACTGAAAGAATGAATCCTTAACGTTGATGGCCAGAGACACTGGACCAACTATGGCAACAGCTTCCATCAGCATCGACTCATTTCCACTTTTAACATCAACAAATCCAGTAACAGTGGCACCCACTTTTGCCTTGTTGAATCGGCATTTGCCATTCTGCAAACATTTCCAAACAACAGAGCTTATAAACTTGTGAAGATATCAGGAAAATGTTTGTCATTATTACACAACATTTGGTTGATCATAAAAAATAACTATGGCAGCCATAGTTATTCTGTGTGTTCTGAAATTTTTATTTAATCTGACATTTGCTGAAGTAGGCTAATATTGTACTTAAACTATACAGACTCACAGGTTTTATAAAATAACAAAAGGTAATAGCAAAAATCCTCAGAATAATACACTCTGCATTAAAAAATTCTATCTTTGTAAAAAATCTGAAACTTCTTAACAGCTAAAAAGAATATTTAAAAAGTATGTTGTCAGATTTACATTCAGAAGTAAAATTAAATATTTCTTTTTGTACCTCTTGAATGTCATGTCAAAAATATAACTAAACGTTACATACACACTACATAAACATTACACATGTAAAACATATTTTTCTCTTATCAAAAAGAACAAAAAGTAATTAACATTAGTCCAATACAGAAGAGAAAAACTGATGTTACATACAACTGCTTCATATGGGTAAGACTTTTCAGTGTCAATGCCACCGTTTTCTATGATGTATTGGAAAGCATAATCCATCAAACCTCCACTACATCCTTGATTGCCCTGCTGGCCTGCACAGTCCACCAGATTCTGTTCACTAAGCGACACCAGTTGACCCGTCTTCTTAAAATGCTGGCCTTCAAGGGAACCAGTCTACAAAAAACCGACAGGAAATTTAGCAAAAATAGTAATGTTAAGTTACACAATTTGCAAACTGAAACATTGTAGTATGTTTTGTCATAAAGTAGAAACCTGATTAACCTCAGAGAACACATTTTTAACCAATCCACAAGAATTCCTTAAATGTGATGCAAACAATTATATCTGATGACTGACAGTCTTGAACCGTTTATATAAAAATCTGTAGTTTCTGTAGTTTAACAAACTCATGTTATTCATTGTCAGAGGCATGTCTCTGGGTTTCCGCAATGTATACCTCTCCAAAGTTTTTTGCAACAATAAAACCCAAAGATGCAAATCTCTGAAACAATTACAACATTGAAACAATTTACTGATTTCTCAGATGTGGCATTCTATCAACAGCTCTATATCTAGCCCAGCACACAGCAATTTTTCACAGCCGCAAGCCTTCAGACAACCTAACCTACATGACTCAAACAGAAATTGCCAATTTCTCATGAAGTACTTCGATTTAGTCTTATACACAGGAAGAAAAGTAACTGACAGCAGCTACAAAATAACTGACTGTAACATAACGTTTAAGGCTAGACTGGTTTTAAGAAGCATCATTAGAAAAATATCTCCAAATATATTTGAATAACACAGCAAAAAACTGTTCTATGAGAAAATCTTGAAATCGGGATGAAACATTGTGCTCTTGATTAAGAATATAACAACTACAATAAAACAATTTTTAAGGATACTTACAGCACTGAATGCCCAGCATGATCCACAGATACCCTAAAATGTTTTTACAGAATTCAGTTAAGCCAAGCATCACTGACTAAGCAAACAAGATAAACCATGTTGCTATTTGAATGCTCTGAATAAATTAGTGAATGTATGCATGCATGAAAGCTAATAAATGCACAGTGATAAAAATATTCCATGAAAATAAAATTCAATCACATTGAAATAATAGCATAAAACTATGAAAAACTAGGTTATTAAAAATTGAGAAAACTTCTTTATGTCAAATAACGTCTTTTTACCAGGTTTTGTAGCAATGTACAAGACTTTAAATGCATTAAGTAATAACAAATGCGCACTCAGCGTGTTAGCAACCGTGTTTGTATGCATACATACCTACATACTGCGCATGTGTGAACACAAGAATCAAGACACAATATAGCGGGTATTAAAAGTATTACATAAAAGCGCAGTATTAAATTTTTTGAACATTTCTAACATCATATACAGCTAAAACCCTGTAGACTTCACAATTCTTAACCCGAAAAGTGCTTAAATTAAGACTACATAAAATGAAGAATATAAGATTACCTGTTTTTTCACTGGTGTAACAAAACCTTTTTCCTTCCAGTCAACTGACTTTGGGAGGACAACAGCATTGAGCAACAAGTATTTGGCATGGTCTTTCTTGGCATTTTCAATTTGCTTCAAGCCAGTGAAATTTCTTATCTCTGCAGGTGTCTTGAAACAAATTAATAAACTCAACAAGATGCGAACAATGCAATAAAACAAGTTCAATCTAATCTAATGAATTCTGTAGCACCATAATCATAATGATGCCCAAGGTATCAATAAATGGTCACTTCCAGTGAAATTGTAATACAAAGAATAATCCACAGGAGAATTCCGAAGGATGACACATTTATGTAGGAAACAAGCAACATATCGAAAGCATGGAATAACTAAAGAAAACTGTCAAAATTAAAAATTACAATTAGAAATGTGAACAAGAGTTAAAACTAGCATATTGTTAGCCACCAACAAAAAACTTTATTCTTCCTGTTCCCTATTGCAATCTTATGACTTTGACAACTTTAGAATTCTTGCACAAAGAAATAATTAAATGTCTTCATTAGTACCTTCCTCAACTCAATTCAGTTTTTAATAGATTATATGCATTTGCAATAAATTTAAAAGTCAAAGTATCAACTTCTGCAACCATTTGTGACAAAACTTAAAATAGAATTTGGTATCATAGTGAGAAAAGTTGTCAGGCGGAACTAAATATTAAAGCCAAAAAATGACAAATAATTATTATTTTTTCAAAAATTTAATGAAAAATTGCAAAATTTATAGGTGCCAAGATTTCTCAAGAAACATTTGTTCTACATTCGCGTAAAAAATTAATTATGCTTGAACACCTCATACATATGACTGCCATCAAATAAACAAACTTCACTGAATGTACCTACCATATCTGAGAATTGGTTGATACCCATTTTATAACTTTTCAACCCCATATCATACAAATAGTTATGACTTTCAACTTTCCTGAGGTTGTCTGCAAACACCCTCTGACGGAGGCGTTCTTCTTGTTCTGAAACGTACGTCTTGCCTGAAAAAATATAACAGAAATCCTGGAAAATGATAGTAAATTAAATATATCACATGACTCTTTCCTAATTAATATTGTACAAATGCTACTGAAACACAAAAAAATGTTTTAAATCTTTAAAGCCATTATTTGGAAGAGTTACAGAAACATCTTTCAGCATTAGTCATTAAAATCTCATAAATGACTATGTTTTTGATAGTTTCACTATCATAATTTACCTGATTAAGAAATAATTTTATTGGAAATGAAAATTTAGGTGGAGATCAGACAAATTAGTTCAGGAAAATTAGGGGCCTCGTCAGTTTTCTTTATATTCGCATTATTTGTTGCTGTGAGATTAGTTTTGTATTCATAACATGATTATTTTATTGCATACCATGTTGAGATTTGAAAATATCCCAAGCCTTTTGGAATGGCATCTCCGGTTTGCTTACAAATTGCAAATCTGCTGGAGCTGCATAGGTTGCAGCCACACACAAAGTGACCAAAGAGAAAAATATCTTCATTTTCAGCTGCAAAGAAAGTGTATAAAAACTAATGCAATAAATTGTAATGCGAAGATAAATAATTTATTATAATTTATTATAATCCATGCACATCGAATATGCAGTTTGCAAGATGACCGATCTCTAAACAACTATAGTTTAACAATCATATTAGCTTAATGTTAGTTGAACAGCAATCTACCATACTTGCATGATGCAACTGCATTGCATAGAACAAGTGGAACTTTAAAATAAGGTTTACATAATAGATTCCACAGCTAAACGTTATGCCAGTCTTAAATGATGCAAACAGTCTACCAACCTTAAACAACACAGTTCAAGCATTTCACTTCTAAATGATGTGAAATGATCTGTTAAAGCCTAGTACACAATGAAATTAACAATAAACTGAAAAATCATTGCTAAACCATTAAAATACAAGTTAGGCTAATTTCAAATGATTTATTGACAAGTTTTGAAAACCAGCTGCTTATCATATAATATTTAATATCCAAGAGTGATCAATCTGAACAGATTAAATGGTTAAACCTGCCGATCTGTTGTAAACGTACATGAAGGATATGCCGCAAAAAAGATAAACGAGTGCGGAGAACCAATTTGCCGTTTGAAGACTTATGAACGTTAAACGGACAAGAACTTGATGGGAAAGAAAAGTTTGATTAGAAAGATAGCAATATCCAAAATGTTTTACAATATAAATTTATAAAATTTTGCTGCAACATCGGCCTTACAGTGAAGCATCTGTTTTTTTAAAATCTAAGCTTACCAAGGCTCCAATTATTTCGGATTCTACAATGCTGCTGTGTGTGAAACTGATTAATAGGGCCTATGTAGGCGTATTTGACGGTTTACACTATGAAAGTTCAACGCTCAGATTTCTATCGCATGCTTGACTTTCGTATCAAATTTCTGAGCCCAGTTATTTTCAAACACAATGATTCGATTGTTCCAGTCATGCACTCACTAAGAAACTGCTTCCTTCGTGATAGGCCTAGGCCTACTCCGAACTACTTACAATTTTAATCCTTGTCGTTTATTATTATTATACTCAAAATTTCGGGAAAATTAATACTTTCATTACTATACAGAATTACTGGAATCGCACTTTAAGAGCTTCAAAACAAAGACGACCATTGTAAGCCAAGGACTTTTACAAAGCCAATGGTGCAACACTTGTGGCGTCTTTCCCTCTTCACTTGCAAATCCAGATTTTTCGTTCAAACTTTAACGTGGCAAAATCGAATAAGTCTTCTAACGCACAAACTAATTAAACTCGTCTGAATGCTACCGCTTTTTAACGCTGTAAATTTAATACGGCGATGTTGGTAACTTTAAAAGTCATTCTGCATACTCACACAGCGGCTGTTGCAATATCGTCGTCTAGTCGAAGAGAAATCTTCAGCTGATTGCGTCAAATGGCAGAAATGAATGACAGATTGCCGTCGAGGGCCAACTTATATAGGCGAGGTCAAAAGGCCACAGGTCATGCGACGTTTCCGCCCGTGGTTTTGGGCTTCTTGCCGGACCTCGTTGCTAACGGTTCAAGCTGAAAATAAGTAAGAACGCATGTTTCCTCTCCTAGTGAAAATTCCAGAACATGAGTATAGCTTTAAAGCTGCAGGTTTATATGACTTATTACAAACTAATATACATACAATTAAGATGCATCAAACGCTCCAAGCTAGGATAGTTACTGTGTCAGCATTGATTAGAAGCAGCTGATCTGATAACCGGCATTAGATATGATTCAACGCAGAGTTTTCACAAAAATCTTTTGTAATATTTGAAACTTTTGCGTAGTTTTCATAGCTTTTTAAAAATAATATAGCCTCAATCGTGTTCATTTATTTCCTCAGTAAGATTGTTTCAGTAATTTTAAACTTTTGTCATTAGTCAGGCACAGACTGATACAGTAGTTCACAATAACTGTCTCATTAGGCCCATCAACCTAACTTGGCTAACAAATATGTAGGCCTACATCGACAGGGCGAGGACTGGCTGTATTCTTTTATATTACCGGGGCAAGAATATGAAAAGAAATTAGCACTTCATACAATTAACGAGCACTACAAATATCAAAAATCACGAATTAAAGGCGTCGACTTGGGCGCTGGCAACTAAGGGTTGTGCAAGTTGGACAGTTAAAGTTGGTGAGAGAATGAAATGCGAATTAAGGATTTTGAATAAGATTAGGCCTAAGTAAGTAATTAAGTAACCTTTACCAACATCGGACAAGCGAACATGCATTATTACACTGTGCAGATCTACTTCATGCATATTTAAACTAGATTATAACACGGGCAAATAAACTAGACAGACATATATAACTATTTTTAGGTAAACTTGGACTGCTAAAAATTGTGAATGGGTGTTGGAAGAAGCTGGAGTGAAAACAGTTAAAATTCTAGAATCATTGATGCCTGGGAAATTACGGTAGGCCTACTACGGATGTGTGCCGAAAAGAACGAAGATAGTTCAAGACTATACAAAAAGACAGAAGCACTGAGAATGGCTTCGAAAAGGGTATTATTGCAGCAGAGTTCAAGGGAGCCATGGAACAAGATGATATGATTTCATACGCAGGTAACTGTCTTTGAAAACTGTACAGAGATCGACGGAGGACTGGGTTGAATGGAAAACAGATTGTCCACAATGGGACCAACCTTCGGAACGAAGATTGTTCGAGACTACACAAAAAGACAGAAGCACCTCATATTGTTAGAATCACTTGTAGCATATTATAGGACCTTTTTAGACAATAACATGTTTACTTATTCATCCATGCACATCGCTCAACGTCTTATAAAAATCTATTCAGCTATTCTTGGACGATTTCACCGTTATTATTACTTTCCGAATTCATAGAGCTGTGCAACAACCAAGTGATTATAGTGCTGGATTGTTAATTGAGCAGCAGAGGGTTCAAATCCCTACGAGTGCCGAGAGATATTATATTGCGCTCCCTTGCGAACTTAACTGTAAAATCAGTATACCGATAGTACGTGCGGCGCATCATATGACAAGCCTATTCGTAATCGTATTCCCGAGACTTCAATAGCGCCTAGCGAAAGCCACGTCACGGGGACCAGCTTATTCACTGGAGCTCAGTGAAAACAAAATCGACAGGCAAAAAGGACTCGTTTCCAGGTTGAGATCCAAAAGTGAAACAAATTGAAAGCGTGGCACCACCGATGGGTGGTGTTTGGAATTGGACAGCAAAGAGATGAGGAAGAAGGGGTAGAATGAGATGTCACGAGAACCAGCTTTTTCATGGGCTAACTCAGCTCTGATAACCTAAAATTTTTCTAAACAAGCAACCTCGGTATAATTCACAAGAATTCAATAACGAGAAAATGCAGGTCAATCAAAGTTGATATCTAAGCCTTCCGATTGTAAATGCCTCCGACATATTTTAAAGAAAATAGGGGCCAAAAAGCCCCTTTCGCAAATCCCGAAAGGCAATGATGAGTATGTTATGTTGGATCTTTATTTTCTTATCCTAGAACACTAGAAGTGCAATTTTTCTTCGCATCAACACCAGTCTTACACAGCTGAGTAAATTTTTGCACGCTATATCAATATACATAATAATATCAATCATAATTATGCTCCAATGCTAATAATATTGATGATGATGATGATTATGATGATGCTTATGATGATGATGAAAATAATAATAATGATAATAATATTATTAATATTATTATAGTTATAATATTAACAACAACAACCACAATCTAGAATGTCTATTGCTTTATTAGGACTGGGCTTCAATTCCCTTAACTGAAAAGAAAATTTGATAAAAACAAGGAAAATAATTTAGCTGCATTGACATTATTACATGAATAACAGTCGAAACTAACATTAGGTATAATACTTTATATTAAACGTATATTAATGTTCACCGACATGTTGCCAAATTTAACAGAGAATCAGAGTCAGTTAATGTAGCAATTTTTCAACAGCTGTATTATGCTCAACCAGATCGATTCCACAGCGGACGGTTGAGAGTTTTCTAAAAAGATAAAGATAAGATATTCTTGTAAACAGGTGTCAATAATGAGCTGGTTGTAATCAGTGGCACATTTACAATTCCGAGAGGTATGGCGTGGTAGAGGCACTTCACTGGAGTTCATTGCCATGCTCTTAAACTTTCATATCTATGTTTGGTAAAAACATTAGATAATAGCAAATTCTGTGGCAAAAGTATGCTTTGAATGATGGTAAACGTGGATGAAAATATTTAGGAGCTTAAAGATATGCTATGTCACATGGGTTGCACAGCTAAATATGCCAACGTTTGCTGTGAAGAATTCTTTACAATAATTTGCCAATGGACTTACTCAACTTCACGTTTTTTATATTCTCACTTTGTGTTCAGGAGTTAATGAAGAGGAGTATCACCCAACAGGACTGAACCATGGGATTCTTGTTGTTGGACATGGAACACGAAATCGAAACAGCTACTGGCTTATTAAAGACAGATTAGCATACAATGGAATAAGTTTGAATTAAATATTTATTATCATATTTTATTATCATATTTTGCACACTGTCTGTTTAAAATAAGGCAAAACTGTTAAAAATGAGAATTTTTAAACTTGCACACACTTACTTTAGACCAGAGGATAGCTGGCCATGCTCGCAACACCACACATGTTGTTCTTGTTGCGTGCCATGAGAACATATCCACCTTGGCCCCAGCCAGTACCCCAGCTGTAAAAATAACAAAACTAGCAAAGATTCAAACCAAAATGAAACATCAACCGCTGTGATGTTAGACAGAAATGAATTTAAGAAGTATGGTGACTTACGTAATTATAGTAGGCCTACAGCGGGTTTTCCATACAAGAAATCAGAATTTACCACCAGAACGCAAAATGGCAGATATGGTAGGCGTATAAGGGAGATGGAAGAGACCTTAAATTCACCCAATTTTTATTGTTCTAGCAGATAATAAGCAAGAAGCTTGTATTTGCACTTGATTTGCAACTTTAAAGCATCATTCCAGAATACAGATCATGGTTCTTTAGCCAATCACACAAGCTCCACGGAAGGCAGATCCACAGTAAGAGACCTCTATGTCATGCAATGTTTAAAGCCCATGAGACTAGAAGAAGCTATGTTTTAGACATAAAGCGACACGGACCATAATAACAGAAAAGGTTTTGGAATGACATGGTACTGGGCTGCACACTTCATGCAGAATAATTGGCTACAACAGGAAGGTATGGCAGCACATTGTTGATTTGGCTACATTTACCTGAATTTGACAAGTGAGAAACTACAGTTTTATCATTTTTTCTCTTAATAAAAGAAATTTGTGCATACATTAATCTCTATCTTGCACCTTTCTGTATGTGTTAGATGGCCATATGTCCGTCCCTTTGAGAAGTTCTTTAAAGGTGCTATACAAATGTTCAGAAATATATATATATATATATATAATTCGTTAAAATATGGTAATAAACTATGGTAATAAAAATTTAATTCAAACTTATTCCATTGTATGCGAACCTGTTCTTAATAATCCAGTAGTCTCTTCCATTTAATGTTCCATATCCGACTCCAAGAACAGCGTGGTTCAGTCTTTTTGGGTCACACACCTCCTCTTCATAAACACCTGAACACAAAAGTGGGTATTACATAAGATACTAAGATATTTACCGAAAGGAAATAAAGCTGGCATCAATACTGGATACAGATGAAGGATTTAAAACAAACTTTACAATTTTGGTTCCAGAAAAGGCAATCAAACTCTTAAACAGATTAGTATAATGCTCGTTCTATTTGCTCTCTACCCTTCACTAAGTCATTGACATGCAAATTCAGATATAATGCTGATAAGGGTTTGAATTCCAAATTTAATTTAGTTTCGGAACATTCATATTATAAACACAAACTCATTTTAAGGCAGCTCTTGACATAGGTCGCAAGAATGGTTCGCAAAGGTGGTCAAGTAAGGAATATTTGCTTCTCATTATCAAGCTATACACGTGAATGGGATGAGCAAAAAATTAAGAAGAAATGCATGGATAACAAGGTGAAGAATTTTAATTTGTGAAAGCTGAACATACCTTCTTTGTACTGAAACAATGAATCCTTAACATTGATCGCCACAGACACTGGACCAACTATGGCAACAGCTTGCATCAGCATCGACTCATTTCCTCTTTCAACATCAACAAATCCAGTAACAGTGGCACCGACATTTGTCTTGTTATACCGGCATTTGCCATCCTGCAAACATTTCCAAAAAACAGAGCTTATAAACTTGAAATTTAGAAAAATAATTGTATTTATTACACAAAATTTGGTTGACCATAAAAATAGCTACAGCTGCATGCCTAATCTGAAATTGTAATTTAATCTGACATATGCTGAAGGAAACTAATATTGTACTTAAATTATACAGACTCACAGGTTTTAAAAACAACAAAACGTAATAGCAAATTCCTCAGCTAAATCCACTCTGTGTAAATAAAAGAAAATTCTATATTTGTAAACATATGAAATTTCTTCATAGCTAAAAAGAATATTTAAAAACTATGTGGTCCGATTTACATTCAGAAATAAACTCAAATATAAAAGGGTTAGTACCTCTTGAATGTCATGTCAAAATTTATTTAAACTTTACATACACACCTTATAATTATTACACATATAAAACACATTTTTGTTTTATCAAAAAGAACAAAAAATCAACATTGATCGAATACATAAAAGAATAATTGATGTTACATACGACTGCTTCATATGGGTAAGACTTTTCAGTGTCAATGCCCCCGTTTTCTATGATGTATTTGAAAGCTTTATTCACCAGACCTCCATTACATCCTTTATTGCCCTGCTTGCGTGAACAGTCCACCAGATTCTGTTCACTAAGCGACACCAGCTGACCCGTCTTCTTAAAACGCTGGCCTTCAAGGGAACCAGTCTAGAAAGAAAAACCAACTGTGAAATTTTGAAAAAAGTTTACACAAATTGTAAACTGAAACATTCTAGTATGCTTTGTGATAAAGTAGAAACCTGATAAACCTCGGAGAAAACATTTTTTACCAATCCACAATAATTCCTTGAATGTGATGCAAACAATTATTTCTGTTGACTGACATTTTCGAACTGTTTGCATAAAAGGCATTTCTGTAGTTTAGCAAATTTATGTAATTCATTGTCAGAGGCATGATTCTGGGTTTCCGCAATGTACACCTGTCTAAAGTTTTTAGCAACAATAAAACCCAAAGAAGCAAATCTCTGAAACAGTTATAATCTTGAAACAATTTACTTACCTCTCAGATGTGGCTTTCTATCAACATAGCTATCTAACCCAGTACTCAGCAATTTTTCACGGCCACAAACCTTAAGAACAACCTTACCTGCATGGCTCAAACAGGAATTGCCAATTTCACATTAAACACTGTCATTTAGTCATATTCGCAGGAAGAAAAGTAATTGACAGCAGCTACAAAAGAACTGACTGTAACATAAAGTTTAAGGCAAGGTCAATGTTGTAAAAGTCGAAAGCAGGAAGACTGGTTTTCAGATGCACAGCATGTCAACGGAAAGATATCTCAAACTATATTTGGATAACGTAGCAACCCAAACTGTTGCGACTTTAAAAAAAATCATGAAATCGGGATGAAACATCATGCCCTTGATTAAAAGGACGTACAATTATAATAAAACAAGTTTTAAGAATACTTACAGCGCTGAATGCCCAGCATGATCCGCATCTTCCCTAAAATTATTTTTACAGAATTGTGATAGTCAAGCCACACATCACTGGCTAAGCAAACAAGATTAACCATGTTGCTATTTGAATGCTCTGAAAAATGAATGAATGTATGCATGCATGAAAGCCAATTAATACACAATGATTATAGTATGCCATGAAAATAAAATTGAGTCACATGGAAGTATTAGCATAAAACTATGAAAAACTGGATTATTAAGACACTGAGAAAGCTTCTTCATGTCAAATTTTACCAGGTATTGTAGCATTGTAGAAGACTTTAGATGCATTAATTATTAAGAAATGCGCACTCAGTATGTAAGCATCCATGTATGTACGCATACATGCCTTACATACTGAGCATGTCTGCACACCAGCATCAAGACATAATAAAGTGGCTTTTAAGTACCTCTTAAATAAACGTGCAGTATTACACTTTTTGAACATTTCCAACAGCTTTTACAGCTAAAACCCTGTAAACTTCACAAGCCTTAACCAGAAAGATGCTCAAATTAAGAAAAGTAAACTGGAGAGTATAAGATTACTTGTTGTTTCACTGGTGTGACATAACCTTTTTCCCTCCAATCAACTGACTTTGGCAGAACACCATTGAGCGATGTGTAGGTGGCATGGTCGTTCTTGGCATTTTTAATTTGCTTCAAGCCAGTGATATTTCTTATCTCTGCAGGTGTCTTGAAAAATTAAAAAAACCAACAGGATGCAAACAATGAAATATATATTGTCCAATTTAATCTTATCACTTCTGTAGCACCGTAGTCATAATGGGCATGGTATCAATCGATGGTCGCTTCAAGTGCAATCGTAATCAAAATCATAATTCATTGGATAAGCCATGGTGCATTCTGATAGATCAAACATTTATACTGGATATATCTACTAACACTGACTGCTGCATAGGAAGCTTAGAGTTATAGCAACGTAGAGGTGTCAAGGAGTACAGATCTAAACAAGTAATATATTAGAAACATGGTTCTACTAAAAGAAACTGCCAAGATTACAGTTTGCAATCAGAAATGTCAACAAGAGTTATGACTAACATATTGTGAGCTATGATAGAAAGACACCTGTGGCCACCTGCACTAAAACCATGTCGTAATTCGGAGATTTCTAAAACGCCCAACAAAAGCCACGTCACGGGGACCAGCTTATTCACAGACTTGACGTGGTAACGGCTTTCCTGCTCTCATTGCAATCTAATGACTGTGACAACTGAAGAAATTTTACTCACGGAAATAATTAAATGTTTTCACACTACCTTCCTCAACTCGAGTTTTTAATAGATTGTATTATGCTTCTAAATTTAAAAGTCAAAATGAAGCAACAACTTTTACAATATTTGTGACAAAACTTAAAAGTGATCATAGAAATTGTAATAAAAGTGTGAAAAGCTGCCAGGCAAAGGGTTTAATCCAAAGCCTAAAAACCCATATGTGACAAACAATAATTATCCTTTAAAAAATTCAATGAAAAAATCCAAAATTAATAGAGTCAAAATTTTCTCAAGAAAAGATTTCTAGATTTCTCCTACATTCTTGTAATAGATTATTTATGCTTAAGCACCTCATACACGTGACCGCCATCAATTAAGTGAACTTCACTGAATATACCTACCATATCTGAGAACAGGTTGATACCCATTTGAAAGCTTTTCAACCCCATATCATACAAATAGTTATGACTTCCAATTATCATGATGTTGTCTGCAAACAGCTTCCGACGGAGGCGTTCTTCTTCTTCTGAAACGTACGTCTTGCCTGAAAAAATATAACAGAAATCCTGAAAAATGATAGTAACGTAAACATATCACATGACTTTCTTAATTAATATTGTACAAATGTTACTAAAATACAAAAAGGTTTTAAATCTTTAAAGCCATTATTTGGAAGAGTTGCAAACTTCTTTCAGCATTAGTCATTAAAATCTCATAAACGACTATGTTTTTGATAGTTTCACTATCATAATTTACCTGATTAAAAATAATTTTATTGGAAATGAAAATCTAGCTGGAGATCAGACGAGTTAAGTCAGGAAAATTTGGGACTTCATCAGTTTTCTTTATATTAGGATTATTTGCTGTTGTGAGATTAGTTTTGTATTCACTGATAAAATAACATCATTATTTTATTGCATACCATTTCGAGACTTGAAAGTGTCCCAAGCCCTTTGGAATGGCGTCGCCGGTTTTATTGAAATGTGCACGCGTATTGGAACTGCATAGGTCGCAGCCACACACAAGGCGGCCAGAAAGAAAAATATCTTCATTTTCAGCTGCAAAGAAAGTGTAAAAAATGGCTAATACTATAAGCTGAAATGTAAAGGAGATCCAAATAATTGTTTATAATCTATATCCATCAAATACGAAGTTTGCAAGCTCACTACCTCTGTACAACTGTTGTTTAACAATCATGCAGGCTTAATAGACTGCATAGCTAAATAGCGATCTTGCAGGATGCAAGTGCATTGCATTGGTCAACTGGAACTTAGTAATAGGTTTTAAATAATACATTGCATAGCTAAACGAGCTTATAACAAACTTAAACGATGCGAACAGTTTACCAATCTTAAACGATGCAGTTGCAGCATCTCACTTCTGAATGATGTGAAATGATCTGTTAAAGCCTAGTACACAATAAAATTAACAATATACTGATAAATCAATGCTAAGCCATTAAAATCCAAGTTAGGATAAGTCCAAATGATTTAATGAAAATTTTGAAAACCAACTGCTTATCATTTAATTTTTAATATTCAAAAGAGTGATCATTCTGAAAAGGTTAGGCTGCAGAGCTATTGTAAAACGTACATGAAGGGTATGTCGCAAAGATGAACGACTGCTGTGAATCAATTTGCCGTTTGATGACTTATGAACGTTAAACGGACAAGAGCTCGATGGGGCAGGAAATTTTGCTTAGAAAGATAGCAATATCCAAAATGTTGTATAATTTAAATGTATAAAATTTTGCTGCAACGTCAGCCTTACAGTGAAGCATCTGCTTAAAAAAATTTTAAGCTTACCAGGGCTCTATTTATTTTTGCTTCTACAATGTGTGTGAAACTGATTAATAGGGCCTATGTAGGCGTATTTGACAGTGTTACCCTATACACTTTGTAAAGTTCAACGCTCAGAATTCTATCGCATGCTTGACTTTCGTATCAAATTTCTGAGCTCAGTTATTTTTAAACAAGGTGATTCGATTATTCCAGTCATTTAGTCTTTGTCGTTTATAATTACACTCAAAATTTCGGGATAATTGATACTTTCTTTACTATACAGAATTACTGAAGTCACGTTTTTAAAAGGCTTTAAACCTAGACGACCACTGTAAGCCAAGGACTTTTTGCAAAGCCAATGGGGCAACACTTGTGGCACCTTTCATGCTATCTTGCAATTCCAGATTTCTCGTTCAAACTTTAACGTGGCAGAACCGTCTTCTAACAAACAGAACAATTAAACTCGTCTGAATGGTACCGCTTTTAAACGCTGTAAATTTAATACGTCAATGTTGGTAACTTTACAATCATCCTGCATACTCACATAGCGGCTGTTGCAATATTATCGTCTAGTCGAGTAGAAAGCTTCAGCTGATTGCGTCAGTTGACAGGAATGAAATGCCAGATCGCCGTCGAGGGCCAACTTATATAGACGAAGTCAAATGCCACTGGTCATGTGACATTTCCGCATGAGATATTGGGCTTCTTGCCGGTCCTCGTTGTTAACAGTTCACGCTGAAAATAGTAAGAACGCATGTTTTCTCTTCTAGTGAAAATTCCAGTACATGAGTATAGCTTTATAGCTGCGCTGTGTTATATAGGTTTATCTTAAATTGACTTATTACAGACTAATATCGCACGCAATTAAGATGCTTAATCAAACACTCCATGTTAGACTAGTTACTGAATATCAAAGTCAAAGTTATGTGCCACTATTGCTTAGAAGCAGCTGATCTGATAACCGGCATTAGATATGATTCAATGCAGAGTTTTCACACAAATCTTTTGTAACATTTGAAACTTTTGCGTAGATTTCCAGCTTCTTTAACAAAATAGCCTCATTCCTGTTCATTTTTTCCTCAATAAGATTGTTTCAGTAGTTTTAAACTTTTGTCATAACTTAAGACAGCCTGCTACAGTAGTTCAAAATTTCCGTCCCATTAGGCGCATCAAGCTAACTTGGCCAACAAATATGTACATCGACAAATGTTAAAATCCTTAATTAAAGGGGTCGACTTGGCCAGTGGCAACTCACAATTGTGCAAGTTGGACATTTAGAGTTGATTAGAGAATAAAATGCGAATTAAGGCTTTTGAAAAAGATTATGCCTAAGTGCGTCCGTAAATAAGTAACCTTTATCAGCATCGGACAAGCGCACATGCATTATTCTTCGTATAGATCTATTACATGCATATTTAAACTAGATTATAACACGGGCAAATAAACTAGAAATACATACAAAACTAGTTTTAGGTAAACTTGGATTGTTAAAAATTGTGAATGGGTGTTGGAAGAAGCTGGAGTTAAAATAGTTAAAAATCTAGAATCATTGATGTCTGGGAAATTACGGTATTACGATGTGTACCGAAAGGAACGAAGATAGTTCAAGACTATACAAAAAGACAGAAGCACTGAGAATGGCTTCGAAAAGGGTATTATTGCAGCAGAGTTCAAGGGAGCCATGGAACAAGGTGATAGGATTTCATAGGCGGGTAACTGTCTTTGAAAACTGTACAGAGATCGACGGAGAAATGGGTTGAGAGGAGTAAAAATTGTCCACAATGGAACCAACCTTAGGAAAGAAGATAGTTCGAGACTACACAAAAAGACGGGAGCACTTCATATTGTTAGAATCACGTGTACCATATCATAGAACCTTTTAAGGCAATAACATGTTTACTTACTCACTCATCCACACCGCCCAACGTCTTTTAAAAATCTATTCAACTATTCTTGGACGACCTCGCAGTGAAGTTATTTTACTTTCTGGATTCATACGGGTGCGCGATTGTCAAATGATTATATTGCTGGATTGTTAACTGAGAAGCCGGTAGTTCAAATCCCTGCGAGTGCAGAGAGATATTTTGTAGTTCTGCTTCACTTGCGCTCCCTAGCGAACTCAACTATAAAATCAGTACACACCAGCCGTATGTGCCGCTCGGCATACGAAACATCGTATGACTAGGCTATTCGTAATCTTTTAGCGTCTCATCCTAGAAGAACACTCGGATGCAGAGGGATGCTGAACTTAAGGTGAATGGATTATTCCAGTTTCATACCCGCTGACCTGCCAAAGTTCAGCATCTGTCATTTCGTCCTCAGTTGTGCCGCCGGCCTATTGACCAATCATTCTGTCGTGGAAAAAATATGGTTGAAGATCATCCTCCGACCAGGCATAATTTTTATCAGGGAGCTGTTCTCGCAGGTTTTGAGTCAGTCGGGGTGTCAACCTCAGCGTCGGCTCCAGGATTGATTGGGTGAGGAGAGCAGTTCCAGCGGGGTGCCACATTCTGACGGTCCACCATGTCTATAGCTAAATCAGTGTCTGGTCAATCTTATGATCCTTGGCTTCCGTGCAAATACGCGAGCACCCCGCGAAATGCTACTGCTTTTGCCCGTTCTCGTCTCATCATTCTCGTCGGAAAGTTATTAACGGAACATTCATATTGTTTCGCCTGCTATAGCTCAGCTCAAGTTACCGTCTCGTCTTTCTTAAGCACGCCTGGTTAGATATTTTAGATCCTCACGATTGCAGCGCTTTTGAGGGGTCTGTAAAGGCGCTATATAGATAATCAAACATAAATCATAAAAGTACTAAAAAGTAAAAAACTGTTAGCAAGCAATTAAGTGCTGAAACAAATTATTGACGAGGATTTTACTTTTAATGAAGGCCTAATTACTGCTTGTGACTAACTTTCACACAACCCCACAAATTCAGTTTGTGGAAATATCTCAATATCGAATCTCCACAGTATTTATGTAAACAGAATATTAATTGCTAATTAATTAGGCTATGGCATGATCCGACGTCTTCTAGCTGCCTTGTTCAGAAAGCCTGACCATCCGATCAAGAGCGACAGGATATTTGATCATTTCTGAAAATTATAAAAACCTCATTAAGCCTAGTCTTGAAGCAAAACACATGCATGCTTTTATTCACAACAAGCAGTTCCCTCTCAAGACTGTTCTTTGTGCAACATTATATAAATGCTTCTGTTTATATATTTATTTATTTATTTATTTATTTATTTATTACATATTGCATAGGGGATGTAACGATGTGCTCACGACGATTAAGTTTGGAAAGCATCAAGAAAGAACTAATATGTCGTGTATACATTACATGTTTAAGCCTTTCCTTACAGTTTACAGGCCTTGTGCAAAGCATTTCACGACACTGAGGTAACTGATCAATAATAATCTACATATAAAACCTGACGAAATAAAGTCTAATCGAGATAGCATTTGCAATAATATATTACAGACCCTTCGTAATTCTTCTGTAAGACGACAATTAATCTTTACCAGTCAAATCTAACAACTGATTGTGCGTTATAAGCTATAACCCATAAGCCATAATAACTTATAATGAATAATTGCGCGTTTTGAATAATAAGCCATATCTGTTTTGCACTGTCCTCCTACTACATTACATTGAACGCTGAAGACAAACAACTGGTTGCTGTTCACTGAAGAAATACAGTTTTTACTTACTTTAAACGAGCGGATCATTATTATTATTAATCAGATACCTATATTACGCTAATTTATGACCTCACCTCAAAAGCATTCATTTTTGCAGGATGTTGACGCAAAATCTAAAGCAGAACAGATTGGTATACAATCGACTACGCTTCAAAATGAAAGGGACACTAAAATAGAATTATTTGCTAATTTAAAGAACCATTTAAACATCTACAGGTTTCGCTTTGAATTTCACCGATATCGAAATTAAGCGCTTTCCGTCATTGAATGAAATAATGTTTAATGGGAAATTCATATCACTTGAGTGTTTCCCACGAGGATCTGGGTCCTACCCAGTTACAGCATGCTTATGTTTATGCATACCTTTGGCATATTTATGGAACGCCCTATTGGAAGCATCAATTGCCACAGATATGGGACCAATCGCAGCAACGGCTTCCATGAGCATTGTCTAGTTTCCACACTGAATATTCACGAAACCGGCAACAGGGGCACCGATGCTTTTATTTTTGAACAGACAGCTGTCACCATCCTGAAAATTAAGCATAAACATAATTTACTTATCAGGAAAACGTGTAATTCATTTATGTGAACAAAAGCATCTATCTCAGGTGTTACATTTAGTTTAGTCTCAAACTGAATTGCAATGATTGTGAGAATTTCTAATGAGTAAAAGCTTTGGCATTTATGTTTAAGAATGTGTTTATGTGTATGTATTAACAAATCTTTAGAAAGGTAACGCTGCAACTACCTTTGCCTTATAAGGATAAGATTCCTCGGTGTCGATGCCACCGTTGTCTCTGATATACTGGAATGCACTATCTGTGATTCCTCCATCGCACCCCCAATTTCCTTACTGATAACTGCAGTGGATTAGGTTCTGTTCACTCAGAGAAACCAATTTTCCGGTCTTTTTGAAATGCTGGCCTTCGATAGATCCGGTCTAAAACAGCAAAACTCTATTACATGTAGAAATTTTCAATATCCATGCCAAAAATGTAAAAAGAATTTAGGCTCTTTTATAGGATTATAGGATAAACTTAACTTCAGAGAGACTTAAACTTTATAGAGATTCGTGAGACAGCAAATAACAATGGAAACAATTTTTATGTATGTCTTTTGATTTCAGCAAAGGTTAATTCTGCTAAATAAGAAATTAATAATATTTTATCCATCTGCTGGTTCCTCAGTAAATATAATATTGTATTTTATAAAAGTTATTGACATAATGCACTCTAAGCTTGGATACTTGTAGAATTATGGCTGCATAAACAAATGAATGTAATTTTCTAAAATTTAATACTCAGATATGTCTGATCTAAAAATTTATTTCAATTTATAGAAATCAAAATGTGCTAACAGTACTAAATGCCCAACAGGATCCACATAGAAGCTGGAATATAAAAATCATATGGTCAAGGCGAGGACAATTATGCATATTCTTGCTTACTAGAACCAAAATGCTTAAAGCAAAACTGTGAAAACTTCTCTGTGCCATTTACTTGCTACACAAAGATATATTACTATATAAGATGTACCAAAGTTGAGTGCATTAGTTAAAAGTTATAGTGAAATTGCTTGAAGATGATGTTGCAATATTACGTGTAATTTGGATGAAACTTGGAAATACAGTATTCTTGCTCAGATTGAAGTTCGTTAAGAAAATCTCACCTGGTCTTTAACTGGGGTAACGTATCCTTTATCTCTCCAGTCAACTGCCTCGGGAATGACGACATTATCAAGTGGAAGGTGAATCATTTCATTGCTCCTCTTGTCACTCATTTTGAAACCATTCAATTTCATCAGCTCTGAACTTAACTACAGAAGACAGATATGCTAATTAAAGCGGTAATGCATTTACATCGAAAAATACAATTGAGATTTTGTTCTAATTCCGTCAGATAGTTTTCGATATATTTAGGTCTATTGTAGCTATACTATATTTCCAATGTAATCCATGGTATAACACTAAAACTGTTACTGCACAAATGCACGAACACTCGCGCATCAATATGGCGTCAATCAGGCAATATCGACAACACAAGCAGAGAGTAATTCATATGCTCTGCAACAGAATTCCAGAATTTGGGGCCAGGAAAAGAACATTCTGGCCTCCTAAGTGAGCATTTCTTGTACTTGGAAAGCCAGATAATGAAATGACAGAAAATGGAAGTGGTAAGTTATAGGATTTGGAAAAGAATACATTATTAAGAAACGGAAAATGGCGAAAGTGATTGATTTTCTCAAAAAGCCTCAAATAATTATGCTGTGTAAGAGGCTAGAGCTGTACAACCATGACAATCTTTAGACAGAATTCTATAAGAATTATTTAAAATTTTAAACTCAATTTATTCGGTTATTTTAATATTCTAACCATATCTGTGAACCCGTTTACTCCCATTTTGTAGCTCTTCAGCCCCGTATCATAGAGGTAGTTGTGGCTTTCGATCTCCTGCAAATTTCCAGCAAAGATCTTTTGACGGTTGTAATCATCCTCCACGGATTCATAGGTTTTACCTAAAACGAGTGAAGCATTACGAATGCACACAAGACTGCATGACAACAAAGGCGACCTAAACAAAGTGAAAAGATTGAAGCTATGCAATAAATGCTTAATACATTAGAACTAAAAGAACCGGAAAAAGATTGCTTTTGGTAACGGAAAAGGATCATATTAAATATACCTAATCATTCCTTACATTTAAAAGACCTAAGTTGTTGTCCACTTAGTTTCACCATTAACATACATCTGAAAGATTAATTAGCAATTGCCAGAATTGTAATGGGTGTACATTTACCATGTTCAGCCTTGAACCAAGTCCAGGTCTTCTCAAATGCAGGATCAACCAAAGAAAGATGAAGATTAGATGGCGCTGCTTGGCTGACAACGCTCAGAGCAGCTAAAATCACTGCGTACATCATCTTGGTCAGCAGCTGTAAATGGTATACACAGTTGTTTTAAAACTAAAGATTTTGTTGTCGAATGCTGAACAACTGAGCAAGTGTTTACGATATCCAAATCCCCTAAATTCAACCTATATTTAGTAATTGCATATTTATAATCATAATGATCTTCTTTGCGACTCAGCCAAGTTTTGGTAGCGCGCTTAGTAACAACAGATAATTGCGGGTGCGAACACAATGAGCGAACTCCGAATAGTGCCCTTGAAAGACTTTTCGCATACATAATTTGCCTCCTCCACCAAGCAATAGTTATGTTAATAAATGTGAACTCGGAAGCAAAGGGCAGAACGTGCGATGTATTGATCTCGTACTATTCCTCTGCATGACTCGAAATGAGCATTGTTCCACAATCAAATATCAGAGTTTAGTATTCTGGAGCAAATTTTAAAGATAATGAGATAATGCTTCGATACTTACAAGTTCTGCCACAAAACATGAAATATAGGAGTAACAGGCCTTCAACTGTTCCGCGCAGGATTTTATGGTCCATAAAAAAGCGGTCATGTGCTGTGAAGAGTTAGGTATCTTTCCACGTGACTGCTCCACACACGCAACTGTAGTTGACAAATAGGGGCGTGTTGACAGAAGGTAAAATGAAAGACCACGTTGAAATCCCTTTACCCTAATTTAACGGGGCTTGGTAAGAACAACGCAGAGATAATTATAATTTGATCGTCCTTCCGAAACTGAGCGGATTTGCAAATAGGCGAAGCTGCTTTGTAACACTTTGTACATTTGAATAATGCAAGTTTAGCGCTACAAACAGAAATGTAAATGTAGGCCTAAATGTACATGTCTTCTACTGCGACCGTATGGCCTCGGCCTTGCTTATTCTTCAACGAATTATTTTCAGCTATCTAAAGAACTACTACGTAACTTTGCACATGATGACAAAAGAATATAATTTTACACAAATCTGCATATTTTTATACGTTTTAAGGTTAATTACTTACATTGTATTAAGTTTCATATTTTAAAAATCTTTTAATTACTTAGTAGATCATGAATATAACCCATTTTCAGTTCGTTTTGTTGTGATTTGAACATAACATTGATATTCACTGAATTCTTGTTCACCATTGGTATTGCCTGTTAATAGGTTGCCCTAACTAAGGGTGGGGGGTTATAGTCCAATCTGTGTCAGCCGACTGTACCCCAAAGACATGTTTGCTTATGTTATCTGGGTCTGCCGTCTTTACCCCATTGAGATGTTTACTTTATGTTAAAGTTTTATCTTTGTCATAATTATGTTGGCTCAATAAACGAAGAAGAAGTTGATGACATTAATGAAGATTCGATGACGACCATGATGCTGTTGATGAAATTTGATGTTGATGCTCAATGGGTGAGATTAGTCAGATTAGGTATAGCTTAAGCAATTAGTGTGATGGCCAACTGCTAATGTATGTGCCTTTCTACTCGGCCTCCGGGGTTCGAATTCTGGTGCTTCACGTGAGACTGACAAGTTGTTGATGAGCTTTGTAGGCGCTTGTGGGGAAGCGATAGTATAATGGTTAACGTTCTAGACTGTCAATCGGATGGTCGGGGTTCAAATCCCTGCTAGGGCAGAATTTGTTTCAAGATTTCTGCTCCACTTGGGCTCCCTAGCCAACTGAGCTGTAATGAGCACACTGACCGTACACTGTCGTAATCGCAATTGTGAACTCGAGATTTCTACAGCGCCCAAAGAAAGCTTAGTCGCTGGAGCCAAACTTATTCACAGGCTTCAGTCAAAACAACTGTCAATAGGAAGATCAGGCGGCGAAGGAGAGGACTACCCACCCGCCCCTCTATGTAGTGGCTAAGAAAATTGAAGTCCTAACAGTTTAAACCTATGACTGATTCGTCTACTTCTTCCTCGTCATCGTCGTCGCCGTCTTCTTCTTCTACTTCTTCTTCTTCTTCTTCTTCTTCTTCTTCTTCTTCTTCTTCTTCTTCTTCTTCTTCTATGTTACGCGTAGAGAAAGGTCTTCCGGTTGTAGGATTGCTGTTGTCCAAGAACTTACCTTGCGCAAGAGACTGGTTAGACACGAAAAGGATGAAGTACCGGGGTCAGAGGTCAATGACCAGAAGAGGCGTGACTATTGGTAGTTGCCTGTAAGACGAACTATGCTTCAACTACTGGACCAGGTTTCTTGCAACTAAACTAACCTAATATAATAAAATTTGTTACAGAAAAATCTGTTAGAGAAATGTAAAATTGTTTAAGATTGACCTTTTATAAATACATCAATCACTGTCGCTTCGATATGAGAGCGCTCATAATCTGTCTACTGCTGCTGGTCCCACGGTTCTGGAGTTCACTTCCACAAACTGTCCGCTCTGCTGTCCTTGGTGTCTTTGCGTTCTCAACTCAAGATGTTTTCGGATCAACATGTTTATTGTCTTCAGACCGTCTTTCTATCTCATATGACCGGATTCCTATTCTGTTTTGGAGTGCCATCGATTGATGTCTAGTGCATCGTTATAATGGCGTCATAAAAGTTCTAAGAATAGATTAGATTAATATGCTTACAATCCAGGTAAAGCAAAAATCTCATATCCGTGATGGACCAGAAGGCAGACAACTGTCTGGGTTCTGCATCGGAATGTCTGCCTTGCTCGAGAGATTTCTGATGTTATGACTTCTGCCAGCTACGACGAACTGCTGGACGGTAGTGTCCTCGTCTACCGCGAACTTCATCACCCATCGTCATTCGTCATTTTCCACGCAGCTTGGTCCAGGAACTCTGAACATTGTGTCGGCAGTAAACTCTGGATGGGACTCCATCAGTTAAGCTCTTCGTGTGTGCTGGAGCTCGCAAGTGGTGACTTATGGTGATGAGAGCACTGTTTATTTGCTTTATTTATTTATTTACTTAATGACGAAGATTTTCTTCTTTATATTTTTAGCATCATATAAGTTACCATAGGCAACGCTTTTATGAGGTAACTGAATAGAATAGAATAAAACCGTTTATTGAACATCACAAAAGAAAAACAATTGATATTACAGTCACTCAAAGATGGAAGAAATCATTAATAGGCATCCAAAGGTGAGACCAAAAGGACAATTAATCCCTCTAACAGGGCCACCTAATTTCTTAGACAAATTTCAAGGCAGTACGTTTAACATACTACACGTTTCATCAGTTTTTTGCCATCTAAGTGCAGTGTTACATGAAAACAAATTTTTTGCAATGAAAACACCCAAAGTGGCGAAAAATTAACACTAAACTTAATTACGTTGCAGAGCAAATCATTTTTAGCACACAAACTAAGAAACAGAAAGAAACGAAATAAAAACCAAAACAAAACAAAAAACATAAACATTGGTACAATGTCTGTTTGCGTCAAAACTGCGTATTAATTAGATGATGTTGTATGCATTTGTTAAATTGTTGCACATTGGGTACATCTTTAAGGCACAGATGGTAGGAAATACCATCTGGTTGTTCCAGCGTATAGCAGAGAAAATTGTCGTGTGATAATGCGAGCAAATTCTTTACATAAGTTTCCTGAGGATCTTATGTAATGGGTAGGAACATCTGATTCATGGATAAAGTAATCAATAAAGGGCGACGGAGCAGTTTGTTAATAAATCGGTACATGAACACATTAGTTTGCAGATTAATGATACAATCAAGTGTCAATATTTCCAGGTTGCCAAAGGTTGACCCTGAGTTGGTTGCGTAGAGGGAGTCTACTGATTGTGCATATAGGCGTTTCTGCAATCAGGCATTTTAAGAGAGCGGTGTAATTAGAAACCCAAGTAATATTACAATATGAGAGATTTGGATAGGTCATGGAATAGTATAAATGAAATAATGTTTTTCAGTGAAATATAGGCAATGCGGGATAATATCTCATTGCTTTTGGAGATTTTTGTCAATTTCAATTATGTGGTCTTTAAACAGTCAAATCACAATCACAACAAATTTACTATAAGAGCGAAACGATGTGAAGTTGGTTTCATCATTATACAAAGACAGTTTGTTTGCTCTAAACCATTCAGAAATTGTTTCTAATTCAGGATTTATTTTTTTGAGTAAAACATCCGATGACTTATCACTTTAGTGTCATCTTCTTGAAGGCGCTATACCAAATGTCTGAATGAATAACTAATGAATTACACACTTCATTCATCTAAATTCTTAAAAGCAATGGTCTTTTTCAGTTGATGGATGATATATACCGCTGAAGTGCAAACACGACGATAGCATGCCAAAACCGGTCAACTTTATCTATGGGTTTTAAGGCCTCGCAGTGAATGCAGGACTCATAGGTGAAAGTCAAACGCATTCGCTGTCACCCCTAGTTTCTTCTGAAGACATGGAAAAGCAATTAAGCGATTTATTGAATTAATAAGAGTTTCGAGACATTTAAACCTGCAGAACGTTACAGACTACTTTCCAATTACAATCAATGGCTCATAAAGGCTAGATCGATAACTTAGGCTATTCCTTTTGGCAAGCAATTTCTGGAGTACAGTTTTCTGTGTACATATTCTACGTTGCATACATGCAGTCAAAAGCTAAAAGTGTCCATTTATTATGTTCCGATTAAATTTTCTTGCACTTGTGTCTGGAAGGCTTGGACATCCTATCACCATCAGCAGCAACTGCCTAAAAACAAAGATCTTATTTGTCAGCCACACATAATCATATATAAATGAGTGCAGCAAAATATGTTATCAAAAGCATTGATGAATCCTAAGACAATACAACTATGTCCAATCTGAGAATTACCTGCAGCTTTGCATCTAGGCCTACCATGGACAAAGTCCAAAGTAAATCTGAGATAGGGCAAAGCCCCATTTCAGATGGGCAAAGCACCCATTGCAACTTCTGTGATTTTCCATCTTTGCCGCGGATGGGTACATAGATACTGTGTCAATCCATATCAGATAACTTGCTCAGATTCAAACTTTACCTAAATAATTTCTAGTTAATTTTCTTCGGTCGGTCTGTCGTTCATCTCAGGTTGATATCCCACTCTGTGCATCAACTGGCATCTCTCCACAGACTCCTTCTTCGCTTCTTCGATAAAAGACTTATCTGTCGACATCTATTACTTCACCGGCTTTTCTGCCGACCCCTATTTCGTCTACTAAGGCTACAATTTCTAACCGAATATGACCCTAATTGTGCAGCTTAAGGCAACATTTCCTTCCCTACTACGATGCTCTACAAATATCCTGTCTGCATGTAGATTGCACACTGAGTCCTGATAGCCAGAGCAATGTGGCTAATTTTAAAAAACAAAGATCCTTTCACCACTGGTTGGGAGCCCTGTGTTCCTGAGTATTCAGAGAAAATTCAGGTGATCTTAAAAGGTTTTTCTCACTGGCTTTCAAAATGCATTGTCATTTGGCGGCTGACTAACTGCATAGGCTATTTCTGTGTGCGTTACAAATTATCGCAATATTCGTAATAGTAATAGGAAATAATATTAAAAAATTATAATAATAATATTAACAATAACTTTTACTTGGGATACAATCCATTGGCTCCAAACAATAAAAATAACTAATAATAATAGAAATAATAATATCTTATACTTGGGATACCTTTCGGTTTAAATAATAATGATAAAATATTAATAATAATAATAATAATAATATAAATTAGTAAAACGTTTCAAAAACTGTTCAGTTAATACTAAAGCTACTAGTATTGCTGCGTATGTCTCTTATGCGATTCTTTGCTCATTTCTAACTCTTCCGATGAGTTTTTGGCTGAAACATAAACCCTTAACCTAATCTACATTTTGCACTTGCCCGCCTTCCTCCAACTTCTATAGCATCGTTTCATATTATGTTAAAGTTCTAACTTACATTAAACACGCGGATAGACTGGGTCGGATGTAATCCTACATATGTTCTTGTTTCTTGCCATGCGAATATATCCATTTTCTCCCCAATCTGCACCCCAGCTGCAAAATGAAGCATACCAAATAATGGGTCAAAATTTTAAACAAACTATTAAATAAAGCGAGAAGCAGGAAGACGAACTGAACATATGTTGGAATTCCATGTATAGAAAGTTATTTGGTTTCAAAAGATGAATTCGATTGTCATTTTCTGTGCAACGGTCTGCGTCTGACCTGTTTTTAACGATCCAATAATCTTTTCCATTCTCCGACCCATACCCAACGATGAGAACGGCATGCCAGCCTGTTACAGGAGTGCATTTGTTCTTTTCAAAGATACCTGAATAGACATCACCAAATGTCAACTAGCATTTTATTGCACTTTTTAAAAACTTATCAAAGGCGTAAAACGATCATAGTTCAAGTATTGATAATCCTATCTAATCTAAAGACTTCTATTGCGCCGTTATCATAACGCCTAAGACATTAGTCGATTGTCGCTTCTTTGATAGGGCACTGCAAGAGTCACAATGTCCACTGATCGGGTATAATCTCTACTAGTTTTAGTGTTCAGCAAGGAACGCCGATAGGTCGGTTGATTTAAATGTAGCACCTTGTGAACATTGACGGGTTTTGAAATCTGAAATGATGACTATTCAAAACATTGAAAAACACAGCTGCAACAAAATCTAACACACTGTACCTCAACAAAATCATGCATCGAGTATTTTTCTATATTTCTAAAATGTTAATTAAATTCGCAGTTCTGAATATGGTATGCTAATCATGGCAGAGGTCCTGACTGACAGTATAGAATTACACTTACAGGAGTATGAGTAATCGCTGTCTTCTAAAGCCACATCACGTGGGCCTAATTGTGTTATGGCAAGTTACATTAGATTACACTTATACGCTGAGATTTATTTATACATACATATCCGTACAGGATTGTGTAACGAATAATCTCCGACAGGAACCATCGAAGTTAAAGAATACTCAATAGAGAATATGCAAAAACCAATAACATAAATTTCAAGTGATTTGTTATTTCAAAAAAGCTAAATACTCTAAGTGAAGGTACCCATGTTCATAGCCTACCTTTAGAATATGCCATAAATGCACGTGATACAGTAATGCTAACAGATATTGGACCAATCCTAGCAACGGCTTGCGTAAGTATGGCCTCATTTCCACGCTTAATCCTGACCACACCGGCAACAGTGGCCCCTCTGTGTGTCCTCTTATACTTGCAGACGCCATCCTGTTGAAATAAGCATGTCAATAAGATCTGGAAGGAATCGCCATTCAATGTTTTTATAATTGTACACGAGACATTTCTACTTACCTATAAGCAGAGAGATCTGATCATAACAGGACAGTATGTAAGCGCATTCAAGTCATTCAAACTTCGTCCTCCTGTATGAAGCCGAGAACTGGACGTTAACCAAGGGCTTTGGGTGAGTTGGATGCCTTACAACATCGGTGCATGAGGAGAATTCTGCACATCCCTATAAGCCTCATGTCATCAACGCGGAGGTATAGCGACGCACAATGCACATCCTAGTGTCGGAGATGATCCAACCCAATATGCCCCAGGTCTTTGGTCGCATCGCGACTTACGACGTTGTACTGAAAGAAGAGATTGTTTGTGAGTCCTGCGCCTCCAAGTGGTCGCCGGCGAACACAAATCTCCTTTTAGTATTTGGTGGCGAGTGGTGCTATTGATGTGGCTTTATCTTCGGGGGACTTTAGGCCTTTAACAGCACGAGGTTTCGTGAGTGGATCTGTCCGACCGTACAGAGAGTTAACGACGACTCTTTCTCTCACACGTATATTACAAGTATGTACAACGTATATACAGCAACTTCAGCAAAATCAGAGTCTTTGATTCGCATCGGCCTATCAATCTAGCGTGGTCCGTTTAAGAGATGCAATTCAATATTTTTCTTCTGCTCTCCGAAACCTTCGCTTGGCACCCTTGCTTAACTTTTCCTTCCGTCTGTCAGTCATACAACTTCTCCCTTTCGCCATCCGATCAGCGTCCCTTTGTTCCGTCTCTCTCTCTCTCTCTCTCTCTCTCTCTCTCTCTCTCTCTCTCTCTCTCTCTCTCTCTCTCTCGTTTACCTCCGCCTGTCAATCACGGGCGTCCTGTTCGCCTCGCGTTAACGATGGCCTCGCCTAACTGTTCCTCAGTGTTCCGTACAAATTAATTACACAAGCACATAAGCTAAATTTTCCGACATAATACGATCTACAATATTCAAAAACCTAAAAACCTCATTGTTTTCCAAATTTTCACTATAGACGTCAAACAGAACCATACCAGGGCTATGCGACCTATTGATTCTGGCCTCTAGGCGGTTGGAAGAGACCAGCTGGATGCTCTTGCCAAACATGGACACAGGCTGTCACGGCAATGCAACTGAGCTTTAACGACGAATTGTTTTAATTTATGTAGATTTAAATTTGCTTAAGGTCACATAAATATTGAATTTTAGGTCAAATTTACCTTCGCTGTGTAGGGATAAGATCTCTCAGTGTCGATTCCACCGTTTCTTCTGATGTAGTTAAATGCCTTAGAAACATATCCTCCACGACACCCAAAATTTCCGTAAGGTCGAGAACAGTCGACTAGGTTCTGCTCACTCAATGGAATCAATTTACCAGTCTTCCTGAAGGTTTGGCCTTCGAGAGATCCAGTCTGAATGGCAAAAATGTAGCATTTTCAAAATATTTCTGCATCATATCTGTTGTATGTTTGAAGAAAATTACTAATTTGTGAAAATGAATTAACTAATTAAAGGATCACACAATGAATAACCAAGTATTTATTGACTTCAATTAGTTCACCTAGTTCAGTGCATATGCATGTTATAACTCGATTATATACTCTCTTATAACTCGTTCTGATATACTTTCAAAAAACCTCCAAGCTTCCTATTTGAAGCTAGGAAAGAAAGGTTCTTACAGCACCGAATGCCCAGCACGATCCACATTGCTTCTGAAAGAAAAAATATATAAGGAAACATTGTTAGTAAAATGAGAAAACTTTTAACATGATTGTCATCTAATAATAGCTAAAAGCCTTAGGAAATATATGCCTCGGTCAGTTGCTGGTGTGTTTGGTGCGTTTTTACTTATTACGTAGCTTTTATGTTATCTATGTATATATATATATATGTGTGTGTACTCCAAACGTGATGTCTTTTGTGAAAAAGTAGTAAGCATATATTCAACATATGACATTTTGATACGCGAATGTTTAATTTATGATCAACTACGCTTGTTCATAATTCGGAATATGCATGGTGCATCAAAACTGTAGTTTGATAAAACTGAAACTGAGACCATTTCACACGATATTACATGCAGGTTGCATCAAGAATAATTCTGCTTCAAATGCTGACCTGATCTTTAACTCGAGTAACATATCCTTTCGGTCTCCAGTCAACAGACTTTGGTAGGACAAAGTCATTCAGAGGAAGATAATCGATTACGTCTGTCGTATTGTCATCAGTTATTTCTACACAGTTCAGTACCTCCAACTCCGAATTTTCCTGCAGTAACACAAGCCACCATGTATATATTCAACAAATTTCCTTTTTATCATTTCTCAAACTTCTTTCTTCTTAATCTTTACATGTCGGAGCATAGTCTAATTTTGCCTGACAGTTTTTAACCAATCGTTTGTTCTCTATATCTCAAAGGCTCTTTTGTTAAGCAGGCGTTTGAATTAGAAAAAAAACTCTTACCATATCCGTGAACCAGTTGACACCTGATTGGAAACTCGTCAAACCCATGTCGTAGAGGTAATTGTGGCTTTCGATTTCTTTCAGATTCTTAGCAAAAATTTTTTGGCGATAATGCTCCTCCTCCACAGACGCATAGGTTTTATCTTAAATGGTTAAAGCATTATGGTCCAGATTATTTAACACGATTAATAAACAATAAACCTGCATTATACAGTAGAATATCCACACAAAATGAACAGAGCACAACTCCAAATGTTACTAAAATCTGCGCTACAAAAATATGAGAGATTTGCCAAAGTGCATATTCGATCTTGTTATAGAGATTTTTTATGCAGAATAATATTTCCGTGGACTTGAGCACTTGCATTATTGAATTATTAGTGTTCGACTAATTGGACCTACTTTCAATGAGGAGCAGTTATGGTCGCAAGCTTCTTCCGATACTACATGTACCTTAGACTGTAGGCCTACTCAGGTCAAATGCTGCACACATAAAATAGGTCATTTCTGCTCGTCTGCGATACGAATTGTCAGTAGAATTTGATTCCAACTTAAGATTTTCTATAGTAAGCAACTTACTGATCTATGATCCACCTTTTACAAAGTGGAACATTTATCCACACTAACCCACAGTGTGCACTGATGTCTCTAATAGGCTTCGACTGGACTTACTGAGAGGATCATAATTCTGGACTGCCATTTCTTCGACCAATATCCTGTGTAACATTATTATAACGGCAGACTACAGCAACCTTCGGACGAGGTCAAAGCAGATGAGATTCCATTCCTTAAATTCAAAAATTCTCTGGCTTGCGTGGTGCTACATGCACACCCTCGGAACAGCTCCGTAACCCGATACAGTCAGCTACACTTGTTGCCTTTAGAATTCATGGTAGTACCACAGTGTAGATTTAAGTAAGCAATCAAGTACAAAATTACGTAACGTTTCTTATGAGTGGTATACTGGACAATAAGTGCTTTAGTAGCCGATGAAGAGACACTAGGAAGGAATGCAGTAAACGTCGTAGACTGAAAAACTGGATTTTGGGATTGAGCAAATGCACGGTCTATCAGATTAAGATTCTATTTGTGCCCTGTAGAAGTATGAGAGAAAGCTGATTAATTAAAAGTAACGGATGAATTAATCAGAGTTGTATCCCTACCCAGTGACCCTTCACCCAGAGCAGCCTGCCAGGAAACCCATCAGGACTCTAAGCTATTGATAATTGACTGATAACAGACGACTTTCAAGGTCCAGTATAATGTCCTGAAACCGCATTGCCAGCTGGCCTTGTTAATAAAAATTTTACATCCTATTCAGACTGTGCTTCAAAGGCCGCTAGCAGATCGCGAAAATAGAGAAGAGAAGAATGCTGTACAATGTTCTCAAACATGCTCTGTTGTTCTGAAGCATGTCGTCCAACTGCATTCTATAAGCTGCGTATCTTCCGGGTTAGGGAGGGATTTAGATTAATGTAGTCGTTTGCACAGATTAGCGGCATAGCCATCGAGACTCTCTATAAATCGTAACATTCTCGTTCTGTGTAATGTAAGTAAGTCGAAATAATTACCTTATGTTGTGTATCTGAATGTTAGTCTTGCTTGATGAAAGACAACATAAACGTTAAACCTTAACCCAAGACTAAGAATAAAGCTGGTCAATTTTCAGCGGCGTATTCGACTTCTTTTAGCCAGAGGCGTCCAGTACCTTAATACAAATTGCGGGGAATGGAAATTTGCGCGACGCTCCTAACCACTATACGTTTTGAGGAAGCTTATGAAGCTCCTCCAGCGAGATCAGGAGCAGAACCACCGAACTCAAACCGTGTTGAAGCATTTAGTAAGAAACATTGAGCACATCTGTGATACATAGGCTACCCTTCATTGTATGTATGTAGGTATGTATGTAGGTATGAATGTATGTATTTCGCAATTTGTAGAAGGCCTTTTAAGAGTCTCACAATTGGCGCTAAACATTGCTGTCTAACAGATGCAAATAGATGCGATTTAAGTAATCTTGGAAATGTTTCCTGAGCTGCCATTGGCAGAACAGTGCGTATTTTTAATGAAGTATAGGAAGGCTAAATAAACCAGAAAGCCAGGTGTGCTCTCATCGTCCTACGAGAGCGCGGGACCAACAAATCACCACGGACCGCTGAACGCAACGACTGTCGACCAAGCTGCTTAGAAACAGGAACGCAGAGCTCTCTGATGTATTCTGGGTCCGAACAAAATTTTGAAGCTCGTCCCATTAGGAGGAATTTGATGATGCCTGCCCTCGACCGGAATTCAGTGCAGCGTCTCTCGTCTGTAGCTCGAAACAAACAGAATATGGCAGGTTGGCAATGATTTGGGCTGCGCAGATGAGACTCGCCTAAAGCTGTCGTATCCGAAACTTTGACAGGTTCTCAACGACTGAGCTGCACCTGTTCATCCGCGTAAGAATGAAGGAGTGGACATGAATCTAAGCGGCGTCGAAGGACAGATTTGGCCACACAGATTTCTTGACGGTGATATGACGAAGTTGATAGAAGCAGAACCTGCAGAGGAAGGGAATCGACGTGTTCCGCCATCGATTGGTCATCCAGGAGCACTCCAAGGTCCCGAACTACACGCTGTTCTTCCCGTTTAGGATATGCCACCGCTATCCCTTTCCTGTCAGTCCTTACACGTGTCTTTCTTGTGCCAAGCAATATAAATTTTGTTTTACCGGGTTCATCCTCAAACCGATTTGAAGACATCCAACCCTGCACTTTCGTGACGATTGTCCGCATTTTGGATACGTAAGCAGACGAATTTCCATGTCAAGTACAGCCGATGACGTCCAGTTGTACTTGACCTACCACCATTGTATGTTGGTAGGTCAGAGCAAAGTCAAGAGTCACCGATGTAGTGTGGGTCGACCTAAAACGTCTCGTCGGGTCTACAAGAATTCAATAAGTGATGGTCTTGGCATCAAGTCAGGTCCGGACCCCAGGACTTCCAAGCCAGGTAAGCCACTGGCTGTTTGACCTATAAAGTCCTTAGCAGTAGTACACCTACCTTCCTTCATTTGACCCTTTTATTTGGCTTATCCCTCATAGGTTTTCCCTTTCTTTCAGCAGTTTCCTTTTGGATATTGGCCAGACTGTGGCTTGATTCATGATGCGACATCGGTTGCTGTCTTGTTCAATAGACACCGCGCTACAGAAGTTCCAAATTACAATTCTACAAGTCACTAGTCACTCTTTATATTCCTCCCTTCAGCCTGCTATCCCAATGTACGGGGCGATGCTGTATTGCTCTGGGCTCTTGTGCATTACAAGACGCTCTTTCCTAGAAATTAAACAGTCTACAGCTCTTTCTTCAAAGCTCAACTTCTTTTTCTTCTTTCTACAAATCAAAATTACATGCAGGCGTAAATGTTAACCAAAAATTAGAGCCTCAATGAAATTGGAATAATTTTTAAAATCAGGTACTAGAGGATTTATACAAACCATTTTTAGCTTTAAACAAAACCCAGGCCTTCTCAAATGCAGCTTCAGAATCACTTGCAACGAAATGAAGTTCAGATGGCGCTCCTTGGATGGCAACGAACAAAGCGGACAAAATCACTGCGTGCATCATCTTGATTGGTAACTGCAAACAAGCGGCATAGCAAAAGTTTGAATAATGATATTGTTTCGGCATGGTCAATAAAAACCTTGCAAAAACGAAGAAAATACTACGCCTGACATATTCATTCGCTAAAACATTTTAAGTACTATGAAGAATTGAAATTGGCGTGTGAAAAACTGCAAAACTTAATTTGGCCTACACATCAGTTAATTAGACGCGTTAATGCAGACAAGTAAGTCTAAGTAGGCCCGTTTAAGAGTTTAGTACAGCAATTACAACTTCTGACAAAGCACAGATGAAGCAGATGAAACCGAATGCTCAAATGCATCTGTACGAATTTTATTAAATATCGTCAAACGGAGCTCAAATGCATCTATACGGGCTATTATTAAATATCGTCAAACGGGAAGCTATCCTAGATTCATTTTAGACGGATTCGTTTCTTGTTATGAATAGATAAAGCCGATGTTCTAAATAACAATTTAAACTTGTTTAATTGCTTCCTGTTTGACTAAAGTAAATATTAGCGTCATGTTAACATATGTAATTGGGAGAAATTCAATTATTGGGGTTGGTAGAAACAATCATTACTCGTTGGAGTAGCCGGATAGAATTCTAATAGAACTGACAGAACAAACAGATTTGGGCACTGAGTTCCAAAGCACCAGCTGTCGAGAGGGCCTGAGAACGCAACACTGTTCGGATACGGGCACCGCGAGAATTGAAATTGGCGTGTGAAAAACGGAGCAGTGTCCATTGATCGATTGCAACGCCTATTAACGTGAGGGGTGAATAGCGAACGTAGATAAGCCAGTTGTTTCAAAAGTAGCACTTTTTGAACCATAAGAAAGATTTTGAAATGAATTATTTGCTTATTGTGGGGTCACAAAATGCGATATAGTTTACCCTACGCGGGAAACGTGGACGTCTGGTGCGAAGGAAGGCTGTTGTGTTCTATGAACGAGAAGGAGGCGAGATGTCTGGCAGGTCTGAAGGCAGTCGCTGGGTTCATTTAGTCGCTGAGGGACAGAGTGAACTGAGGAGTCGTTGGTCGGAGCGACAGGAGCTAGCTGAATTGAAGAGTTCGGGGAATTCGAGGAGGAGTCGGTCGACAGTACAGCAGAAGAGAGGCTGTGACCGAAGCTACGGGAAACTTAGAAGTGCTTAACCTCCTATAGTCTTCGTCTACGTAAGTTTAGACAAATATATATATATCTAAATATTAAGTATTAACGTTACGTTTGGTTGAAATTTGTGAATTTAGAGCATATATGTATTTACGCTTGTTGGTGTTTGGTTTAAGAGTTTGTTTTAGCCGTATAGTATACATGGTCTCAAATGTTTGTACAATTTGTTATGAGCTAGAGTTTGATATACTTAATTAACTTGAATGATTACTTCCGTAAACATTACAATATTTTGGTATAGTTTGTTGCGTGAATAATTGTAGACATTTAGCCGTATAGTATGCATGGTCTCAAATGTTTGTACAATTTGGTATAAGCTAGAATTTGATATATTTAACTAACTTGAAAGATTGCTTCCGTAAACATTACAATATTTCTGTATAGTTTGTTGAGTGAATAATTCTGGTGGAGTTTGGACCGAAAGAATTTAAGCTAACAGTTGGAGGTTTTTGCATATAAGCAATTGAATACTTGCATAAGTTTATACGGTATGTTGAAGGCTGCTTATTTTAGGTATTTTGAGAAGTTTATTGTATATGCATGTATGTATGTATGTACGTGTAGTGTTGTACGTGCGGCGTATGGTGTCTGTCTATGGCCGCCCGAGATGTCGGGATAGTCGAGCAGCAGCAGAACGAACACACTCAGTTGGAGTTGTAGACGTTTATTCGAATGACACCAATGCACAGCCAGACACGGGAACTACTTGCATGCTAAAAGATGGCCTTTATATAGGGTTTACAGGATGGTTTCTTCCCCTCGGTTTACGCCAGACATGACCATGTATGGTAATGTTATAACCGCTTGCCTTTTTTGGTAAGGGTAGCGATTTGGCTGGAGATATGTCACTCAGGCACTGGAGCCCGTGACCTACGCCTATCTGCACCACATTCCATCTGCCTCACTGTCCATCTGCCTCACTGTCTTTCATTCTCTCTCTTCCCTCTGTCTCTAGCATCTGTCTCGCTCTTTCTTATCTTTGTGTGTATCTGTCTCTCTCTCTCTTTCCACACTATATCTGCCCACCCTTCGAGGAAGAGTCGCGCCTGCGACTCGGAACAATTAATTTTAAAACACACTACTACAAAAAGAAATGCAATGAAAATAGAACCACTCAAGCGTGGTATACAGGTTAGATGCGGAATCAAGAAAAAGATCACTTTAAATGATATAGTGTGGATATATGGCTTGGTACTTCGGAGAGAAGAGAGGAGAGAATGCTAGATGGAAAAGGAAAGAGAGAGAAACAGAGAGAGACAGAGACACACAAAGATAAGAAAGAGCGAGACAGATGCTAGAGACAGGGGGAAGAGAGAGAATGAAAGACAGTGAGGCAGATGGACAGTGAGGCAGATGGAATGTGGTGCAGATAGGCGTAGGCCACGGGCTCCAGTGCCTGAGTGACATATCTCCAGCCAAATCGCTACCCTTACAAAAAAGGCAAGCGGTTATAACATTACCATACATGGTCATGTCTGGCATAAACTGAGGGGAAGAAACCATCCTGAAAATCCTATATAAAGGCCAGCTTTTAGCATGCAAGTAGTTCCCGTGTCTGGCTGTGCATCGGTGTCATTCGAATAAACGTCTACAACTCCAACTGAGTGTGTTCGTTCTGCTGCTGCTCGACTATCCCGACATCTCGGGCGGCCATAGACAGATACCATACGCCGCACGTACAACACTACACATGTATGTATGTATATATGTATGTTTGTATGCATGTATATATGTATGTATGTATGTTTGTATGTATGTATGTTTGTATGGATGTATGTTTGTATGTAAGTATTTATGTATGTTTGTATTTATGTATGTTTGTATGCATGTATGTATGTATATATATATCTATATTTAGCCCGAATGGTTAGTTGGGAATGAACTGTGGTCCAGTCAAGTTCTCCTGGGAGTGGTTATTCGGCTGATGAAGAGGGTGGAACGGAGCTAAGCTAACGCCGAAGCCCGATTCTCTCTTCTGCGTCCGTTGGACTTTGTGTAATTGATTCGCGAGGGATTGATTTTTATATTTCTTGTTAATAGGAATTTATGAAAGTTGTCGATAATTATGTCGAATGAAGGATCGTTGTAAATAGTAAGCTGTAAGTAGACTTTTGTAAACAACACAGGTTTTGTCATAAATTCCGACTAGGCCTAAACGAATTCGCGACAGTGGGCAGCCAGTGCAAGGAATGTATTATTGGCTCAATGTGCTGATATTTGTGTCTTCGTTTTGGCTCTGTCGAGAGAGTTTTGAACATATTATAGTTTGTGCAGACCACCCTCAGTGATAATAACAAGTAGCGAGTTACAGTAGTCAAGTCTGCTGGAAACACATGGACTAGCTCGCTCGATTAAGGCAGTTTGAAGCAAAATAAGTCTAATTCCACGAATATCTCGCATGTGACATGTAGCTGATCTGCATATGGTCGACTTGACTTCTTCAATGAATTATGATTTTGATTACGATTTCACTTGAAGCGATCATCGATTGATTATGATCAATATCGGGCATTATAATAACGGCGCTAGAGAAGTCATTAGATTCGATTAGATGTCATCACTTTAATTTCTTAATTTCTTTATTGTTAGTTTCCATTGTCCTAAATTGTTTGTTGCCGATTCTGTTTTTAAGTTTGGATATATTCTTGTAAGATTTATTGTCTTTGGATTTGAATGAAAGTTTTCCTGCGTGATGAGCACTGTCATCGTGCCTTTAAGACCTCTGTAAAACAAACGTTGAACAAAGCTGTCTGACTGATATAAGCTGGTGCCCTTTACGAAGGTTAACAATGCATTTTGTGCTTTGAGCTAATGTTATGGTGTGCCATTGATCATGTTTCTTCTGTTAGAACTCAACATGTCTAATAACTAAGTATGGGTCCTTTCTTTAATGAGGTTAATGAAATAAATGATGTTGTTATTAATGCGTTACGTTACGATGCGTACATCACGTAGATTACTCGAAAATGGAGCCAGTCATGAAGGCAGATAATCACAAGAACAAAGCGTTTCGTACAGCAAGAGGAGCGTAAGTCGTTTCAAGCGTGTCATTACATGTTGGAATTGGACCAGGTAAATTTAAATTCAGAGGGAGTTGGGGTTCAGTTATGTTCAGGAGCATTTCTTGCCTCCTTTATGCAGATTAACTGTTTAAGCTGACGGCGAGTGCAGATTTATAGTCAATTGTGTATAAGTACCTATCTGGCTCCGGAGGAAAATCTCGACCTGTAGAGAATGAAATACCAGGGTCAGAGTTCAAAGCGCCAATGATCAGAGGAGAAGTGACTGTTGGCATTTGCCTGTTAAATGAAATATGCTTCAAAACCAGGACCGAGTTCTTGCAACTAAACTAAACTAATATAATAAGTGAATGAGGCTTGGTTTTCCAGATACCCTTTAACAGCTCATTTGGCAATTGTTTTCTTGAAGGATTACGCTTAAGTCGGGTAAAAATATCACCAACAGATGAAGTCACAACTAATCAGATTTATTCTGACAAAATCAAACAATTCGGAAATCTGATCTGACCTCATCTTATCTGAGCTAAAAATGTCTACACAATAATTTTTGCGACATACATTGGCGGCTTGGTGCTATGGATATGACACAGTGAAGTTGAAAAATATCGTATCCGGTTAGTACTTGGTGACAATCGATGGTTTACTAGGCTATCTGGATTAACTCAGTCAGTCATCATTTTGGGGCATAAATGCTAATACAACTTGGCAGTTTTAAGGAGTTGTCCTGCTCTTGGATTGCTGTGGTCGCATTTTGTGCTTAAGTTGAAAAATTCCTCAAATGTTTTGATGAGTGTCTACAGAGAAATGTAAAAATTTCTAAAGTTTTCCTGCCACAAAAGCATCAGTCACAGTCACTTCGATGTGAGAGCGCTCATAATCTGTTTTCTGTAGCTGGCCTAAGGTTCTGGAATTCTCTTCATCAATCTGTTCGCTCTGCTGTACTTGGTATCTTTTCGTTCTCGACTCATGTTTATCTACGTTAGATCGTATTTCTGTATCATATGACTGACCCTTAGAATTGACCGGTTACCTATTCTGTTTTGGAATGCCATCGATTGATCCCTAGTGCATCATAATAAAGGCGCCATAGAAGTTCTAGGATTATATTAGATTAATAGGCTAATGGTATGCTTATTATGCATGACACAGGAAGAGCAGAAATATCTTATGTCCGAGATAGACCAGAAGGCAGACATTGCGCCTTCGAGAGGTACTCAGCAGGCGCTATGCAACTGTCTGCGTTCTGCGATTGACGGCGAATGCATGTCTTGCTCAGGAGATTCCCGGACTTTCCGTCTTCTACCAACTGCGAGGGACTGCTGGACCGTGGTGTCATCGTGTACCACGGACATCATCGCCCGTCATCTTCGAAGGAACTTGGTTCAGGAACTCTGAACGTTGTGTCACATATTATTGAACCTGGATGGGATTCAGTCAGTTGGATTCTCTTCGTGTGTGCGGGGGCTCGCTATTGGTAACTCTTTTAATTACCTAAGCATTGGTTGCCTGATGACGAACATCTTTATACTTTTAACACCATTTTTTTTAGCGTAGGCAGCGTTGCCCTATAAGAATTAAAAGGCCCTATATTAAACTAACTAAATGAAGAGTTACACACTTCAATCAACTAAATCCCTAAAAGTAATGGTCTTATTGAATTGATTGTTCATATATACCGCTGATGAGCAAACACGACGACAACATTCCAAAACCGGTCAACTTTACGTTATGAGTTTTAAGGCCTTGCTGTGAATGCAGAACTCAAAGGTGAAAGTCAACCGCATTCCTTGTCACCCCTAGTTTCTTCTGAAGACATGGGAAAGAATTTAAGCGATTTATTGAATTAATGAGAAATTCTGGACATCTAAATCGGCATTATGTTATAGACATCTTTCGATTTACAATCAATGGCTCTTAAAGGCTAGATCGCTAACTTAGGTATTCCTTTTGGCAAGCAGTTTTGGAGTACAGTTTTCTACGTATATATTTTACGTTGCATACATGCATTCAAAATCTAAGTGTCCATTTATAATGTTCCGATTAAAGTTTCTTGCATTTGTGTCTGGAAGGCATGGCCATCCTATCACCATCAGCAGCAAGTGTCTGAAAACAAAGGCTTCATTTGTCAGCCACATAAAATCATATAATAATGTATGAAACAAAATATGTTATCAAAAGCACGGATGTATCCTAAGGAAATATGGCCCTTGCCCCATCTGAGGTTTACCTTCGGCATTGCATCTGGGCCTATCAAGGACAAAGTCCAAGGTAAATCTGAGATAGGACAAAGCCCCTTTTCAGATGGGCAAAGCACCTATTACTCCTTCTGTGATTTTTCTTGTTTGCCGCAGATGGGTACATAGATACTGTGGCAGTGGTAAATTACGACAAACTTCTTCCACGTCAGATAACTTGCTCAGATTCAAACTTTACCTAAACAATTTCTAGTTAATTTTCTTCGGTCCGTCTGTCTTTCATTTCAGGTTGACATCCCACTCTGTGCATCAACTGCCATCTCTCGACGGACTCCTTAGTTCCTTCGATAAAAGACCTATCTTTTGACATCAAACAACTCACCGGCTTTTCAGCCGACCTCTAATTTGGACCACTTATATTTTCTAACCGAATATGTCCCTAACTGTGCAGATTAAGGCAACATTTTCCCACTTTTACGATGCTCTAATAATATCCTGTCTACATGTAGATTGCGCACTGGATCCTGATAGCCAGAGCAATGTAGCTAATTTAAGAAAACAAAGATTCTTTCGTCACTGGTTTAGAGACAGCGCCCAGTATTCCTGGGTAATCAGAGGAAATTTATGTGATCTTAGAGAAATTGGCTTTTTTCTCACTGGCTTTCTAAATGTATTATTATTTGTCGGCTGACTAACTGCATAGGCTATTTCTGTGTGCGTTGCAAATTATTGAAATAATAGTAGTAGGGTTGATTCAGGTTTGCTTCACCACTGCGCTTAACGGCAAGACCAATGCATCATGTGGAGTCAATCAGTGACATTCCCATAATAATAATAATTATTATTATTATAGAAATGTAAAATAATTTTTATTTGTTAAATAGTAGTAGTAATAGTAATAATAATAAAAACTATAATAATAATATTAACAATAACATTTACTTGGGATACAATCCCTTAGGTCCAAATAATAAAAATAACACTAATAATGATAATAGTAATAATAATATCTTATACTTGGGATACGTTTGCCTCTTAGGCTTAAATAATAATGGTAAAATACTAATAGTAGTAGTAATAATAATAATAATATCAATTTGTAAAACGGTTCAAGAACTGTTCTGTTAATACCAAAGCTACTAGTATCCCCATAACCGTATCTTGAACGCTCCTGTACGATTCTTTGCTCATTTCTACCTCTTTCGATGAGTCTTTAGCTGAAACATAAACCCTTAATCTAATCTACATATTGCACTTGTTCGCCTTCCTCCAACTTCGAAAGCGCCGTTTCATACCATGCTAAAGTTCTGACTTACATCAAACAAGTGGATAGCTTGCTTGATCTGCGATACCACATGTGTTCTTGTTTCGTTCCATGCGAATGTATCCATCTTCTCCCCACTTTGCACCATAGCTGTAAGACGAAGAATACCAAATAACTGTTCAAAATATTAATCAAACTATTAAGTATAGCGTGAAGCAGGAAGATAAACTGAACGTGTGTTGGAATTCCATGTTTTGGGAGTTATTTGGTTTCAACAGATGAATTCGACAATCTTTTTATGTTTAATATTTTGCGTCTGACCTGTTTTTAACGATCCAATAATCTTTTCCATTCTCCGACCCATATCCAACGATGAGAACGGCGTGCCCGCCTATTGCAGGAGAGCATTTCTTCTTTTCAAAGATACCTGAATAGACATCACCAAATGTCAACTAGGATTTTATAGCACTTTTAAAAAACTTTTCAAACGCGTAAATTGTAATCGTTATTGGAAATTTGTGAAGCGCCGCTTCAAGGTAGCCTCATCAGAGGCGCTCCCAGTCCGTCGTCCCAAAAAATTTGGGAATAATACGGTCTTCAAGCGCTTACGGAAGAGGGAGGGAGAGAGGGAGTGAAGCTCCCGTCGAAGAACGGCAGGTGAGTCATTTCAGGAAGCAGGGCCAGCAATAGCAAAACGATCGTAGTCCAAATATAGATAACCTGATCAATTCTAAAGACTTCTATAGCACCGTTATGATAATGCCAAAGACATTAGTCGATGGACGCTTCAAATTAGAATCGCAGTCAAAAATCATAAACCGTTAGCTAATCCGGTTGGAATTCCGATAGGTTCGAGAAACCGGAAACCAGGCTACAGTGGGTAAGTAAGTTGAAAGAGAGGTTTCTTTAGTTTAGATCTGAATGACGTCAAAGAATTGGCGAAACGAACTGAAACGGGCAGTGAATTCCAAAGCTTTGGACAATCTACCAAGGAGGCCCGAGAGCCCAACACTGTTCGGGTGTAGGGCACAACTAGAGTCACAATGTCCATCGGGTTCAATGTCTAATAGTTTTAGGGATGAGCAAGGAACATCGATCGGTCGGATTTAAATGTAGCACCTTGTGAATTTGAAGACAGATTTTGAAAACTGAAATGATGACTATTGAAAACAATGAAAAACACAGTTGCAACAAAATGTAACAAACTGTACTGTAACAAAATCATGAATTCGCGCATTTTCTCTATTTCTGAAATGTTAAATGAATTCGCATTTCTGATAATGGTTTGATAACCACGGCGCAGTTCCTAACATTAACATCTATTAACAATATAAAATTACACTTATCAGAGTGTCGGGTGGGTAATCGCTGTCTTCTAAAGCCATATCACATAGGCCTAATTGTGTTATGGCAAGCTACATTAGATTATACTTATGAGCTGAGATTTACTTATACATATATATCCATATACTGTATAATTGTGAAACGAATTATCTCCGAGAGGACCCATCGATGCTAAAGAATACTGCATAAAGAGTATGCAAAAACCTGTGACAAATGAATTTCAAGTGATTCATTGTTTCAGTAAAGCTAAGTATTCTAAGTGAAGGTGCCCACATTTATAGCCTACCTTTAGAATATTTCATAAATGCATCTGATACAGTAATGCTAACAGATACTGGACCAATCCCAGCAACGGCTTGCGTAAGCATGGCCTCATTTCCAGGCTTAATCTTGACTACACCGGCAACAGTGGCTCCTCTGTCGCTCTTCTCATACTTGCAGACGCCATCCTGTTGAAATAAGCATGTCATTAAGGTCTGTAAGGATTCCACATTCAAACCTTTTATTGTGCACATGACATTTCTATTTACCTATAAACCTAGAGATTTGATCATTACAAATATGACCTGACAGTATGTAAGCCCATTCAACTCATACATAATGCGCCCTCCTGTATGGGGCCGAGAACTGGATGTTAACCAAGTACTTTGGGGTGGGCGGGATGCCCTGCTTGAGGAGAATATTGTACATCCTTATATGTCTCATGTCATGAGTTATAGCGACGCACAATTCACATCCCAGTGTCGGAGATGATCTAACCCAGGATGCCAATGATGTTTGGTCACATCGCCCTTTACTGCGTCAAACAGAATCATGCTAGGACTCTGAACTATTGATATTTGGCCGCCTAGAGGTTGGAAGAGACCAGCTGGACGCCCTTGCCAGAAATGGACGCGAGTGGTGGAGTTTGAAATTCGGACTACACACTGCTTGAATACGAGCTCAGAATAGAGACGGCTTTTGCACAGACGGCAACGTTCCAGAGAGGCTGCCGTCTTTTACTAAAGAATTTCAGTTTTCCTAGCAATGCAGTCGTGTGAATAAAATCAACTTGAAATGAAAATGTTCAAATGCATTTCCAATGGCTCTTTACATTATTGTGTTTTCACTTAAAACTTTTGCAAAAACGGTCAAATTCGTTGACCAACACAAAAAATTGAACGTCTTTTCACTAATTGAGCCAAATCTGTGAAATTCTAAAAAACTTCACCCTAAGATAATGGACAATATTACAGGCTGTCGCGGTAATGCAAATGAGTTTCAAAGACGTTATTTTAATTTACGTAGAGTTTAAATTTGCTTAAGGTCACATGAATATTGCATTTTTTGTTAAATTTACCTTCGCTGTGTACGGATAAGATTTCTCAGTATCGATTCCACCGTTTCCTTTTATGTATTTGAAAGCCCCAGAGACCAATCCTCCATGACACCCAAAATTTCCGTAAGATCGAGAGCAGTCAACTAGGTTCTGCTCACTCAAGGGAATCAATTTACCAGTCTTCCTGAAGGTTTGGCCTTCGAGAGATCCAGTCTGAATGGCAAAATTGTGGCATTTTCAAAACATTTATGCAACATATCTGTTGTGTGTTTGAAGAAAATTAAAAATTTGTGAAAATGAATTAACTAATTAAAGGATAACACAATGTATTATTTTATCAACTTCAATTAATTCACCTACTTCAGTAAAGATGCATCTTATAACTCGATGCTTGGTCTAATATACTTTCAAAAACCTCCAGGCTTCCTATTTGAAGCTAAAAAAGAAAGTTTCTTACAGCACTGAATGCCCAGCACGATGCACATTGCTCCTGAAACAAAAAAATATAAGGAAATATTGTAAGTAAAATCAGAAAAGGTTTTCACATGATTATGATCTATTAATAGCTAAAATCTTGAGGAAATGTATGCCGCGGTCAGTTGCATTCGTAGAGCTGATGTGTTTGGTGAGTTTTCACGCACTATGTAGCTTTTATGTTATCTGTGTGCATATGTATATATATATATGCGTTTCAAACGATGTGATGACTTTTGTGAAAAAAGTAGTTAGCATTCATTTAACATATGCAATTTTGATACGCGAATGTTTAATTTGTGATCAATTACGCTTGCTCATAATTCGGAATACGCATATTGTATCAGAAGTGAAGTTTGAAAAAACTGAAAACCAGAACAGTTCACACGATATTACATGCAGGCTGCATCAAGATGAATTCTGTTTCAAATGCTGACCTGATGTTTAACTCCAGTAACATATCCTTTCCGTCTCCAGTCAACTGACTTTGGTAGGACAAAGTCGTTCAGAGGAAGATAATCGATTACGCCTGTCATATTGTCATCAGTCATTTCAACACAGTTCAGTTCCTCCAACTCTGAACTTTCCTGCAGTAACACAAGCCACCATGTACAAATTCTATAAATTACCTTTCTTTTAGCAATTCTCAAGCTTCTTTTTTAAATCTATGTATGTCAGAGCATAATCTAATTTTTCCTGACAGTTTTGAACCACTCTTTTGCTCCCTATATCTCTAAGACTCCTTTGTTAAGCAGGTGGTTGAATTATAAAAAATTCTTTTACCATATCCGCGAACTGGTTGACACCCATTTGAAAACTCGTCAAACCCATGTCGTAGAGGTAATTGTGACTTTCGATTTCCTTCAGATTCTCAGTAAAAATCTTTTGGCGATAATGCCCCTCCTCCACAGACGCATAGGTTTTATCTTAAATTGTTAAAGCATTGCTAATTCAGATTTTTACACGAGAAATAAAATATAAACATACATTATGCAGTAAAATCTCCACACAAAATGAGTACAGCATAACGCTAAATGTTACTAAAGCTTTCGGACAAGGTCAGTGTAGATGAGATTTCATTCCTTAAATTCAAAAATTCTCTGGCTCGCGAGGTGCTACATACACCTCCTCGAAACAGTTCTTTAACCCGATACAGTAAGCTGCATTGAAAGCCTTTCTAATACATGGTAATATTACAGTGTAAATTGAAATGAGTGACTCAAGTACAAAATTACGTAACCTTTCTTATGAGTGGTATACTAACAAATAAGTCCTTTAGTAGCCGATGAAGAGACAATAGGAAGAAATACAGTAAACTTCGCAGACTGAGAAACTGGATTTTGTGATTGAACAAATGGGCGGTCAATCAGATTAAGATTCTATTGGTACCCTGTAGAAGCATGAGAGAACGCTGTCTAAATACCAGTAATGGATGAATTGATCAGAATTTTAAATGAAAAATAAGAAGATCCGATACATGAGAAAGCCAGATGTGCTCGCATCGCCCTATGGGAGTGCGGAACCAACAAGTCCCCACGGGCCACTCAGCGCAAACGGTCGTCGACCAAGCTGGTTAGAAGCATTAACGGGGAGCTCTCTGATGTATTCTGGGTTCGAAACGAATATCGAAGCTCGTGTCATTGGGAGGATCTTGATGATGACCATCTACGACCGGAAGACTATATAGCGAATGTCGCATGTAGCTCGAAACAAGCAGATTGTGGTAAGTTAGTAATGATTTGGACGGCGCAGCTGAGATTCGCCTAAAGCTGTCGTATCCGAAACTGTAGCAGGCCGTCCACGACTGAGTTGCAAAAGTTCACCCGCGTGAGAATGAAGGAATTGACTTGAGCCTCAGCGGCCTCGTGGGACAGATTTCACCAGACAGATTATGTGACGGTGATATGACGAAGTTGGTAGAAGCAGAACTTGCAGAGGAAGGAAATTGACATGTTCCGTCATGGATAGGTCATCCAGAAGCAATCGAAGGTCGCGGACAACACGTTGTTCTTCCCATTTTGGAAATGTCCCGCTATCCCTTTCCTGTCAGTCCTTACACGTGTCTTTCTTGTGCCAAGCAATATCAATTTCATCCTCAAAGCGATTTGAAGACATTTAACCCTACACTTTCGTGATGATTGCCGGCATTTTGGAAACGTAAGCAGACGAATGGCTTGTCAAGAACAGCCGATGACATCCAGCTGTACTTAACGTACCACCCTTATATGATTCACGCATAAACATACAATGCAAGTCAAGAATCATCGATCGACAGTGAGGGTACATCTAAATCATCTCATCAGATCTACACGAATTCAATAAGTGATGGTCTTGGCCTCAAGTCGGTCCGGACCCCAGGACTTCCAAGCCAGGTACGCCACAAGCTATTTGACATATAAAGTCCTCAGCAGTAGTACTCCTACCTTCCTTCATTTGGCAGTTTTATTTGACTTTACCCCATAGGCTATCCGTCTCTTTCAGTGGATTGGCACTTTGGATAATATCCAGACTGTAGCTTGATTCTTGATGCGCCATCGGTTGATGTCTTCAATAGGCACTGGCACTACAGAAGTTGCAAATGACAATTCTACCAGTCAGTAGTCACTCTTTATATTCCTCTTCGCCGCCTTCGATCTTAATGTACGAAACGATGCTGTATTGTTACGGGTTCTTTTGCATTCTAAGAAGCTGTTTCCAAGAAATGAAACCGACTACAACTCTCTTCAAAGCTCAAATTCGTTTTCTTCTTTCAACAAATCAAAGTAACATAGAGGCCTATGTTTTAACCAAGTTTTTGGGTTTCCAAAAAATTTGAAAAATTTTAATAATAAGATTTATACTAACCATGTTCAGCTTTAAACAAAACCCAGGCCTTCTCAAATGCAACTTCAGAATCACTTGCAATGAAATGAAGTTCAGATGGCGCTCCTTGGATGGCAACGAACAGAGAGGACAAAATCACTCCGTACATCATCTTCATTGGTAACTGCAAACAAGAAGTATAAACCAGTTTGAATAATGATATTGTATGGGCATGGTGAATAAACAACCTTACATAAACGAAGAAAATACTTCATCTGACATGTTTATTCGTTAAAACACCTTAAATACTTGAAGAACTGAAATTCGTGTTTAAAAAGTACAGAACTTAAGTTGGCGTATTCATCGGGTAATTTTACGCATTGATGCAGATAAGTAAGCCTGAATAGGCCCGTAGAAGAGGTTGCAGTCGGCACTTACAACTTTTGACAATGCACAGAGAAAGCAGAAGAAACCGAATGCTCAAAATCATATGTACGGTCTATTATATAGTGTCAAAAGGGGCGCTATCTAAGATCCGTTTCAGGATGATCCGTTTGTTATTATGAAGACTTAAAGCCTATGTTCTCAGTAGCAAAAGCTTGTTGAATTACTTCCTGTTTTATTCAAGTGACACTCCTACCGAGTTTCGTTTAAATATTAGTGTTTTATTAACATGCGGGTTTAGGAGAAATTTAGCTAAAGGGGTCGGTCAGAAAAATGAAATAAATGAATGGATTGGCGTAGATGCATGGATAAGTAGTTCTTCCGTGCGTATCTCTAGATCTTACCCGATGTCTTTCCAGCATCAGAGAAGGACGCAAGTGACCTCGTTAGTCAACTAGAATTTGGGAATGCATCGAGACAAGGAAATGAAATTTCTTCAGAAAACAAAGTGAAGTTTTCCCAGAAATAGAATATGTCTTAATATGAAGAAACGTAAATAACTTAAAATAAATAAGCATCTATTGAACGTAATTGGCACAACATAATACGACACTTGATATAGCGCTTTTTGAGTTAATTACAGAATTTATGCTGTCTACGATGGCCTAAGTGGTATCAGTTTTCAACTAGAATAACAGTTCATAGGTTAGCAAATAATGCTCATTTAATAAGAGAGGTCACCTGTATAATGTTCTCACGTTGTTTCTGCTTCTCATATTTAAGATCAGCCCGAGCCCGTAACAGCATGATTTTCACCTTCCGGCGCAAGCATGATGTACATTTGCATACTTACATGCTTGTTATTTGCATCATTCTAAGCCATCTGACAGCATAGCATATGCTTCTTTGAAAACGATATGTAGTTTACGTATGAATCAATGAAAAGGAAAAAGAAAATGTGAGGAGAGTCGAGGATAAAAATTAAAACAGTTCCAGCCGTTAGGTGGGCAACACCGTAGGATATAAAATTAATGTTGTAATACTGTAATAAAAATGCGAAGGAGGGTCATTAACATCAAGCATTTTGTAATTTGAATACTTGAGCAATTGTGGTTGCATGAGTGATTAAATCTGAATTTCAAGAATTTTAATTTAAAGGCTCTTATGACACTCAGATAATGAATGCTTGATTTAAAGACATTGAGATGGATATGTACTTACAGCACTAAATGCCCATCATAATCCACAGCCGTCTTGAAATAAATGAACATAAACATGATTAATGGCATGGACACTTATCTGTTCTTGGTACAAACAAATGGCATAAAAAAATTTTTGGAGAATGATATTTTTGGGCATTGTGAATGAACAAACTCGCATAAACGAAGAAAATACTATATGTGACATATTTATTCGTTGAAACACCTTAAATACTTGAAGAACTGAAATTTGGCCTACAGGTTAGTTAAGTTTGCGCATTAATGCAGACGAGTGAGCATGAATAGGACCGTATAAGAGTTCACTGCAGCACTTGCAACTTTTGACAATGCAGAGAGAAGACCGAAGAAACTGAATACACAAATGCGTTTATAGGGGCTATTAAATATCGTCAAACGGGGCGCAATCTAAGGTCCGTTTCAATGCGATCGGATTCATATTACGAAGAGTTAAAACTGATGGTCTTAGTAACGAAAACTTTTGTTGAATTGCTTCCTGCTTTATTCAAGTGACACTCATACGGAGGTTCCTTTTACATAATAGTGTCATATTAACATACGTGATTGGGAGAAATTCAATTAAATGGGCTGGTGGAAAAGTGATGGAAAAGAATTGAGTGGTGTAGGTGCGTGGGTAAGTAGTTCCTCAATGCGTGTCTCTCGATCCTACCCGATGCTCTTCAGGCACAAGAGAAGAACGCACGTGACCGCGTTAGTCAACTACAAATTGGGAATGCATCAAGAAAAAGAAATGAAATTTCTTGAAAAACAAAGTGAGGTTTTCCCAGAAATAGAATATGTCTTAACAGGAAGAAACGTAAATGACAAAATAAATAAGCATCCATTGAACGTTATAGGAGAAAAGTAACTTAATAAGACACTTAATACACTGGATCACAACGATTTTGCTACTGAAAGTAATGCATGTGCCTTATATTGATTCAAATGTGCTGATTCCAAATATGAAGTCAGAATCTGCCCAGCACGTCTAGATTTTAAGTTATGCATGCATTCAAGTAATGACGTAAGGACTCGTTTTCGGTTATGTCTGTACATTCTGTTGTATGTGTCTCCACGATTGCTGCCAGTGATACGTGCATGCCTGCAAGTGTCGCCTGAAATATTTCTAACAGCAAGCCTGCAGCAGCCGCTAGACATGATTGGGCATGTCAGCGAGCTGACGTCAGCATCAATACCAGCGTATAAGGCGAGATTGCGTAGAACGAAGGTGAAGTTTTCTTATATAGCTGTAGCTAGTGTGTGAGATTTAATTTTGAAATGATTAGGCGAGGCTGTGTTAACCATCTAGACAATTTTTGCTATGTTTGTGGTAAATATACTCTTTGTGACCAGCGCAAGAAGTTAACTAAGAGAGTGATGATTGCTTACAAGTATTATTTTGGATGTCAAATCGGAGACCAGGATAAAAGTTGGGCACCTCATGTCTGCTGCACCGTGTGCTACTCTGGGCTTACACAGTGGCTGAATGGCAAAAAGAATTCAATGCCGTTCGCTGTGCCTAAGGTGTGGCGCGAGCCAAGAAATCATCATGCAGACTGTTATTTCTGCATTACTAAAGTTGCTGGATTTTCAAAGAAAAATAAGTCTAAAATCGTTTATCCTGATTGCGAGTCCGCTCTAAAGCCAGTGCCGCATGATGAAGAGAATCCAGTACCATTTTCGCCTGCTGCGGGTGCTGATGAAACGGACAGTTCTGATGGTAATACAGAAGATGACGTTACTGTTTATGAATCCAGTGATCAAGATTTGGAAGAGGGTAGGCCGCATTTGATAAGGCAAGGTGAGTTAGATGATCTGGTGAGGGACCTATCTTTGTCAAAGGAGAAATCTGAACTGTTAGCCTCCAGACTAGGGAAGTGGAACTTGCTTCAAAAAGGTACCACAGCATCACACTTATCCGTTATCGTCACAAACAGTTAGCTACATATTACAAACTGGAAAATGATATCTGTTTCTGTACTGACGTGAACGGTCTCATGCTGAATTTAGGTTGCGAATACTTTCCTGATCAGTGGAGACTGTTCATAGATTCCAGCCAAGCGAGCTTGAAAGCTGTGTTAGTGGACAATGGTAACGAAAAGCCGTCTGTTCCTATAGCCCACGCTGTAGGCCTCAAAGAGACATATGATTCAATGAAACTCATTTTGAAAGTGATCAACTACTCAGACCACAAATGGAACATCTGTGCGGACCTCAAAGTGGTAGCACTTATTCTAGGCCTACAGCTGGGGTACACAAAACATATGTGCTTTTTGTGCTTGTGGAACAGTCGTGATGACAGCAACCATTACAAAGTGAAACTGTGGCCTCCTAGATCTGAGCACATTGTTGGTCGGCACAACGTGCCACACGAACCATTGGTTGGTCCATTGAAAGTGTACTTACCACCACTTCACATTGAACTGGGCCTCATGAGGAATTTCGTAGTGGCAATGGATCGTACTGGACAAGGCTTCCAGTATCTGAGAGATAAATTTGGAGCCGTCAAAACTGATGCTAAGCTGAAGGCTGGAATTTTTATTGGCCCAGAAATCCGCGAACTAATGCGTGATACTGTATTTAGAACCAAGCTCAACCCACTGGAATTTGCCGCTTGGGATGCATGTACGTTGGTGGTGCAAAACTTCCTTGGGAATCACCGAGCTGAGAACTATGCTGAACTCGTTAGCAACATGCTAACAGCATATAAGCAACTCGGCTGCCGGATGTCACTAAAAATACATTTCTTACATTCCCCTCTGGATTTTTTCCCACCAAACTTGGGTGATGTAAGCGATGAGCATGGAGAGAGATTCCATCAAGACATCTCCACCTTTGAAGCAAGATATCAGGGCCACTGCAATTCCAAAATGATGGGCGATTACTGCTGGTTTCTGCAGCGGGCAACAGCGGCCACTCACAAGCGCAAGAGCAAGTGTCTAAAGCACTTTTGAACCCGTATAGAGTTAAGCTAGAGACAAAATTTCGAAATGTATGCTTTCATCTGAGTAACATACATATATTTATATTACATTTTAAACATATTTTAATTTCAAGTTATAAAAGAATAACATTTTGTTTCTTGTTATGAATACTCTGAGTTTGCATAATTACACAGTTATAAGGAAATACAAGCTCTGTAAAGAGTTTGCATAATTATTAGCATGTATGCTGCATATCTTAAGATCCTGACGTGCTACACAAAATCTGACTTCAGATTTGGAATCAGCAGATTCGATTTAGTGTAGTACACATAACATATGCCTAGTAGCAGGCGAAACAATTTTTCGTGTGATCCAGTGTAATATGAGCTGCCAAACTGCATGGAAAGAACATAATCGTAATTATAACCCCGAGCCACGTCACGGGGACCAGCTTAACCACAGGCACTTAGTCAAAACAAAATTTGGTTTTGGTTCCAGGTCAAGATCCAAGAGTCAGGCAGAGAGACAGCGTGGCAGCTACGTGTGTGATATTTGGGATTGGAGCGGAAAGAGGGATAAGAGTAAGAAGGGGAGAGAGAATCATAGAGAGAATCGAGGGTAGAGCCGAGCGGAAAGCAAAAGATACTGTAAGGGCAATTGTTTGGTCAGAAGGAGATCGAAGAGAGCAATCATTGTGAAAGAATGCAAGTTAATTCCAAAGAACACTTGAGTGAGGTGAAGAATAACTTGACTATGAGGCGAAGGAGAACCAGGAGATGATAGGGGGTTGGGCCACGGAAATTATGCGATGAATTGAGCATTACCCTCAATTCTCTCCATATTCTTTCCATGCAGTTTCCAGTTCCGTGACCACATACGAAAACGCAATTAAGTATGGCACATCTCTGCAAATTACGCGATTAGAAATCCCGCATTATGCGAATTATGTGAATTTTACAGTAGATATTGAAGCATATATCCCGTTTAACTTGTTATAATACAGTTTGGTATTCAAGCTGGTCTTATTGCTACAAATTAACACAAGCCAGACTCATGCTGCAGATAAACAGCTAAAACATAGTCGTTCGAGTTCGAGTGATTAATATACTGGCGCTATAGAAGTTCTAAGATTATATTAGATACATACATAAATAGTAGACCTAAATACATAATCGTTATCGAACATATCACATGTACAATTTCTTCATAAACCGGGATTAGATACGTACATTAAGACGTCGTCATCCTGTTCAATTAATTTGAGGTTTATTCCCAACAGGATCTGTTTGGGGCAGTCGTTTGGTAGGAAGGGGAGATTATTTGGTAGTAAAAGAGATAGAAGACAGCAAACAGGGTTGAAAGAATGGATGTGGAATTCTCTTAATAACTATCGGACAAATTCATGACAATGGGATAGAGCAGGATTCAAGACCAAAACGAATTTGTTTTCTTCCCACAGAAATGCGCAATAAGGTTAACAAATTCTGTGAAAATTGCTGCACACTGATTAATAATTAATTAATTAACTTGATTAACATACCTTCGGTCAACACAGCGGTCTGACAGTATCGCATAAAATTTAATTGTGGCTTAGCTTTGCAATATTAAAATTTTAATAGTAGCCTAATGGCCCATCTTCGTTGGCCCCACGAAGACACTGAGCTGAGATGGACCACTTTGTCCCACACCACTGGGTATATTACTTGATGGGCGCTATATAAATATCCTGAATAAATGAATGAATGAAGATTGGTGTCTCTTTCTGCCTTTTTTACCCATCGCCGTTATGCAACTGATGCATCTGGTCATTTATGTAGCTCCTTTAAGGAACATCAGCCGAGTGTGTCACATAGACTGCGTGATACATACATACATACATACATACATACATACATCTCATTATTGCTCCCACGTACTACAGGATTCTAGAACTTAGTCATAAAATTAACGCACAGTTGACCCAAAACGAAATACGCCCGCAGAGAAGATGATTTTCATCCACGATCATAATGATTTCAAAAACAAATTAGTTACAGTTACTATGCCTAAAACGATTAAAACGCCTAAAAAGTACCCTGATACCCCTTCCTCCTCTTATCTCTCTCTCATGTCCAACCCCAAACATCATCCACCGTAGCTGCCTCGCTGTCTCTCTGCATGACTTTTGGATCTTGACCTGGAACCGAACCTTTTGCCTATCGATTTTGTTTTGACTGAGCGCCTGTGAATAAGCTGGTCCCCGCGGCGCGGCTTTCGTTAGGCGCTGTAGAAATCTCGGAATTGCGATTACGATTATGATTAGATTTGTGGTCCGGCCACCCGAGATTTGAATCCCCGCCATGGCGAGGAAAATGTGCCATTCATGCCACCAGGGCCCCACGACAGCACGACGGTCCTTAGGGTGGTTACCCAGCGTGTTTGCCTGTGTGGAACATTCCAGGCCATTAACCATGAACTGGTCCACTATGTGGTCTCTTACAAATAGGTCAGTATTGGTTTTAATTTAAAATTTCAGCTCCGGTTGGGAATCTATTGGTATGGTTCTGCGTGTGTGTCGCATAGACTGTGTGTGTGTGTCGCATAGTGAGCCGTGTGTGTCACATAGGCTGCGTGTGTGTGTCACTAAGGCAGCCGACTCATCTAAATGTGTTGCACAGAATTCTAAATATTGCCGATGACTTAGCCATCTGATTTCCCTCTAGTTTCTCTGGCCAGTTGGATTTCGCCCTGACTCCTCCCAAGGATTATGATTATTGACTACGATTTAACTTGAGCCGACCATCCATTGATGCCTTGTGTATTATGACAACGTCGCTATAAAAGTCATTAGCAAAGATTTTATTTCAAAATCTGTTCGCAGTTCACAAAGTACTACAGTTTAATCATCTGATCTATCTATATTCCATGCTCACTTTTCCTGCTAATATATATTGCAATCGATTTAGGGACACCATGACTCTTACTTTGCCCGATACTCGAACAGCGTTGGGTTCTCGGGGCTTCTCGATACCGGGCCCAAAGCCCTGGAATTCATTGCCCAGTTCAGTTTGTTCTGCCAATTCTTTGATGTCATTAAGATCTAACTCGTTTCTTTCAACTGGTTTCCTGAATTTTGAATTCTTGAATTCGACCTGGCCTCTCCAACGGATAATGATTTTGGATTGCGATTTCACCTGAAGCTACCGTCGACTGGATGCATTATGATAACGGCGCTATAGAAATCTTTAGATTAGATGAGGTTAGTCTCAGGCTCACATTAGTCAGGCCGGCCTATATGCCCCTATAGCTAGACCTCCGTGTTAGTTTCTGTTATTTATTCTTTAGGCCTTTCATGTAGGCCTATAGCCCTGTTTATAGTTCTATAGGGCCTATTTTATGCTGGTATGTTGCAAATCTAGACAGCAGGCCTATGTGTGTTTGCCTGTGTGGAACATTCTAGGTCTATAACCATGTCCTGGTCCACTATGTGGTCTCTTATAGATAAGTCAATATTGGCTTTAATTTAAACTTTGAACTCAGTTGGGAATCTGTTGTTAGGGCTCTGCGTGTGCGCGCGAGCTTTCCACTGATGAATCTTCTAGTTATCCGAGCAATGTTTACTAATGAATGAATGTTCTGTTTTTAATGACATTTAACATCATTAAGGCTAGCGCAAAGAGCGCCTCTGACTAGTCTCTCTTAAAGTGGCGCTATACAAATTTCTGATTACAATTACAATTACAAAAAATTAACCATGAGTACAGCTTTTGAGACTCTAAGTCATACAGATGTAAGTCATTTGTGACATTTATGACTGTGCCTGAGCAAACCTTCACAGTCAGAAAAGTTGATTTACGAGAAACGCGAAAGTGGACACAAAATGATTCAAAATGAGTTCTTAGTAAGTAAGTAAGTAAGCTAGCATTTATAGCGCGCTTAAACAAAACTAGTCTTGCACGAAAGCGCGTAACATGAACTAAGTTAATCATAGTACAGTCTAATTAGATGAGTTTTAAGTGCAACTTTGAATGCAGTTATCGTAGGTGAAGTTCGGATGGCGATTGGTAGCTTATTCCATTCTGTTGGTCCGGCGAGAGCGAACGCGCGGTTTCCAAACTTCCTGGTAGAACGGGTGGTAGCAAAAGAGCCGGATGTTGATGAACGCAGTCCTCGTCTAGATTGATGGGAGGAGCAAGGGTGACGAGAGATGTCAAGTAGGATGGGGAGGAGTGGGTAGATATGCGGTACATTAAAAGACAGATCTTGAAAATAATGCGGGCTGGTATAGGAAGCCAGTGGAGTTCACGTAGAGTCGGCGTGATATGATCACGTGGGGAGAGATTCTTAATAAGCTTTGCATCAGAATGAAGAATGGAAGTAAGTGGATGAAGAGTGGAGGCAAGGAGGCCATATAGAACCAAGTTACAGTAGTCTAAACGCGAAATGACAAGAGCTTGTATTAGAATATGGAGAGATTTTTCGTTTAGGCTTTTCTTGACCTCGCGAATAGTTGTGCTATTTTAAAGAGAAAAGAACATCAAGGTATACAGTGTTGAAGAATTACGCTGCAATAGTTGAGGCTGATATTGGAATTGCTTAAAGAATGCTTCTACATTAACGAACGGAAGAAGTTCGGCTGGCTTTCAGCATAGCATAATACTAACACAAACATTTAAAATTTTGTGATTTTGGTGAATTAGTTAGGTCACTAATAACAAACTTCTGAATATAGTAGGCTGCTCCAATAGAAACTAATAGGGTAATTCTATGTATCATTGAACAAACCTAACAGAATAATATTTTACCTTTTATTAAACAATAATCTCCAGCTAGATTATCTCTAGCTTTTCGAAAGACAAGGGTTGGCTATTAGTGTAGTACTCTTAATCTTGGCTGACTTTGACATTCGTACATGTTTTATGGTCATTAGTAAATTCAGCGGCAAAGATCTCATGAAATCTATTGTCATCCTTGAAGTAGGTTAGTGGCAGTAAAATCTGCAATTTTTAAAAGACGCATTTTGCATAAGTAACGATGTCTAATCTAATCTCAAGACTTAGAATTGTCTTTATCATAATGCATAAGGCATCATGCGATCGATGGTCACCTAAAGTCAAAATCATAATTCGCTGGAGAAGCCGGGTCGAATTCCAATAGAATTGACAGGAAGAATAGATTTTGGCAGTGAATTCCAAAGCTTTGGATCGGCTACCGAGAAGACCTAAGAGCCCACCACTTTTCGGATACGGGCACAGCGAGAGTCACAGTGTCCACTGATCGAGTGCAATGTCTGTTAGTGTAAGGGTGGAAGAAGGAACTAGATAGGCCAGCTGATTTAAATGTACCACTTATTAAACTTATAAGAAAGATTTTTGAAATGAATTATTAGCTTAATGGGCAGCCAGTGCTAGGAGTGTAATACTGACTTAATGTGCTGATATTCAGAGGTCTTTCATTTAGATCTGTCGATAGAGTTTTGAACAAATTATAGTTTGTGCAGAACTCCCTTGGTGAATTACAACAGTCAAGTCTGCTGGAAACACATGCACTAGCTCACTCGATTAAGACAGTTTGAAGCAAATTAGGTCTTATTCTACGAATATCTCGTATGTTAAATGTAGCTGATCTGCAAATGATCGACTGGGCTTCCCCAGTTGATTATAATTTTGATAGCAATTCACTTGAAGCGATCATCGATTGATGCCCTGGGCAATATAATAACGGCGCTAGAGAAGCCATTAGATTCGATTAAATGTCATCAGTTTAGTTCCTTAATTTCTTTGAAGTAGTTAGTTTCCATTGTCCTAAATTGTTTGTTGCCGATTCTGTGTTTGTTTGGATATATTGTTATAAGATTTATTGTCTTTGGATTTGATAAAAAAATTTCCTCCTTGCCCTTAAGACCTCTGTAAAACAAAAGTTGAACAACGTTGTCTGACTGATATAATCGTACTTTTTACCAAGGCTAACACTGCAATTTTTTCTTTGAGTTTATGTTATGGTGTGCCATTGATCATATTTGTTCTGCTAGAAACTAGTATGTCTAATATCTAAGTATGGGTCTTTTCTTTAATGAGATTAGTCAAATAAATGATGGTGTTATTCATGCGTCACATTACTACATGTACATCACAAATAGATTACTCGAAAATAAAGCCAGTCATGAAGGCAGATTATCAAAAAAGAAAGCGTTTCGTAAAGCTAAAGGAGCGTAGGTCGTTTCAAGCGTGTAATTACATATTAGAATTAGACCAGGTAAATTTAAATTTAGAGGGAGTTGAGTTTCATTTAGGTTCAGAAGCAATTCTTGCCTCCTTCGTGCACATTAACTTCTTCAGATGACGGTGAGTGAGAGTAGGTTTATAAGCAAATGTGTATAAGCACGTCTCTGGCTCAAGAGGAGTTCGACCTGTAGAGAATGAACTACCAGGGTCAGATTTTACAGCTCCGATGATCAGAGTGACTGCTGGCATTTGCCTGCAAGATGAAATATTCTTCCAACCCTGGACCGAGTTTCTTGCAACTAAACTATACTAATATAATAAATGGACGAGGCCTAATTTTCCAGACACCCTTTAACAGCTCATTTGGTAATTGTTTGTTCCTGAGGGATTACACTCACCTCCGGTAAAACTGTTACAAACAGATAAACTCAAATCTAATCAGATTTATCCTGACAAAATCAAACAATTCGGAAATCTTATGTGATCTAAAAATTCTAAACTATCATTTTTGCAGCATACATTGGCGGCTAGATGCTATGGATACGACACTGGCAAGCAGAGTGAAGTTGAACAATATCGAGTCCGGTTGTACCTGGGTAGTGATTATCCATGGATTACTAAGTTATCTGGATTAATTCAGCCAGTCATCATTTTGGGGCATAAATACTAATGCAACTTGGCAGTTTAAAGAGTTGTCCTGCTGTTGGATTGCTGTGGTCGTATTTTGTGCTGAAATTGAGAAATTCTTCGAATGTTTCGATGAGTGTCTACAGAGAAATGTAAAATTGCTCAAGGTTTTCTTCCCATAAAAGCATCAATCACAGTCACTTCGATGTGAAAGCGCTCATAATCTGTTTACCGTAGCAGGCCCATGGTTCTGGAATTCACTTGCACAATCTGTTCGCTCTGCTGTACTTGGTACCTTTACGTTTTCGATACAAGACGTTTTTGTTTCAGCTTGCCTTTCACCTTATGCTGTCCTTCTATCTCGTATGACTGATCCTCCGAATTGACCGGTTGCCTATTCTTTTTTAGAATGCCGTAGATTGAGCTTTAGTGCATCGTTATAATGGCGGCATAGAAGTTCTAAGATCATACTAGATTAATAGGCTAATGGTATGCTTATTATTTATGACACAGGAAGAGCAGAAATATCTTATGTCCGAGATAGACCAGAAGGCAGTCACTGCGCCTTCAAGAGTTACTCAGCAAGCGCTGTGCCACTGTTTGCGTTCTGCGATTGGCGGCGAATGAATGTGTTGCTCGGGAGATTACCGGACTTTCCGTCTTCTACCAGCTACGAGGAACTGCTGGACCGTGGTGTCATCGTGTACCACGGACATCATCGCCCGTCATCTTCGAAGGAACTTGGTCCAGGAGCTCTGAAGGTTGTGTCACACATTATTAAAACTGGATTGGATTCCGTCGGTTGGATTCTCTTCGTGTGAGCGAGGGCTCGCTGGTGGTAACTCTTTTAATTATCTAAGCATTGCTTGCCTGATGACGAACATCTTTATACTTTTAACACCATTTATTTTAACATCTTTATACTTTTAACACCATTTATTTTAGCGTAGGCAACGTTGCTCTAAGAGACTTAAAAGGCCCTATATTAGATCTCCGAATAACTAACTAAATGAAGAGTTACACACTTCAATCAACTAAATCCCTAAATGCAATGGTCTTATTGAATTGATTGTTCATATATACCGCTGATGAGCAAACACGACGACAGCATTCAAAAACCGGTCAACTTTACGTTTTGGGTTTTAAGACCTCGCAGTGAATGCAGGATTCAAAGGTGAAAGTCAACCGCATTCGCTGCCACCTCTAGTTTCTCCTGAAGACATGGAAAAAATTTAAGCGATTTATTGAATTAATGAGAAATTCAGGACATTTAAACCGTCATTACGTTACAGACATGAAGAGTTACACACCAACAAACTAAATCCCTAAAAGCAATGGTCTTATTGAATTGATTGTTCATACATACTATTTACAATCAATGGCTCATAAAGGCTATATCCTTAACTTAGGCTATTCCTTTTGGAAAGCAGTTTTGGAGTACAGTTTTCTGCGTATATATTTTACGCTGCATACATGCATTTAAAATCTAAAAGTGTCCACAAATAATGTTCCGATTAAAGTTTCTTGCATTTGTGTCTGGAGGGCTAGGCCATCCTATCACCATCAGCAGCAAGTGTCTGAAAACAAAGGCCTCATTTGTCAGCCAAACAAAATCATATATTAATGTATGAAACAAGATATGTTATCAAAAGCACTGGTGTATCCTAAAGGAATACGGCCCTTGTCCCATCTGAGTTTTACCTTCGGCATTGCATCTGGGCCTACCAAGGATAAAGCCCAAGGTAAATCTCAGATAGAGCAAAGCCCTATTTCAGATGGGCAAAGCACCCATTGCTCCTTTTGAGATTTTTCATCTTTACCGCGGATGGGTACATAGATACTGTGTCAATCCATGTCAGATAACTTGCTCAGATTCAAACTTTACCTAAATGATGCATAGTTAATTTTCTTCGTTCATTTCAGGTTGACATCCCACTCTGTACATCAGCTGGCATCTCTCCACAGACTACTTCTTCGCTTCTTCATTAAAGACCTATCTTTTGACATCAAACACCTCACCGGAATTTCAGCCGACCACTATTTCAACCACTTACATTTTCTAACCGAATATGTCCGTAACTGTGCAGCGTAAGGCAACATTTTCTTTCCCTACTACGATGCTCTAAAAATATCCTGTCAAAATGTAGATTGCGCTCTGGGTCCTGATAGCCAGGGCAATGTGGCTAAATTTTAAAAAACAAAGATCCTTTCACCACTGGTTGAGAGAACGCGTCCCGTGCTTCTCAGTAGTCAGAGATAATTCACGCGATCTTAGAGTAAAGGTCTTTTTCTCACTGGCTTTCAAAATGCTTTAACATTTGGCGGCTGACTAACTGCATAGGCTATTTCTGTGTGCGTTACAAATTATCGCAATAATAGTTATAGTAATAGCAATAATTAAAAACAAAAATTAAAAATATATTTTTAGCAATAACTTTTACTTGGGATACAATCCCTTGGGTCCAAATAAAAAAAAGTAACAGTAATAATAGTTGCAATAATAATAATAATAATATCTTATATTTGGGATACATTTTTTAGTTTTGAACAATAATGATAAAATGATAATTAAAATAATAATAAAAATAATAATGATGATAATAATAATAATATAAATAATAATAATTTTAATTATAATAATAATAATTCATACATACATCCATGCATGCATACATGTAAGAATGTAAATTTATAAAACGTTTCAAAAACTGTTCAGTTAATACCAAAGCCACTAGTATTGTTATGTGCGTCTCTTATACGATTCTTTGCTCATTTCTACCTATTTCGATGAGTCTTTAGCTGAAACATAAACTGTTAATCTAACTTACATATTGCACTTACCCGCCTTCCTCCAACTTCTATAGCGCCGTTTCATATCATGCTAAAGTTCTGACTTACATCAAACACGTGGATAGACTGGGCGGGTTGCAATACCACAGGTATTCTTGTTTCTTGCCATGCGAATGTATCCATTTTCTCCCCACTTTGGACCCCAGCTGTAAACGAAGAATACCAAATGACTGGTCAAAAATTTGATTAAGTTATTAAGTATAGCGTGAAACATGATGGCGAAATGAACGTATGTTGGAATTCCATGTATAGAAAGTTATTTGGTTTCAATAGATGAATTCGATTATCATTTCATGTTTAACGGGTCTGCGTCTGACCTGTTTTTAACGATCCAATAATCTTTTCCATTCTCCGACCCATACCCAACGATGAGAACGGCATGCCTGCCTGTTACAGGAGTGCATTTGTTCTTTTCAAAGATACCTGAATAGACATCACCAAATGTCAACTAGCATTTTATAGCACTATCAAAAACTTATCAAAGGCATAAAACGATCGTAGTTCAAATATTGATAATCTGATCTAATCTGAAGACTTCTATCGCGCCGTTATCATAATGCCTAAGGCATTAATCGATGGACGCTTCAAGTTAGAATTGCAGTCAAAAGCACAAAACGTTGGCGAAGCCGGGTGGAATTCCGATAGGTCAGAGAAACGAGAAGCCAGGCTACATTGGGAAAGTTGAAAGAGATGTGTCTTTAGTTTAGATCTGAATATCATCAAAGAATGGGCAGAACGAACTGAAACGGGCAGTGAATTCCAAAACTTTGGACCAACTACCGAGAAGGCGCGAGAGCCCAACACTGTTCGAGTGTAGGGCACAACAAGAGTCACATTGTCCACTGATCGGGTGCAATGTCTACTAGTTTAGGGGGTGAGCAAGGAACGCCGAAAGGTCGGTTGATTTAAATGTAGTACCTTGTGAACTTTAGGGCAGATACTGAAATCTGAATTGATGACTATTGAAAACAACTAAAAATATAGCTACAACAAAATGTAACACACTGTACTGTAACAAAATCATGAATCCGCGCATTTTCTCTGTTTCTGAAATTTTAACTAAATTAGCAGTTCTAATTATGGTATGAATACCACGGCACAGTTCCTATTATTAACATCTATTAACAGTATTGCAAAACCTTTGCAAAAACCGTCAATTACACTTATAAGAGTATCGGGTGAGTAATCGCTGTCTTCTGAAGCCATATCACATAGGCATAATTTCCTATGGCAAGCTACATTAGATTACACTTATGAGCTAGGATTTAGAAATACACATATAACCACACAGGATTGTGAAACGAATTATCTCCGACAGGACCCATCGATGCTAAAGAATTCTTCATAAAGAATATGCAAAAAAAACAATGACAAATAAATTTCAAGTGATTTTTTATTTCAGGCCTAAATAAAAAAGCTAAATACTCTAAGTGAAGGTGCCCATATTTATGGCCTACCTTTAGAATATGCCCTAAATGCACGTGACACAGTAATGCTAACAGATACTGGACCAATCCTAGCAACGGATTGCGTAAGCATGGCCTCATTTCCAGGCTTAATCTTGACCACACCGGCAACAGTGGCTCCTCTGTCTCTCTTCTTATACTTGCAGGGACCATCCTGTTGAAATAAGCATGTCAATAAGCTCTGGAAGGAATCGACATTCAATGTTTTTATAATTGTACACGAGACATTTCTACTTACCTATAAACTGAGAGATCTGATCATAACAGGACAGTATGTAAGCCCATTCAAGTCATACAAACTGCATCCTCAAGTATGGAGCCGAGAACTGGACGGTAACCAAGGACTTTGGGTGAGTTGGATGCCCTACGACATCGGTGCCTGAGAAGAATTCTGCGCATCCCTCTACGTCCCATGTCGTCAACGAGGGGGCAGAGCGACGCACAATGCACATCCCAGTGTCGGAGATGATCCAACCCAGGATGCCCCAAGTGTTTGGTCGCATCGTGCCTTACGACGTGGAACAGGACCATACTAGGGCTCCGCGAACTATTGATTCTGGCCTCTAAGAGGTTAGAAGAGACCAGCTGGATGCCCTTGCCAATCGTGGACACGAGTGGTGGAGTGTGACATGCGCCCTTTGAATTTCGAACTACACGCTGCCTGGAGACGAGCCCAGAATGGAGACGGCTGTTGTAGAGACGGCAACGCTCCAGAGATGCTGCCGTCTTTTACATAAGAATTTCAGTTTTCCTAGCATTGCAACCGTGTGAACCAAATTAACTTGAAATAAAGAATGTGTCAAATGCATTTCTTATGGCCCTTTACATTATTGTGTTTTCAATATTAAACTTTGCAAAAACGGTCAAATATTTTTGAGCAACACAAAAAACTGAACATCTTTTCTCTTCATGTAATTCAGCCAAATCTGTGGCCTTCTGAAAAGCTTCACCCTAAGACAATGGACACTATCACAGGCTGCCACTGTAATGCAACTGAGTTGTAACGACGACTTGTCTTAATTTATGGAGATTTTTAATTTGCTTGAGGTCACATAAATTTCGAATTTGTGGTTAAATTTACCTTCGCTGTGTACGGATAAGATTTCTCAGTGTCGATTCCACCGTTTCTTTTGATGTATTTGAATGCCTTAATAACCGTTCCTCCTTTACACCCTTTATTTCCGTAACGTCGAGAACAGTCGACTAGGTTCTGCTCACTTAGTGGAATCAATTTACCAGTCTTCCTGAAGGTTTGGCCTTCGAGAGATCCAGTCTGAATGGCAAAATAACATTCATGCAGCATATGTGTTGTATGTTTGAAGAAAATTACTAATTTCTGAAAACTAATGAACTAACTAAAGGATCACACAATGAATTACGAAGTATTTATTGACTTCAATTAGTTCATCTAGTTCAGTGCATATTATAACTCGATGGTATACTTTCTTATAACTCGGTCTGATATACTTTAAACAACCTCCATGCTTCCAGTTTGAATCTAAGAAAGTTTCTTACAGCACTGAATGCCCAGCACGACCCACAATGCTTCTGAAACAAAAATAGGAAAATATTGTAAGTAAAATCGGCAAAAGGTTTTACTTGATTGTCAGTTATTAATAGCTAAAAGCTTGAGGAAATTTATGCCGCAGTCATTCCCATTCGTAGACCTGGTGTGTTTGGTGCGTTTTCACTTACTGAGTAGCTTTTATATTATCTGTCTATATACATACACACATATATATGCACTCCAAACGATATATTGACTTTTGTGAAAAAAGTAGTAAACATATATTCAACGTAATCAATTTTGATACGCGAATGTTTAATTTATGATCAACTGCTTGTTCATAATTCGGAATATGCATGATGCATCAAAACTGTAGTTTGATCAAACTGAAACTGAGAACATTTCACACGATATTACATGCAGGCTGCATCAAGTATAATTCTGTTTCAAACTCTGACCTGATTTTTAACTCCAGTAACATATCCTTTCGGTCTCCAGTCAACTGACTTTGGTAGGACAAAGTCATTCAGAGGAAGATAATCGATTACGTCTGTCGTATTGTCATCATCAGTCATTTCTACACAGTTCAGGACCTCCAACTCCGAATTTTCCTGCAGTAACACAATCCACAATGTATAAATTTTTAGCAAATCTCATGCTTCTTTTCCTCTTAATCTATGTATGTCTGAGCATCGTCTAATTTTGCCTGACAGATTTTAACCATTCTTTTGTTCTCTATATCTCTAAGACCCCTTTGTTAAGCAGGCGATTGAGTTAGACAAAATTCTCTTACCATATCCGTGAACCAGTTGACACCCATTTGGAAACTCGTCGAACCCATGTCGAAGAGATAATTGTGGCTTTCGATTTCCTTCAGATTCTCAGCAAAAATCTTTCGGCGATAGTGCTCCTCCTCCACAGACGCATAGGTTTTATCTTAAATGGTTAACGCATTTTGGTCCAGATATATAAACAATAAATCTACATTGTACAGTAGAATCTCCACACAAAATGAGCACAGCATAACGCTAAATTTTACTAAAATTTGCGCTACAAAAATAAGAGATTTTTCAAAGTACATATTGGGTCTTGTTATAGAGATTTTTATATGAAGAAGAATATTTCTGTGGACATGAGCAGTTGCATTATTAACACAGAAGTGTTCGAGTAATTGGATCTACTTTCGATGAGGGGCAGTTATGAGTCGCAAGCTTCTTCCGAAACTGCATGTATCTGAGACTGTAGGTTTACTCAAGTTAAATGCTGCGCATATGAAATAGGTCATTTCTGCTCGTCTGGGTTATGGATGGTCAGTTGCACTGATTGTGCTGTAGAATTTGATTTCAACTTCACATTTTCTATAGTAAGCAACGTCCTGATCCATGATTCACCTTCTACCACGTGCAGCATCTAACCACACTAAACTGTGTTCTGGTGTCTATAATCTAATTGGTTTCGGCTCGACCTACTGAGAGGATCATAATTCTGGACTGCTGTTTCTTATAACAATATCCTGTGTATCATAATAATAACGGCAGACTACAGCAGCCTTCGCACTGTAACGGGATCCAACGTTGGATCTCTAATATATCATGTTAAAATATAAATGATCCCTGAAGCTAGGACATCTGGACTCCTGGGAGACAATAACATGGAGGGAACTAACTTATGTAAGTAAATTTATAAAATAAATGTTTTGTAATCAACATCTAATGTTGAAGTTTTATTCATTATGTGACATCGTAACACGGACGAATTCAATGTAGATGAGATTCCATTCCTTAAATTCAAAAATTCACTGGCTCGCGTGGTGCTACATGCACCTCCTCGAAACAGCTCCGTAACCCGATGCAGTCAGCTGCATTGATTGCTTTTAGAAGTCATGGTAATAACACAGTGTAGATTTAAGTGAGCAATCAAGTGCAAAATTACGTAACCTTTCTTATGAGTGGTATACTGGACAATAAGTGCTTTAGTAGCCGATGAAGTAACACACTAGAAAGGAATGCAGGAAACTTCGTAGACTGAGAAACTGGATTTGGGGATCGAGCAAATGAGCGGTCAATCAGATTAAGATTCTATTGGTACCCTGTAGAAGTATGAGAGAAAGCTGATTATTTACCAGTAACGAATGAATTCATCAGAGTTGCATCCCTACCCAGTGACCCTCCACCCAGAGAGTGACTACCAGGAAACCTACCAGGACTCTAGTTATTGATAATTAATTGATAACAGACGAGTCAAGTTCCGGTATAGCGTCATTAAAACCGCCAGGTCAGCCAGCTTTAATCAAATTTTAATCAAAGTTTACATCCTATTTCAGACTGTGTTCAAAGATCGCCAGCAGATCGCAATAACAGAGAGAAGAATGCTATACAATAAGGTGTTCTCAAACATGTCGTCCAACAGTCAGGCAGATTGACAGTATTCTATAAGCTGCGTATCTTTTGGGCTGAGGATGGATTTAGATTAAGGGAGTCGTTTGCACAGATTAGTGATATAACCGTCGATACTGTCGATAAATCGTGACATTCTTTTTCTGTGTAATGTAACTAAGTCGAAATAATTACCTAGTGTTGTGTATCTGAGTGTCAGTCTTGCTTGATGAAAGACAACACAAACGATAAACCTTAACCCGAGACTAAGAATAAAGTTGGTCAATTTTCAGTGGCGTATACGACTTTTTTAGCCAGAGGCGTCCAGTACCTCAATACCAATTGAAGGGGAATGGGAATTGGCGCGAAGCTCCTAACCACTATACGTTTTGAGGAAGCTTATGACGCTCTTGCAACGAGGTTAGAGGCGGAAAGGCCGAATTCAAACCATGTTGAAGCATTTTGTAAGAAATATTGAGCATATTCCTGACACATAGGCTACCCTCCATTGCATGTATGTATGTAGGTATGTATGTGTGTATCTCACTATTTCTAGAGGGCCTTTTAAGAGACTCACAATTGGCTCTAAAAAAATGCTATCTAACAGATTTAAATAGATGCGACTTAAGTCATCTTGCAAGTGTTTCCTGAGATGTCTTTGGCAGAACAGTGCATATTTTTAATGAAGTATACGAAAGCCAAATAAACCAAAAAGCCAGGTGTGCTCTCATCGTCCTACTTGAGCACGGGATCTACAAGTCCCCACGGACGGCCTATCACAATTACCTGGCTAGAAACAGGAACGCAGAGCTCTCTGATGTATTCTGGGTACGCACCGAATTTCGAAGTTCGTCCCATTAGGATGATCTTGATGACGCCTATCCGCGACTGGAAGCCAGTGCAACGTCTCTCGCATGTAGCTCGAAAAAAGCAGAATATGGCAGGTTAGCAATGAATCGGGCTGGGCAGATGAGATTCGCCTAAAGCTGTCGTATCCGTCTTCCTATGTTGGCATCTTCGAAATAATCAGCAACCGGTCTACTCTCTGGGGGCAGTATTTCAGACAACTCGTCAAAGGCACCAGCAACGTCGTCCGTTGGCACAAATGCAAGAGCCGGAATCATTCTTAATTTCAGTGCAAATTCGGAGTCTTCTTGGTAGCGTTGTTGTAGACCGTTGTCCTGAATCTTGCGGTAGATATTCTGACTCAGATGAAAGAAACATCCTTTGATTTCACTGTCCGGAAAAACTCTTTCTAAACTGTTTATAACTGCCAATTCAAAATCAACCATGATGCTAGTTGGCTACAAATTCACATTCAGCGTAAATAACGTCTCAAATAGTTCAGTGTATGTGGCCTGAGTTTTGTTCTTCAATAGCGCATAAACGCATGGAATGGTTCGTTTGTTAACCAGAGCGTGAACAGTAAACAGTTGGACAAAAAGTGAAGGAGCTGTTTTGAAAGTTCCATCCAAAAACCAGTGAGGTGTATTTCCCAAGAGTCGGATGTTGTCATGTGTTCCAAAGATTAACATTCGGTTGTTATTGCCTGGACCGGAATCGAACAGAAGAAATTCTTGACCATCATGTGTAACTTTGTAGCGATCAGGAATGGCAATTTCATCAACATTCTGTGGAGGTGGAAGCGGATTATTAACCACTTGACGAGACGTCTGACATTTCGACGTAAATGATGAACGGTTGGCAACTTCGCTTTTGCGCCACAGGTTATCGTTGAAACAGACTGAGTGATTATTTGCTGCGGCATTTCTTCTGTTTCTTCTGCCTGTCTCTTCATTCGTTGAACTGCTTTGAGAACTTCTTGTCGGGCAGGATCCGAACCATGACAATGTTCGTTTAGCCGCCCTACAAGCTCTTCTCCACAAATTTTTAGTTTAGCTTTACATTCTGCCTTGTTACGCCTCTTTTCGCACTCAAACGACACTACACCATTTGCTAATTTTTTCTGCTTTTCGTATACATAACCTTCAAAACTAAGTTTATCTTTTCCTCTTTCAGATTTTATAAATTCCATCATGGATAGAAATAGATCAACTTTTTAAACTTTGTATTTCCCATTTCTATTATATAGTAGTTGACCTCTTTCATGTTGTGTGGTAATTCTTTCATGTCTAGTCTGGGCCCAATTTTCTGGTAATTGTCTAATAATTAGTTTTTGATGTTTGGTAATTCTTTCATGTCTACTCTGTGCCCAGTTGTAATAATTAGTTTTTGATGTTTGGTAATTCTTTCATGTCTAGTCTGGGCCCAATTGTCAGATAATTGTCTAATAATTAGTTTTTGATGTTTGGTAGTTTTTTCATGTCTACTCTGTGCCCAGTTTTAATAATTAGTTTTTGATGTTTGGTAATTCTTTCATGTCTACTCTGTGCCCAGTTGTAATAATTAGTTTTTGATGTTTGGTAGTTTTTTCTTGTCTACTCTGTGCCCAGTTGTAATAATTAGTTTTTGATGTTTGGTAGTTTTTTCTTGTCTACTCTGTGCCCAGTTGTAATAATTAGTTTTTGATGTTTGGTAGTTTTTTCTTGTCTACTCTGTGCCCAGTTGTAATAATTAGTTTTTGATGTTTGGTAGTTTTTTCATGTCTACTCTGTGCCCAGTTTTAATAATTAGTTTTTGATGTTTGGTAGTTTTTTCTTGTCTACTCTGTGCCCAGTTGTAATAATTAGTTTTTGATGTTTGGTAATTCTTTCATGTCTACTCTGTGCCCAGTTGTCTAATAATTGTATGTCTTTATGAATTGTGTCTTTCATGTCTACTCTTTACTGTATAGGGGTAATTGTCCGGGGGGGTTATTTGCATGGGGGGTAATTGTCCGGGGGTAATTGTCCAGGGGGGTAATTGTCCGGGGGTAATTGTCCGGGGGGTAATTGTCCAGGGGTTATTGTCCTGTTACCGTCTTTCTTGTGCCAAGCAATATAAATTTTGTGTTTACCGGGTTCATCTTCAAACCGATTAGAAGACATCCAACCCTGCACTTTCGTGGCGATTGCCCGCATTTTGGATACGTAAGCAGACGAATTTCCATATCAAGCACAGCCGATGACGTCCACCTGTACTTGACCTACCACCATTGTATGTTGGCAGGTCAGAGCAAAGTCCAGATTCACCTAAAGCATCTCGTCGGGTCTACACGAATTCAATAAGTGATGGTCTTGGCCTCAGTCGAGTCCGGACCAAGCTAGGTAAGCCACTGGCTGTTTGACCTATAAATTCCTTGGCAGTAGTACACCTACCTTCCTTCATTTGGCAGTTTTATTTGGCTTATCCCTCATAGGCTATCCCTTTCTTTCAGCGGTTCTCTTTTGGATATTGACCAGATTGTGGCTTGATTCATTATGCGCCATCGGTTGATGTCTTGTTCAACAGACACCGCGCTACAGAAGTTCCAAATTAAAATTCTACAAGTCACTAATCCCTCCTTATATTCCTTCCTTCAGCCTGTGATCTTAATGTACGGGCGATGCTGTATTGCTATGGGCTCTTCTGCATTACAAGACGCTCTTCTATAGAAATTAAACCGTCTGCAGCTTTTTCTTCAAAGCTCAACTTCTTCTTCTTCTTTCTACAAATCAAAATTACATGCAGGCGTAAATGATAACCAAAATTTAGAGCCTCAATGAAATTGGAATAATATTAAAAATCAGGTACTAGAGGATTTATACTAACCATTTTCAGCTTTAAACAAAACCCAGGCCTTCTCAAAGGCGGCTTCAGAATCACTTGCAACGAAATGAAGTTCAGATGGAGCCCCTTGACTGGCAACGCACAGAGCCGACAAAATCACTGCGTACATCATCTTAATTGGTAACTGCAAAAAAGCAGCATAAACAAAAGTTTGAATAATGATATTGTTTCGGCATGGTCAATAAACAACCTTGCAAAAACGAAGAAAATACTACACCTGACATATTCATTCTCTAAAACACCTTAGGTGCTATGAAGAATTGAAATTGGCGTGTGAAAAACTGCAAAACCTAATTTGGCCTACACTTCAGTTAATTAGACGCCTTAATACAGACAAGTAAGTCTGAGTAGGCCCGTGTAAAAGGTTAATGTAGCATTCCAACTTCTGACAATGCACAAAGCCGAAGAAACCGAGTTCTCAAATGCATATCTACGGTGCTATTAAACATCGTCAGACGGGGAGCGATCTAAGATCCGTTTCAGTAAGATCCGTTTGGTGTTATGAATAATAAAGCCGATGTTATTAATAGCAAAAGCTTGTTTAATTACTTCCTGTTTTAATCAAGTAACACTCCTACCGAGGTTCGTTTAAATATGATTGCCATATTAACATACGTGTATGGGATTCGGAAAATTCAGTTAAAGGGGTTGGTAGAAAAATGAAGAAAACGAATAGATTGGCGTAGGTGCATGGATAAGTAATTCCTTCTTTCGTGTCTCTCGATCTCACCCGATGTCCTTCAAACATCACAGACGGACGCATGTGACCAAGTTAGTCAACTGCAATTTGGGAATGAATCAAGAAAAGGAAAGGGATTTTTTTCAAAATACAAAGTCAGATTCTCCCAGAAACAGAATAATCCTTAATAGGGAAAACCCCAAATAACTTAAAATAAATAAGCATCCATTGACCGTAATTGGCACAATAGTAACTTAAAGAGACACCTTATATAACGCCTAAGTAAATTATCGTGTTTGTTTTCTAAGTTTTCTTGCAGAAAACATAAATATAATATAAATTACCAAAACTGCTTTTGCATAGAGAACTGACATTGAGATACCGCCCTAATCCATTCCGGCTTTTCTCAGCATGCCTAATATCTGTTGTGATTATGTTACATTTTCTAGCCTCCAATCTATTCGTCATCTTCAAGCATATTCTGTGTTTCATAATGGACAATGATAATATATTAATTAATTAACAATTTCTCTCTCGCCGGTGTACAAAGCACAAGGCATCAAGAGGGCGCACCAAAATCAAGCCGCAATCAGGTCAATATCCAGAAAGGTCAATCCATTAAGACAGAGAGGCAGTCTGTGGAAGGTATGCAATTTTACAATGGTAAGTCTTAAGTTGAGAACGAAATGACACAAGCGACTGAGCAGAACGAACAGTTACAAAAAGAATAATCCCCACCTAGATGATCTCTAGCTTTTCGGTAGATAAGGGTTGGCTAATAGTGTAGTAATTTTAATCATGACATTTGTACATATTTTTTCGTCATTGGTTAATTCAGCGGCAAAGATTTCATTATATCTGATATTTTCCTTGAAGTAGGTTAGTGGCAGTAAAATCTGCAATTTTTCGCAAGACGTATTTTGCATATGTAATGATGTCTAATCTAATGTAATGACTTCTAGGCGTCGTTAACATAATGCCTAAGGCATCAGTCGATGGTCGCCTCAAGTCAAAATCGGAATCCAAAATCATAATTCGCTGGAGAAGCCAGGTCGAATTCCAATAGAATTGACAGGACGAACAGATTTTGGCAGTGAATTCCAAAGCTTTGGACCAGCTACCCAGAAGGCCCGAGAGCCAAACACTGTTCGGTTACGGGCACAGCGAGAGTCGCAGTGTCCACTGAACGAGTGCAATGTCCGTTAGTGCAAGAGGTGAGCACGGAACGAAAATAGGCCAGCTGATTTAAATGTATCACTTTTTTAAGTATAAGAAAGATTTTGAAATTAATTATTTGCTTAATGGGCAGCCAGTGCAAGGAATGTAATATTGGCTTAAATGTACTGATATTTAGGTGTCATTGTTTTAGCTCTATCGCTAGAGTTTTGAACAAATTTTAGTTTGTAAGACCTCCCTTAGTGACACCCACAGGCAGTGAGTTACAGTAGTCAAGTCTGCTGGAAACCGATGCACTAGCTCGTTCGATTAAGACATTGTGAAGAAAAATAGGTATGACTCTGGGAATATCTCGTATATGAAATGTAGCTGATATGCATATGGTCGACTTGGCTTCTGCAATGGTTTCTGATTTTGTAATCAACACCTACGATTTCACTTGAAGCTATCATCGATTGGTGCCCTGGGCATTATAATAACGGCACTAGAGAAGTCATTGGATTCGATTAGATGTCATCACTTTAGTTTCTTAATTTCTTTGAAGCTGTCATTTTCCATTGTCCTAAATTGTTTGTTGCCGATTCTGTGTTTGAGTTTGAATGTATTGTTATAAGATTTATTGTCTTTGGATTTGAATGAAAGTTTTCATGCGTGATAAGCCCTGCTATCGTGCCTTTAAGACATCTGTAAAACAAACGTTGTCTGATTGATATAATCTGGTGCACTTTACAAAGGCTAACACTGCATTTTGAGCTTTGAGTTTATGCTATGGTGTTCCACAAATCATGTTTCTTCTGTTAGAACCTAATATGTCTAATATCTAAGTATGGGTTTTTTCTTTAATGACGTTAGTCAACTAAATGATGATGTTATTCATGATGTTACGTTACGATGCGTACATCACGTAGATTACTCGAAAATGGAACCAGTCATGAAGGCAGATAAACACAAGAACAACACGTTTCATACAGCAAAAGGAGCGTAGGTCGTTTCAAGCGTGTCATTACATGTTGGAATTGGACCAGGTAAATTTAAATTTAGAGGGAGTTGAGTTTCATTTAGGTTCAGAAGCATTTCTTGCCTCCTTTCTGCAGATTAACTGTTTAAGCTGACGGTGAGTGAGTGCATGTTTATAATCAATTGTGTATAAGTATCGATCTGGCTCAAGAGGAGAAGTTCGACCTGTAGAGGATAAAGTACCAGGGTCAGAGTACAAAGTGACTGATAGATGAAATATGCTTCAAAACCGAGTTTCTTGCAACTAAACTAAACTAATATAATAAATGGACGAGGCCTGATTTTCAGAAACCCTTTAACAGCTCATTTGGTAATTTTTCCTGAGGGATTACACTTACTTCGGGTAAACAATGTCACAAAGAGATGAAGTCACATCTGATCAGATTTATTCTGACAAAATCAAACAATTGGGAAATCTGATCTGATCTTATCATCTGAGCTAAAAATGTCTAAACCATCATTTTTGCAACATATATTAGCGGCTTGATGCTATGGATATGACACTGGCAAGCACAGTTAAGTTGAACGATATCGAGTCCGGTTAGTACTTGGGTGGTGACCATCCATTGTTTACTGGGCCATCTGGATTAACTCATCCAGTCATCGTCGTGGGGGATAAATACTAATGCAACTTGGCAATTTTAAGGAGTTGTCCTGCTGTTGGATCTACAGCGCTTTTGTGAGAGACTGAAAATGCGCTATATTAAGTATCTGAATAACTAATGAAATGTCGATTTACACACTTCAATCAACTAAATCCTTAAAAGCAATGGTATTATCGAATTGATTGATGATATACATAGCCGAATCGCAAACTAGACGACAGCAATCCAAAACCGGCTAACTTTTCGTTATGGGTTTTAAAGCCTTATAGTGAATACCAGATTCAGAGGTGAAAGTCAACTGCATTCGCTCACACCACTGGGTTCTTCTAGAGACACTGACAAGAATTTAAGCGATTTATTGAGTTAATGAGAAATTCGAGACTTTTAAACCTGCACTTCATTACAAACTACTTTTTAAATACAGTCGATATACTTATTAAAGCTTGAACACTTACTTATTCCCTTTGGTGAACAATTATTGGAGTATAGTTTTTACGTATATAATTTACTCTGCATACAAGCATTCAAAATTTTAAAGTGTCCATTTATAATGGTCCGATTAAAGCTTCTTGCATTTGCGTCTGGAAGACATGGCCATCCTATTGCCATCAGCAGCAAGTGTCTAAAAACAAAGGGCTTATTTGTCAGCCACACAAAATCATATATTAATGTATGAAGCCAAATATTTCATCAAAAACACTGGTGTCTTCTAGACCAATGCGGCCAATGTCCCATCTGAGAACCAAACAATCTGAGATTTTTCATCTTTGCCGCGGTTGTATACATAATCTATTAATGATAAATTATGACAAACCTCTTCCAGGTCAGATACCTTTCTCATATTCAATCTTTATCTAAATAATTTCCAGTAAAATTTCTTCTGTCCCTCTGTTGTTCATCTCAGGCTGACATCCCAATCTGGCATCTCTCTACAGACTCCGCTTCTTCGTTAACAGGCCTGTCTTTTAACATCAAATACCTCACCGGCTTTCCAGCCGACCACTATTTTGACCACTTACATTTTCTAACCGAATACGTCCCTACTTGTGCAGCGTAAGGCAACATTTCCTTTCCCTACTATGATACTTTAAAAATATCCTTTCTAAAGGTAAATTGTGCACTGGGTCCTGATGGCCAGAACAATCTGGTTAAGTTCAGTAAAGATGCTTTCACCACTGGTTGAGATGCCTCGCTCTCTGTTCCTGACTAATCAGAGAACATTTGCGTGAGCTTACAGTAAAGGGCTATTTGTCACTGACTTGTATTATCACTTGGGGACTGACCAACTGCACCTCTGATTCATATTTCTGTCTGCGTTACAAATCATCGTAAACACATAATAATGAGAACATCTCACACTTCGGATACAGTCCTTTGGGTATACATAACAACAATAACAACAACAACAATAACAACAACAACAATAACAACAACAACAATGATAGCCTTTAGCTGAAACATAAACCCTTGATCTAGTCTGAATATTGAACTTATCCGCCTTCCTCCAACTTTCACTGCGCCGTTTTATACCACGCTAAAGTTCTGACTTACATCAAACAAGTGGATAAACTGGACGGGTTACAATACCACATATGTTCTTGTTTCGTGCCATGCGGATGTATCCATTTTCTCCCCACTTTGCACCCCAGCTGTAATATGAAGAATACAAAATAACTGGTCAAAATTTAATTCAAACTCTAAAGCATTGCGTGACACAGGAAGGCAAATTGAACATATGTTGGAATTCCATGTAGAGAACGTTATTGATTTAAATAGATGGGAATCTGAGAAATGTTCTATTTGTGGTAGTAGACCGGATTTAACTCGCAAAGTTAAGAAGCTACACAACATAATTTACTGGCGTCTGGCTCACTCGACATAAAATTTAAGTACACATTTTATTTTGCTATTAAAATGAATATTCTGCTTAGGATTTGAACTCGCAGTTTTCTATATTAAAATTAATTGACAACATTTGCGAATACTTTCTCCGTTTGTGCTCCTAACTTTGTTTTTGTTGTTTGTAGTACTGTTTGCGTCTGTAGCATTTCGTTTTTTTCTGTAGGATAATAGGATAAACTTAACTTCAGAGAGACTTAAACTTTATAGAGATTCGTGAGACAGCAAATAACAATGGAAACAATTTTGATGTATGTCTTTTGATTTCGGCAAAGGTTAATTCTGCTAAATAAGAAATTAATAACTTTCTTTATCCTTCTGCTGGTTCCTCAGTAAATATAATATTGTATCTTATAAAAAATATTGACATAATACACTCTAAACTTGGATACTTGTGGAACTATGGCTGCATAAACAAATGAATATAATTTTCTAAAATTTAATACTCAGATACGTTTGATCTAAAAATTTATTTCAAGTTATAGAAAGCAAAATGTACTTACAGTACTAAATGCCCAGGAGGATCCACATACAAGCTGAAATATAAAAATCATATATGGTCAAGGCGAGGACAATTATGCATATTCTTGCTTACTACTGTAGAACCAAAACGCTTAAAGCAAAACTGTGAAAACTTCTTTGTGCCATTTACTTGCTACACAAAGATATATTACTATATAAGATGTACTAATGTTCAGTGCAGTGGTTAAAAGTTATATTGAAATTGCTTGAAGATGGTGTTGCAATATTACGTGTATTTTGAATGAAACTTGGAAATGCAGTATTCTTGCTCAGATTGAAGTTCGTTAAGAAAATCTCACCTGGTCTTTAACTGGGGTGACGTATCCTTTATCTCTCCAGTCAACTGCCTCGGGAATGACGACATTATTAAGTGAAAGATGAATCATTTCATTGCTCCTCTTGTCACTCATTTTGAAACCATTGAATTTCATCAGCTCTGAACATAACTACAGAAGACAGATATATTAATTAAAGCGGTAATGCATTTACATCGAAAAATACAATTGAGATTTTGTTCTAATTCCGTCAGATAGTTTTCGATATATTTAGGTCTATTGTAGCTATACTATATTTCCAATGTAATCCATGGTATAACACTAAAACTGTTACTGCACAAATGCACGAACACTCGCGCATCAATATGGCGTCAATCAGGCAATATCGACAACACAAGCAGAGAGTAATTCATATGCTCTGCAACAGAATTCCAGAGTTTGGGGCCAGGAAAAAAATATTCTGGCCTCCAAAGTGAGCATTTCTTGTACTTGGAAAGCCAGATAATGAAATGACAGAAAATGGAAGTGGTAAGTTATAGTATTTGGAAAAGAAAACATTATTAAGAAACGGAAAATGGATAAAGTGATTGATTTTCTTAAAAAGGTTCAAATAATTATGCTGTGTAAGAGGCTAGAGCTTTAATAAGAATTCTATAAGAATTATTTAAAATTTTAAACTCAATTTAGTCGGTTATTTTAATATTCTAACCATATATGTGAACCCGTTTACTCCCATTTTGTAGCTCTTCAGCCCCGTATCATAGAGGTAGTTGTGGCTTTCGATCTCTGTACAGCTGTACAACCATGACAATCTTTAGACAGAATTCTATAAGAATTATTTAAAATTTTAAACTCAATTTAGTCGGTTATTTTAATATTCTAACCATATATGTGAACCCGTTTACTCCCATTTTGTAGCTCTTCAGCCCCGTATCATAGAGGTAGTTGTGGCTTTCGATCTCCTGCAAATTTCCAGCAAAAATCTTCTGACGGTTGTATTCATCCTCCACGGATTCATAGGTTTTACCTAAAACGAGTGAAGCATTACGAATGCACACAAGATTGCATGACAACAAAGGCGACCTAAACAATGTGAAAAGATTGAAGCTATGCAATAAATGCTTAATACAGCAGAACTAAAAGAACCGGAAAAAGATTGCTTTTGGTAACGGCAAAGGATCATATTAAATATACCTAATCATTCCTTACATTTAAAAGACCTAAGTTGCTGTCCACTTAGTTTCACCATTAACATACATCTGAAAGATTAATTAGCAATTGCCAGAATTGTAATGGGTGTACATTTACCATGTTCAGCCTTGAACCAAGTCCAGGTCTTCTCAAATGCAGGATCAACCAAAGAAAGATGAAGATTAGATGGCGCTGCTTGGCTGACAACGCTCAGAGCAGCTAAAATCACTGCGTACATCATCTTGGTCCGCAGCTGTAAATGGTATACACAGTTGTTTTAAAACTAAAGATTTTGTTGTCGAATGCTGAACAACTGAGCAAGTGTTAACGATATCCAAGTCCCCTAAATTCAACCTATATTTAGTAATTGCGAATTTATAATCATAATGATCTTCTTTGCGACTCAGTCAAGTTTTGGTAGATGATTGCGGGTGCGAACACAATGAGCGAACTCCGAATAGTGCCCTTGAAAAACTTTTCGCATACATAATTTGCCTCCTCCACCAAGCAATAGTTATGTTAATAAATGTGAACTCGGAAGCAAAGGGCAGAACCTGCGATGTATTAGTCTCGTACTATTCCTCTGCATGACTCGAAATGAGCATTGTTCCACAATCAAATATCATAGTTTAGTATTCTGGAGCAAATTTTAAAGATAATGAGATAACGCTTTGATACTTACAAGTTCTGCCCCAAAACATGAAATATAGGAGTAAGAGGTCTTCAACTGTTCCGCGCAGGATTTTATAGACCATCTAAAAGCGGTCATGTGTTGTTTCGAAGAGTTATATATCTTTCCATGTGACTGCTCCAAACATGCAATGCGTGAACTGTAGTTGACAAATAGGGGCGTGTTGACAGAAGGTAAAATGCCAGACCACGTTGAAATCCCTTTACCCTAATTTAACGGGGCTTGGTAAGAACAAAGCAGATATAATTATAATTTGTTCGTCCTTCCGAAACTGAGCGGATTTGCAAATAGGCGAAGCTGCTTTGTAACACTTTGTACATTTGAATAATGCAACTTTACCAATACAAACAGAAATGTAAATGTAGGCCTAAATGTACATGTCTTCTACTGCGACCGTTGGGCCTCGGCCTTGCTTATTCTTCAACGAATTATTTTCAGCTATCTAAAGAACAACAGCGTCACTTTGCACATGATGACAAAAGAATATAATTTTATATAAATTTGTGTATTTTATACGTGTTAAGGTTAATTACTTACATTGTATTAAGTCTCATATTTTTAAAATCTTTTAATTACTTAATAGATCATGAATATAATCCATTTTCAGTTCGTTTTGTTGTGATTTGAACATAACATTGATATTCACCGAATTCTTGTTCACCATTGGTATTGCTTGTTAATAGGTTGCCCTAACTGGGGGGGGTTATAGTCCAATCTGTGTCAGCCGTCTGTACCCCAAAGACATGTTTGCTTATGTTATCTGGGTCTGCCGTCTTTACCCCATTGAGATGTTTACTTTATGTTAAAGTTTTATCTTTGTCATAATTATGTTGGCTCAATAAACGAAGAAGAAGTTGATGATATTAATGAAGATTCGATGACGACCATGATGCTATTGATGAAATTTGATGTTGATGCTCAGTGGGTGAGATTAGTCAGATTAGGTATAGCTTAAGCAATTAGTGTGATGGCCAATGGCTAATGTATGCGCCTTTCTACTCGGCCTCCGGGGTTCGAATTCTGGTGCTTCACGTGAGACTGACAAGTTGTTGTTGAGCTTTGTAGGCGCTTGGGGGGTAAGCGATAGTATAATGGTTAACGTTCTAGACTGTCAATCGTATGGTCGGGGTTCAAATCCCTGCTAGGGCAGAATTTGTTTCAAGATTTCTGCTCCACTTGGGCTCCCTAGCCAACTGAGCTGTAATGAGCACACTGACCGTACACTGTCGTAATCGCAATTGTGAACTCGAGATTTCTACAGCGCCCAAAGAAAGCTTAGTCGCTGGAGCCAACTTATTCACAGGCTTCAATCAAAACAACTGTCAATAGGAAGATCAGGCGGCGAAGGAGAGGACTGGCCACCCGCCCCTCTATGTAGTGGCTAAGAAAATTGAAGTCCTAACAGTTTAAACCTATGACTGATTCGTCTACTTCTTCCTCGTCATCGTCGTCGTCGTCTTCTACTTCTAATTCTTCTTCTTCTTCTTCTTCTTCTTCTTCTTCTTCTTCTATGTTACGCGTAGAGAAAGGTCTTCCGGTTGTAGGATTGCTGTTGTCCAAGGACTTACCTTGCGCAAGAGGCTGGTTAGACACGTAAAGGATGAAGGACTGGGGTCAGAGGTCAATGACCAGAAGAGGCGTGACTATTGGTAGTTGCCTGTAAGATGAACTATGCTTCAACTACTGGACCAGGTTTCTTGCAACTAAACTAACCTAATATAATAAAATTTGTTACAGAAAAATCTGTTAGAGAAATGTAAAATTGTTTAAGATTGATCTTTTATAAATACATCAATCACTGTGGCTTCGATATGAGAGCGCTCATAATCTGTTTACTGTTGCTGGTTCCACGGTTCTGGAATTCACTTCCACAAACTGTCCGCTCTGCTGTCCTTGGTGTCTTTGCGTTCTCAACTCAAGATGTTTTTGTTTCAACATGTTTATTGTCTTTAGACCGTCTTTCTATCTCATATGACTGACCCTTGGAATTGACCGGATTCCTATTCTGTTATGGAGTGCCATCGATTGATGTCTAGTGCATCGTTATAATGGCTCCATAAAAGTTCTAAGAATAGATTAGATTAATATGCTTATAATCCAGGTAAAGCAAAAATCTCATATCCGAGATAGACCAGAAGGCAGACAACTGTCTGGGTTCTGCATCGGAATGTCTGCCTTGCTCGAGAGATTTCTGATGTTATGTCTTCTGCCAGCTACGACGAACTGCTGGACAGTAGTGTCATCGTCTACCGCGAACATCATCATCCGTCGTCATTCATCATCTTCGACGCAACTTGGTTCAAGAACTCTGAACGTTCTGTCGGCAGAAAAATCTGGATGGGACTCCCGTCAGTTGGGCTCCTCGTGTGTGCTGGAGCTCGCAAGTGCTGACTTATAATGTTTATTTGCTTTATTTATTTATTTGCTTAATGACGAAGATTTTCTTCTTTATATTTTTAACATCATATAAGTTACCGTAGGCAACGCTTTTATGAGGTAACTGAATAGAATAGAATAAAACCGTTTATTGAACATCACAAAAGAAAAACCATTGATATTACAGTCACTCAAAGATAGAAAAAGTCATTAATAGGCATCCAAAGGTGAGACCAAAAGGACAATAAATTCCTCTAACAGGGTCAGCTAATTTCTTAGACAAATTTCAAGGCAGTACGTTTAACATACTACACGTTTCATCAGTTTTTTGCCATCTAGGTGCAGTGTTACTTGAAAACAAATTTTTTACAATAAAAACACCCAAAAAAAAATTGGCGAAAAATTAACACTAAACTTAATTACATTGCACAACAAATCATTTTTAGCACACAAACTAAGAAACAGAAAGAAACGAAATAAAAACCAAAACGAAACAAAAAACATAAACATTGGTACAATGTCTGTTTGCGTCAAAACTGCGTATTAATTAGATGATGTTGTATGCATTTGTTAAATTGTTGCACAGTGGGTAGATCTTTAAGGCACAGATGGTAGGAAATACCATCTGGTTGTTCCAGCGTATAGCAGAGAAAATTGTCGTGTGTTAATGCGAGCAAATTCTTTACATAAGTTTCCTGAGGATCTTATGTAATGGGCAGGAACATCTGATTCATGGATAAAGTAATCAATAAAGGGCGACGGAGCAGTTTGTTAATAAATCGGTACATAAACACATTAGTTTGCAGATTAATGATACTATCAAGTGTCAATATTTCCAGGTTGCCAAAAGGTTGACCCTGAGCTGTTTGCGTAGAGGGAGTCTACTGATTGTGCATATAGGCGTTTCTGCATTCAGGCATTTTAAGAGAGCGGTGTAATTACAAACCCAAGTAATATTACAATATGAGAGATTTGGATAGTTCATGGAATAGTATAAATGAAATAATGTTTTTCAGTGAAATATAGGCAATGCGGGATAATATCTCATTGCTTTTGGAGATGTTTGTCAATTTCAATTATGTGGTCTTTTAACAGTCAAATCACAATCACGACAAACTTACGATGAGAGCGAAACGATGTGAAGTTGGTTTCATCAATATACAAAGACAGTTTGTTTGCTCTAAACCATTCAGAAATTGTTTCTAATTCATGATTTACTTTTTTGAGTAAAACATCCAATGACTTATCACTTTAGTGTCATCTTCTTGAAGGTGCTATACCAAATGTCTGAATGACTAACTAAATGAGTTACACACTTCATTCATCTAAATTCTGAAAAGCAATGGTCTTTTTCAGTTGATGGATGATATATACCGCTGAAGTGCAAACACGACGATATCATGCCAAAACCGGTCAACTTTATCTATGGGTTTTAAGGCCTCGCAGTGAATGCAGGACTCATAGGTGAAAGTTAACCGCATTCGCTGTCACCCCTAGTTTCTTCTGAAAACATGGAAAAGCAATTAAGCGATTTATTGAATTAATGAGAGTTTCGAGACATTTAAACCTGCAGAACGTTACAGACTACTTTCCAATTACAATCAATGGCTCATAAAGGCTAGATCGCTAACTTAGGCTATTCCTTTTGGCAAGCAATTTCTGGAGTACAGTTTTCTGTGTACATATTCTACGCTGCAAACATGCAGTCAAGAGCTAAAAGTGTCCATTTATTATGTTACGATTAAATTTTCTTGCATTTGTGTCTGGAAGGCTTGGACATCCTATCACCATCAGCAGCAAGTGTCTGAAAACAAAGACCTTATTTGTCAGCCACACATAATCATATATAAATGAGTGCAGCAAAATATGTTATCAAAAGCAATGGTGAATCCTAAGACAATACAACTATGACCAATCTGAGAATTACCTGCAGCTTTGCATCTAGGCCTACCATGGACAAAGTCCAAGGTAAATCTGAGATAGGGCAAAGCCCTATTTCAGATGGGCAAAGCACTCATTTCTCCTTCTGTGATTTTCCATCTTTGCCGCGGATGGGTACATAGATACTGTGTCAATCCATGTCAGATAACTTGCTCAGATTCAAACTTTACCTAAATAATTTCTAGTTAATTTTCTTTGGTCCGTCTGTCGTTCATTTCAAGTTTATATCCCACTCTGTGCATCAACTGGCATCTCTCCACAGATTCCTTCTTCGCCTCTTCGATAAAAGACTTATCTGTCAACATCTATTACTTCACCGGCTTTTCTGCCGACCCCTATTTCGTCTACTAAGGCTACAATTTCTAACCGAATATGACCCTAATTGTGCAGCTTAAGGCAACATTTCTTTCCCTACTACGATGCTCTAAAAATATCCTGTGTGCATGTAGATTGCACACTGAGTCCTGATAGCCAGAGCAATGTGGTTAATTTAAAAAAACAAAGATCCTTTCACCACTGGTTGGGAGTTTTGTGTTCCTGAGTATTCAGAGAAAATTCAAGTGATCTTAAAGTAAAGGGGTTTTTCTCACTGGCTTTCAAAATGCAATATCATTTGGCGGCTGACTAACTGCGTAGGCTATTTCTGTGTGCGTTACAAATTATCGCAATAATAGTTATTGTAATAGCAATAATTAAAAACAAAAATTAAAAATATAATATTAGCAATAACTTTTATTTGGGATACAATCCATTGGGTCCAAATAATAAAAATAACTAATAATAATAGTAATAATAATATCTTATACTTGGGACACTTTTAGGTTTAAATAATAATGATAAAATAATAATAATATAAATTAGTAAAACGTTTCAAAAACTGTTCAGTTAATACCAAAGCTACTAGTATTGCTGTATCCGTCTCTTATGCGATTCTTTGTTCTTTTCTAACTCTTCCGAAGAGTTTTTGGCTGAAACATAAACCCTTAACCTTATCTACATTTTGCACTTCTCCGCCTTCCTCCAACTTCTATAGCACCGTTACATATTATGTTAAAGTTTTAACTTACATTAAACACGCGGATAGACTGGGTCGGATGTAATCCTACATGTATTCTTGTTTCTTGCCATGCGAATGTATCCATTTTCTCCCCAACCTGCACCCCAGCTGTAAACGAAGAATACCAAATGACTGGTCAAAATTTTGATTAAGTTATTAAGTAGAGCGTGAAACAGGAAGACGAAATGAACGTATGTTGGAATTCCATGTATAGAAAGTTGTTTGGTTTCAAAAGCTGAATTCGATTATCATTTTCTGTGTAACGGTCTGCGTCTGACCTGTTTTTAACGATCCAATAATCTTTTCCATTCTCCGACCCATACCCAACGATGAGAACGGCATGCCAGCCTATTGCAGGAGAGCATTTGTTCATTTCAAAGATACCTGAATAGACATCACCAAATGTCAACTAGCATTTTATTGCACTTTTTAAAAACTTATCAAAGGCGGTAAACGATCATAGTTCAAGTTTTGATAATCCTATCTAATCTAAAGACTTCTATTGCGCCGTTATCATAATGCCTAAGACATTAGTCGATTGTCGCCTCGGTGATAGGGCACTGCAAGAGTCACAATGTCCACTGATCGGGTACAATGTCTACTAGTTTTAGTGTTCAGCAAGGAACGTCGATAGGTCGGTTGATTTAAATGTAGCACCCTGTGAACATTAAGACAGGTTTTGAAATCTGAAATGATGACTATTCAAAACATTGAAAAACACAGCTGCAAAAATAAATCTAACACACTGTACTGCAACAAAATCATGCATCGAGTATTTTTCTATATTTCTAAAATGTTAATTAAATTCGCAGTTCTGAATATGGTATGCTAATCATGGCAGAGGTCCTGACTGACAGTATAGAATTACACTTACAGGAGTATGGGTAATCGCTGTCTTCTAAAGCCACATCACGTAGGCCTAATTGTCTTATGGCAAGTTACATTAGATTACACTTATACGCTGAGATTTATTTAAACACTGTGTCCGGAAAAATTCCAAGGCTTTACGGTAAATATGAAAATAATTAGTAAACATTAATCGATTTTTAAAATTCCAAAAACAGTTTAATCCTGAAATATATAATTACCAAAAAATTCTTTGTAATTTATTAACGGCCCCGTTTAAAATTACGTCACAGTGACGTATTTGAATTTTATATTTTGTAAAGAAAGTTGCTAGAAAAATGGCGTTCAGCGAGGAAGACAAAATTGTTATAAAATTTTTACGCCAAAACAACAATTATAGTGCAAATAATATTTCAGGATTAAACTGTTTTTGGAATTTTAAAAATCGATTAATGTTTACTAATTATTTTCATATTTACCGTAAAGCCTTGGAATTTTTCCGGACACAGTGTACATACGTATCGGTACAGGATTGTGAAACGAATAATCTCCGACAGGACCCATCGATGCTAAAGAATTCTCCATAAAGAATATGCAAAAACCAATAACATAAATTTCAAGTGATTTGTTATTTCAGTAAAGCTAAATACTCTAAGTGAAGGTACCCATGTTCATAGCCTACCTTTAGAATATGCCATAAATGCACGTGATACAGTAATGCTAACAGATATTGGACCAGTGCTAGCAACGGCTTGCGTAAGTATGGCCTCATTTCCAGGCCTTATTCTGACCACATCGGCAACAGTGGCTCCTCTGTCTCTCCTGTTATACTTGCAGACGCCATCCTGTTGAAATAAGCAAGTCAATAAGATCTGGAATGAATCGCCATTCAATGTTTTTATAATTGTACACGAGACATTTTTACTTACCTATAAGCAGAGAGATCTGATCATAACAGGACAGTATATAAGCCCATTCAAGTCATTCAAACTTCGTCCTCCTGTATGGAGCCGAAAACTGGAGTTTAACTAAGGACTTTGAGTTGAGTTGGATGCCTTACGACATCGGTGCATGAGGAGAATACTGGACATCCCTATACGTCTCATGTCATCAACGCGGAGGTATAGCGACGCACAATGCACATCCTAGTGTCGGAGATGATCCAACCCAATATGCCCCAGGTGTTTGGTCGCATCGCGACTTACGACGTTGTACTGAAAGAAGAGATTGTTTGTGAGTCCTGCGCCTCCAAGTGGTCGCCGGCGAACCAAATCTCCTTTTAGTATTTGGTGGCGAGCGGTGCTATTGATGTGGCTTTATCTTCGGGGGACTTTAGGCCTTTAACAGCACGAGGTTTCGTGAGTGGATCTGTCCGACTGTACAGGGAGTTAACGACGACTCTTTCATTCACACGTATATTACAAGTATGTACAACGTATATACAGCAACTTCAGCAAAATCAGAGTCTTTGATTCGCATCGGCCTATCAATCTAGCGTGGTCCGTTTAAGAGATGCAATTCAATATTTTTCTTCTGCTCTCCGGAACCTTCGCTTGGCACCCTTGCTTAACTTTTCCTTCCGTCTGTCAGTCATACAACTTCTCCCTTTCGCCATCCGATCAGCGTCCCTTTGTTCCGTCTCTCTCTCTCTCTCTCTCTCTCTCTCTCTCTCTCTCTCTCTCTCTCTCTCTCTCGTTTACCTCCGCCTGTCAATCACGGGCGTCCTGTCCGCCTCGCGTTAACGATGGACTCGCCTAACTGTTCCTCAGTGTTCCGTACAAATTAATTACACAGGCACATAAGCTAAATTTTCCGACATAATACGATCTACAATATTCAAAAACCTAAAAGCCTCATTGTTTTCCAAATTTTCACTATAGACGTCAAACAGAACCATACCAGGGCTATGCGACCTATTGATTCTGGCCTCTAGGCGGTTGGAAGAGACCAGCTGGATGCCCTTGCCAAACATGGACACAGGCTGTCACGGCAATGCAACTGAGCTTTAACGACGAATTGTTTTAATTTATGTAGATTTTAAATTTGCTTAAGGTCACATAAATATTGAATTTTAGGTCAAATTTACCTTCGCTGTGTAGGGATAAGATCTCTCAGTGTCGATTCCACCGTTTCTTCTGATGTAGTTAAATGCCTTAGAAACATATCCTCCACGACACCCAAAATTTCCGTAAGGTCGAGAACAGTCGACTAGGTTCTGCTCACTCAATGGAATCAATTTACCAGTCTTCCTGAAGGTTTGACCTTCGAGAGATCCAGTCTGAATGGCAAAAATGTAGCATTTTCAAAATATTTCTGCATCATATCTGTTGTATGTTTGAACAAAATTACTAATTTGTGAAAATGAAGTAACTAATTAAAGGATCACACAATGAATAACCAAGTATTTATTGACTTCATTTAGTTCACCTAGTTCAGTGCATATGCATGCTATAACTCGATTATATACTCTCTTATAACTCGTTCTGATATACTTTCAAAAAACCTCCAGGCTTCCTATTTGAAGCTAGGAAAGAAAGGTTCTTACAGCACCGAATGCCCAGCACGATCCACATTGCTTCTGAAACAAAAAATATATAAGGAAACATTGTTAGTAAAATGAGAAAAATTTGAACATGATTGTCATCTAATAATAGCTAAAAGCCTTAGGAAATATATGCCTCGGTCAGTTGCTGGTGTGTTTGGTGCGTTTTTACTTATTACGTAGCTTTTATGTTATCTATGTGTATATATATATATATATATGTACTCCAAACGATGTGATGTCTTTTGTGAAAAAGTAGTAAGCATATATTCAACATATGACATTTTGATACGCGAATGTTTAATTTATGACCAACTACGCTTGTTTATAATTCGGAATATGCATGATGCATCAAAACTGTAGTTTGATAAAACTGAAACTCAGAACATGTCACACAATATTACATGCAGGCTGCATCAGGAATAATTCTGATTCAAATGCTGACCTGATCTTTAACTCGAGTAACATATCCTTTCGGTCTCCAGTCAACAGACTTTGGTAGGACAAAGTCATTCAGAGGAAGATAATCGATTACTTCTGTCGTATTGTCATCAGTCATTTCTACACAGTTCAGTTCCTCCAACTCCGAATTTTCCTGCAGTAACACAAGCCACCATGTACAAATTCTATAAATTACCTTTTTATCATTTCTCAAACTTCTTTCTTCTTAATCTATACATGTCGGAGCATAGTCTAATTTTGCCTGACAGTTTTTAACCAATCGGTTGTTCTCTATATCTCAAAGACTCTTTTGTTAAGCAGGCGTTTGAATTAGAAAAAAACTCTTACCATATCCGTGAACCAGTTGACACCTGATTGGAAACTCGTCAAACCCACGTCGTAGAGGTAATTGTGGCTTTCGATTTCTTTCAGATTCTTAGCAAAAATCTTTCGGCGATAGTGATCCTCCTCCACAGACGCATAGGTTTTATCTTAAATGGTTAAAGCATTATGGTCCAGATTATTTAACACGATTAATAAAGAATAAACCTATATTATACAGTAGAATATCCACACAAAATGAACAGAGCACAACGCCAAATGTTACTAAAATCTGCGCTACAAAAATACGAGAAATTTGCCGAAGTGCATATTCGATCTTGTTATAGAGATTTTCTTATGCAGAATAATATTTCCGTGGACTTGAGCACTTGCATTATTGAATTATTAGTGTTCGACTAATTGGACCTACTTTCGATGAGGAGCAGTTATGGGTCGCAAGCTTCTTCCGATACTACATGTACCTTAGACTGTAGGCCTACTCAGGTCAAATGCTGCACACATGAAATAGGTCATTTCTGCTCGTCTGCGATACGAATTGTCAGTTGCACTGACTGTGCTGTAGAATTTGATTCCAACTTAAGATTTTCTATAGTAAGCAACTTACTGATCTATGATCCACCTTTTACAAAGTGGAACATTTATCCACACTAACCCACAGTGTGCTCTGATGTCTCTAATCTAATAGGCTTCGACTGGACTTACTGAGAGGATCATAATTCTGGACTGCTATTTCTTCGACCAGTATCCTGTGTAACATTATTATAACGGCAGACTACAGCAACCTTCGGCCGAGGTCAAAGCAGATGAGATTCCATTCCTTAAATTCAAAAATTCTCTGGCTTGCCTGGTGCTACATGCACATCCTCGGAACAGCTCCGTCACCCGATACAGTCAGCTACACTGGTTGCCTTTAGAATTCATGGTAATATCACAGTGTAGATTTAAGTGGTTAATCAAGTGGAAAATTACGTAACGTTTCTTATGAGTGGTATACTGGACAATAAGTGCTTTAGTAGCCGATGAAGAGACAATAGGAAGGAATGCAGGAAACACCGTAGACTGAGAAACTGGATTTTGGGATTGAGCAAATGGGCGGTCAATCAGATTAAGAATCTATTGGTACCCTGTAGAAGTATGAGAGAAAGCTGATTATTTACCAGTAACGAATGAATTCATCAGAGTTGTATCCCTACCCAGTGACCCTCCACCCAGAGAGTGACTACCAGGAAACCTACCAGGACTCTAGTTATTGATAATTAATTGATAACAGACGAGTCAAGTTCCGGTATAACGTCATAAAAACCGCCAGGTCAGCCAGCTTTAATCAAATTTTAATCAAAGTTTACATCCTATTTCAGACTGTGTTCAAAGGTCGCTAGCAGATCGCAATAACAGAGAGAAGAATGCTATACAATAAGGTGTTCTCAAACATGTCGTCTACAGTGAGACAGATTGACAGTATTCTATAAGCTGCGTATCTTTTGGGCTGAGGATGGATTTAGATTAAGGTAGTCGTTTGCACAGATTTGCGATATAACCGTCGATACTGTCGATAAATCGTAACATTCTCGTTCTGTGTAATGTAACTAAGTCGAAATAATTACCTAGTGTTGTGTATCTGAATGTCAGTCTTGCTTGATGAAAGACAACATAAACCATAAACCTTAACCCAAGACTAAGATTAAAGCTGGTCAATTTTCAGCGGCGTATACGACGTTTTTAGCCAGAGGCGTCCAGTACCTGAATACCAATTGAAAGGGAATGGGAATAGGCGCGAAGCTTCTAACCACTATACGTTTTGTGGGAGCTTATGACGCTCTTGCAACGAGGTCAGAGGCGGAAAGGCCGAAATCAAACCATGTTGAAGCATTTTGTAAGAAATACTGAGCATATTCGTGACGCATAGGCTACCCTCCATTGCATGTATGTATGTAGGTATGTATGTGTGTATCTCTCTATTTGTAGAGGGCCTTTTAAGAGACTCACAATTGGCTCTAAAAAAATGCTATCTAACAGATTTAAATAGATGCGACTTAAGTCATCTTGCAAGTGTTTCCTGAGATGTCTTTGGCAGAACAGTGCATATTTTTAAGGAAGTATAGGAAAGCCAAATAAACCAGAAAGCCAGGTGTGCTCTCATAGTCCTACTCGAGCGCGGGACCTACAAGTCCCCACGGACGGCCTATCACAATGACCGTCGACCAACCTGGCTAGAAACAGGAACGCAGAGCTCTCTGATGTATTCTGGGTACGCACCGAATTTCGAAGCTCGTCCCATTAGGATGATCTTGATGACGCCTATCGGCGACTGGAAGCCAGTGCAACGTCTCTCGCATGTAGCTCGAAAAAAGCAGAATATGGCAGGTTAGCAACGATTCGGGCTGGGCAGATGAGATTCGCCTAAAGCTGTCGTATCCGAAACTTTGACAGATCTTCAACGACTGAGCTGCACCTGTTCATCCGCGTAAGAATGAAGAAGTGGAAATGAGCCATACGGCGTCGAAGGACAGATTTCGCCACACAGATTTCGTAACGGTGATATGACGAAGTTGATAGAAGCAAAACCTGCAGAGGAAGGGAATTGACATGTTCCTCCATGGATAGATCATCCAGGAGCACTCCAATGTCCAGGACAACCCACTGTTCTTCCCATTCTGGAAATGCCACCGCTATCCCTTCCATGTCATTCCTTACACTTGTCTTTCTTGTGCCAAGCAATATCAATTTTGTGTTTACCGGGTTCATCCTCAACTGATTTGAAGATATCCAACCCTGCACTTTCGTGACGATTGCACGCATTTTGGATACGTAAGCAGACCAATTTCCATGTCAAGTACAGCTGATGAGGTCCAGCTGTACTTGATGTACTCCCATTGTATGTTGGTAGGTCAGAGCAAAGTCCAGATTCACCTAAAGCATCTCGTCGGGTCTACACGAATTCGATAAGTGATGGTCTTGGCCTCAGTCGAGTCTGGACCAAGCCAGGTAAGCCACTGGCTGTTTGACTTATAAAGTTCTTAGCAGTAGTACACCTACCTTCCTTCATTTGGCAGTTTTATTTGGCTTATTCCTCATAGGCTATTCCTTTCTTTCAGCGGTTCTCTTTTGGATATTGACCAGATTGTGGCTTGATTCATTATGCGCCATCGGTTGATGTCTTGTTCAACAGACACCGCGCTACAGAAGTTCCAAATTAAAATTCTACAAGTCACTATTCACTCCTTATATTCCTTCCTTCAGCCTGCGATCTTAATGTACGGGCGATGCTCTATTGTTATGGGCTCTTTTGCATTCTAAGACGCTCTTCTATAGAAATTAAACCGCCTGCAGCTTTTTCTTCAAAGCTCAACTTCTTTTTCTTCTTTCTACAAATCAAAATTACATGCAGGCCTAAATGATAACCAAAAATTAGAGCCTCAATGAAATTGGAATAATTTTAAAGATCAGGTACTAGAGGATTTATACAAACCATTTTCAGCTTTAAACAAAACCCAGGCCTTCTCAAATGCAGCTTCAGAATCACTTGCAACGAAATGAAGTTCAGATGGAGCTCCTTGACTGGCAACGCACAGAGCGGACAAAATCACTGCGTACATTATCTTAATTGGTAACTGCAAACAAGCGGCATAGCAAAAGTTTGAATAATGATATTGTGTGGGTATGGTCAATAAACAACCTTACATAAACGAAGAAAATACTTCATCTGACATATTTATTCGTTAAAACACCTTAAATACTTGAAGAACTGAAATTGGCGTTTTAAAATTTACAGAACTTAAGTTGGCCTATCCATCAGGTAATTTTACGCATTGATGCAGGCAACTAGCCTGAGTAGGCCCGTAGAAGAGGTTACCGTCGGCACTTACAACTTTTGACAATGCACGGAGAAAGCAGAAGAAACCGACTGCTCAAAATCATCTGTAGGGGCTATTATATAGCATCAAACGGGGAGCGATCTAAGATCCGTTTCAGTAAGATCCGTTTCGTGTTATGAATAATAAAGCCGATGTTATTAATAGCAAAAGCTTGTTTAATTACTTCCTGTTTTAATCAAGGTTCGTTTAAATATGATTGCCATATTAACATACATGTATGGGATTCGGAAAATTCAGTTAAAGGGATTGGTAGAAAAATGAAGGAAACGAATAGATTGGCGTAGGTGCATGGATAAGTAGTTCCTTCTTTCGTGTCTCTCGATCTCACCCGATGTCCTTCAAACATCACAGACGGACGCATGTGACCAGGTTAGTCAACTGCAATTTGGGAATGAATCAAGAAAAGGAAACGGATTTTTTTTCAAAATACCAAGTGAGATTTTCCCAGAAACAGAATAATCCTTAATAGGGAAAAACGCAAATAACTTAAAATAAATAAGCATCCATTGACCGTAATTGACACAATAGTAACTTAAAGGGACACCTAATATAGCGCCTAGGTAAATTATCGCGTTAGTTTTCTAAGTTTTCTTGCAGAAAACATAAATATAATATAAATTACCAAAACTGCTTTTGCATAGAGAACTGACATTGAGATACCGCCCTAATCCATTCCGGCTTTTCTCAGCATGCCTAATATCTGTTGTGATTATGTTACATTTCCTAGCCTCCAATCTATTCGTCATCTTCAAGCATATTCTGTGTTTCATAATGGACATTGATAATATATTAATTAATTAACAATTTCTCTCTCGCCGGTGTACAAAGCACAAGGCATCAAGAGGGCGCACCAAAATCAAGCCGCAATCAGGTCAATATCCAGAAAGGTCAATCCATTAAGACAGAGAGGCAGTCTGTGGAAGGTATGCAATTTTACAATGGTAAGTCTTAAGTTGAGAACGAAATGACACAAGCGACTGAGCAGAACGAACAGTTACAAAAAGAATAATCCCCACCTAGATGATCTCTAGCTTTTCGGTAGATAAGGGTTGGCTAATAGTGTAGTAATTTTAATCATGACATTTGTACATATTTTTTCGTCATTGGTTAATTCAGCGGCAAAGATTTCATGATATCTGATATTTTCCTTGAAGCAGGTTAGTGGCAGTAAAATCTGCAATTTTTCCCAAGACGTATTTTGCATATGCAATGATGTCTAATCTAATGTAATGACTTCTAGGCGTCGTTAACATAATGCCTAAGGCATCAGTCGATGGTCGCCTCAAGTCAAAATCGGAATCCAAAATCATAATTCGCTGGAGAAGCCAGGTCGAATTCCAATAGAATTGACAGGACGAACAGATTTTGGCAGTGAATTCCAAAGCTTTGGACCAGCTACCCAGAAGGCCCGAGAGCCAAACACTGTTCGGATACGGGCACAGCGAGAGTCGCAGTGTCCACTGAACGAGTGCAATGTCCGTTAGTGCAAGAGGTGAACATGGAACGAAAATAGTCCAGCTGATTTAAATGTATCACTTTTTAAGTATAAGAAAGATTTTGAAATTAATTATTTGCTTAATGGGCAGCCAGTGCAAGGAATGTAATATTGGCTTAAATGTACTGATATTTAGGTGTCATTGTTTTAGCTCTATCGCTAGAGTTTTGAACAAATTTTAGTTTGTAAGACCTCCCTTAGTGACACCCACAGGCAGTGAGTTACAGTAGTCAAGTCTGCTGGAAACCGATGCACTAGCTCGTTCGATTAAGACATTGTGAAGAAAAATAGGTATGACTCTGGGAATATCTCGTATATGAAATGTAGCTGATATGCATATGGTCGACTTGGCTTCTGCAATGGTTTCTGATTTTGTAATCAACATCTACGATTTCACTTGAAGCTATCATCGATTGGTGCCCTGGGCATTATAATAACGGCGCTAGAGAAGTCATTAGATTCGATTAGATGTCATCACTTTAGTTTCTTAATTTCTTTGAAGCTGTCAGTTTCCATTGTCCTAAATTGTTTGTTGCCGATTCGGTGTTTGAGTTTGACTATATTGTTATAAGATTTATTGTCTTTGGATTTGAATGAGTTTTCATGCGTGATAAGCCCTGCTATCGTGCCTTTAAGACATCTGTAAAACAAACGTTGTCTGATTGATATAATCTGGTGCACTTTACAAAGGCTAACACTGCATTTTGAGCTTTGAGTTTATGCTATGGTGTTCCACAAATCATGTTTCTTCTGTTAGAACCTAATATGTCTAATATCTAAGTATTGGTCTTTTCTTTAATGACGTTAGTCAACTAAATGATGATGTTATTCATGATGTTACGTTACGATGCGTACATCACGTAGATTACTCGAAAATGGAACCAGTCATGAAGGCAGATAAACACAAGAACAACACGTTTCGTACAGCAAAAGGAGCGTAGGTCGTTTCAAGCGTGTCATTACATGTTGGTATTTGACCAGGTAAATTTAAATTTAGAGGGAGTTGAGTTTCATTTAGGTTCAGAAGCATTTCTTGCCTCCTTTCTGCAGATTAACTGTTTAAGCTGACGGTGAGTGAGTGCAGGTGTATAATCAATTGTGTATAAGTATCGATCTGGCTCAAGAGGAGAAGTTCGACCTGTAGAGGATAAAGTACCAGGGTCAGAGTACAAAGTGACTGATAGATGAAATATGCTTCAAAACCGAGTTTCTTGCAACTAAACTAAACTAATATAATAAATGGACGAGGCCTGATTTTCAGAAACCCTTTAACAGCTCATTTGGTAATTTTTCCCTGAGGGATTACACTTACTTCGGGTAAACAATGTCACAAAGAGATGAAGTCACATCTAATCAGATTTATTCTGACAAAATCAAACAATTGGGAAATCTGATCTGATCTGATCTTATCTGAGCTAAAAATGTCTACAACATCATTTTTGCAACATATATTGGCGGCTTGATGCTATGGATATGACACTGGCAAGCACAGTTAAGTTGAACGATATCGAGTCCGGTTAGTACTTGGGTGGTGACCAGCCTTTGTTTACTGGGCCATCTGGATTAACTCATCCAGTCATCGTTGTGGGGGATAAATACTAATGCAACTTGGCAATTTTAAGGAGTTGTCCTGCTGTTGGATCTACAGCGCTTTTGTGAGAGACTGAAAATGCGCTATATTAAGTATCTGAATAACTAATGAAATGTCGATTTACACACTTCAATCAACTAAATCCTTAAAAGCAATGGTATTATCGAATTGATTGATGATATACATAGCCGAATCGCAAACTCGACGACAGCAATCCAAAACCGGCTAACTTTTCGTTATGGGTTTTAAAGCCTTATAGTGAATACCAGATTCAGAGGTGAAAGTCAACTGCATTCGCCCACACCATTGGGTTCTTCTAGAGACACTGACAAGAATTTAAGCGATTTATTGAGTTAATGAGAAATTCGAGACTTTTAAACCTGCACTTCATTACAAACTACTTTTTAAATACAGTCGATATGCTTATTAAAGCTTGAACACTTACTTATTCCCTTTGGTGAACAATTATTGGAGTATAGTTTTTACGTATATAATTTACTCTGCATACAAGCATTCAAAATTTTAAAGTGTCCATTTATAATGGTCCGATTAAAGCTTCTTGCATTTGCGTCTGGAAGACATGGCCATCCTATTGCCATCAGCAGCAAGTATCTAAAAACAAAGGGCTTATTTGTCAGCCACACAAAATCATATATTAATGTATGAAGCCAAATATTTTATCAAAAACACTGGTGTCTTCTAGGCCAATGCGGCCAATGTCCCATCTGAGAATTGCCTTGGGGTTTGCATCTGGGTCCATCAAAGGCAAAGCTCCAGGTAAATCTGAGATAGGGCAGCCCCATCTCAGATGGGGCAAACCAAACAATCTGAGATTTTTCATCTTTGTCGCGGTTGGATACATAATCTATTAATGATAAATTATGACAAACCTCTTCCAGGTCAGATACCTTTCTCATATTCAATCTTTATCTAAATAATTTCCAGTAAAATTTCTTCTGTCCCTCTGTTGTTCATCTCAGGCTGACATCCCAATCTGGCATCTCTCTACAGACTCCGCTTCTTCGTTAACAGGCCTGTCTTTTAACATCAAATACCTCACCGGCTTTCCAGCCGACCACTATTTTGACCACTTACATTTTCTAACCGAATACGTCCCTACTTGTGCAGCGTAAGGCAACATTTCCTTTCCCTACTATGATACTTTAAAAATATCCTTTCTAAAGGTAAATTGTGCACTGGGTCCTGATGGCCAGAACAATCTGGTTAAGTTCAGTAAAGATGCTTTCACCACTGGTTGAGATGCCTCGCTCTCTGTTCCTGACTAATCAGAGAACATTTGCGTGAGCTTACAGTAAAGGGCTATTTGTCACTGACTTGTATTATCACTTGGGGACTGACCAACTGCACCTCTGATTCATATTTCTGTCTGCGTTACAAATCATCGTAAACACATAATAATGAGAACATCTCACACTTCGGATACAGTCCTCTGGGTATACATAACAACAATAACAACAACAACAATAATGACAACAACAATAATAGTCTTTAGCTGAAACATAAACCCTTGATCTAGTCTGAATATTGAACTTATCCGCCTTCCTCCAACTTTCATTGCGCCGTTTTATACCACGCTAAAGTTCTGACTTACATCAAACAAGTGGATAAACTGGACGGGTTGCAATACCACATATGTTCTTGTTTCGTGCCATGCGGATGTATCCATTTTCTCCCCACTTTGCACCCCAGCTGTAATATGAAGAACACCAAATAACTGGTCAAAATTTTAATCAAACTCTCTAAAGCATGGCGTGACACAGGAAGGCAAATTGAACATATGTTGGAATTCCATGTAGAGAAAGTTATTTGATTTAAATAGATGGGAATCTGAGAAATGTTTTATTTGTGGTAGTAGACCGGATTTAACTCGCATAGTTAAGAAGCTACACAACATAATTTACTGGCGTCTGGCTCACTCGACATAAAATTTAAGTGGACATTTTATTTTGCTATTAAAATGAATATTCTGCTTAGGATTCTGAACTCGCAGTTTTCTATATTAAAATTTATTGACAAAATTTCGAATACTTTCTCCGTTTGTGCTCCTAACTTTGTTTTTGTTGTTTGTAGTACTGTTTGCGTCTGTAGCATTTCGTTTTTTCTCTGCCCTTGGGCGTAAGAAGGCGATCAAGATAGTAAAGATACTAAACATTGACTACCACGAATATAAAACCACTGACTGAGATATCCCCACATACATATTAAAAATTTTATATTTTACTTAATGTTGATTCTTTATGATACTTTAAATTAGAAAATTTAATTAAATTTATTATTTTAGATTAATTCGATTATCATTTTATCCTTAAGGGCCTGCCTCTGACCTGTTTTTAACGATCCAATAATCTTTTCCGTTCTCCGACCCATATCCAACGATGAGAACGGCGTGCCTGCCTATTACTGGATAACAGATGTCGTCTTCATAGATACCTGAAGAGACATCGCAAAATGTCAACATTTGTGAAAGTAAATGATTGAAAATTTTATACAGAAAACTAGCATTTTAAGACACTTTTAGAAATCGGTCAGAGACGTCAAATTTGATCACTACTCAAAACAGTGAAAACACAGCTGTAACAAAATGTAACAAACTAAACTGTAACAAAATCATGAATGCGCCATTTCTCTGCCTCTGAATTGTAAATAAATTCGCAGTTCTTAAAATGGCATGCTAGCTATATATAGCACCCTTCTTAAAATTGGCATCCATCAACAGTATACAGTTACACTTTTAAAAGTATCGTGTGGCTATTTGTTGTCTTCTGAAGCCATACCACATTACTGTCTGATTGCAGACTACATCCGAATACATGTAAAAGACTTATAAGCTGAGATTTACGCATTCATACATATCCACACAGAATTGTCAAAGTAATAATCTCTAATGCTAAAGAATACTTCAATAAGAGCATGCAAAATCTTTTGACGTAGAAATTTCAAGTTATTCATTATTTCAGCATAGCTAAATATCCTAACTGAAGATGCCCCTACATAGAACGTACCTTTAGAATATGCAACAAATTCATCTGTTACTTCAATGCCCACAGACACGGGGCCAATCGCAGCAACGGCTTCAGTAAGCATGGTCTCATTTCCAGGTTCAATAAGAACCACACTAGCAACAGTGGCTCCTTTGTTTTCCTTCTTATATTGGCATAAGTCATCCTGTTGAAATAAGCACATCAGTAAGATCTGCAAATATCGGATGTTCAAGCGTGCATTAGGTATTTCTATTAGGCCTATGTATCTGTAAACAGATCTGATCATAACAGAGATGACTGGGTAGCATGTACGTATGCCTATTCAAGTCATACATACTGCCGTACTCCTGTGTGAATCGAAGAAATGGACGTTAACCCAGGACTTTGGGGTGAGTTGGATGCCCTACAACATCAGTGCCTGAGCAGAATACTGCGAATTCCTGTACGTCCCATGTCAACAAGGCGGAGGTATAGCGACGCACAATGCACATTCTAGTGTCGGATATGATCCAACCCAGGATGCCAAGGGTGTTTGGTCGCATCGTGCCTTACGACGTCAACCGGTCCAGGCCAGGGCTCTGCGATCTATGTATGATGACTGGTCTTCATGAGTTTGCAAGAACAGTTGGAAGCCCTTAACTAACAGAACATGACTGATGCAGTCTGACTTGCACCCGCTAAATTTCGCTGCCTGGAGACGGGCCCAGAATAGAGACGGCTTGCAGAGTGGCCGCACATGATTATATATATCTATAAACAGTCTTTTGCAATTTACTTTAAAATATTGCAAATGAATATCCAATGGCCCTTTACATTGTCGCGTTTTCTAAACAAAATTCTTGCAAAAACGGTTACAAAACGCCACATTGTAGCATCTTTTCTCTAGTTCAGCCAAATTAGTGGTCTTCTGAAAAACTTCACCCTAAGATAGTGAGCACTATCACAGGCTGTCACGGCAATGCAGCTGAGTTTTAACGAGGAATAATGTCATAATTTGTGTGGATTTTTAATTGGTTTGCGATCATATGAATATTGAATTTTTGGTTAAACTTACCTTCCCTGTGTACGGGTAAGATTTCTCAGTGTCGATTCCACCGTTTTCTTTTATGTACTTGAATGCCTTCGAAACAAGTCCTCCTTGACACCCAGAATTTCCGTAAGAACAGTCAACTAGGTTCTGCTCACTCAATGGAATCAATTTACCAGTCTTCCTGTAGGTTTGGCCTTCGAGAGATCCAGTCTGAATGGCAAAATTGTTTTATTTTCAAAATATTTATGCAGCATACCTGTAGTAAATTTGAAGAAAAATACTAATTTGTGAAGATGAATTAATTATTAAAGGATTACACAATGTATAACCAAGTATTTATCAACTTCAATTTATTCATCCACTATAGTACAGTTGTGACCTGCATGTGTAACCAGTCGTACGACAAAGCAGCAATCAAAAATTGGAAACATCTCTTCCAAAGTATTTCTGTTGACTTCTGCAAAGATGATTAGTTTGAAATAATGCATACTTCTGTGTCAACTGGTATACAGTTCAGTCTCATTTACAAAGCCACTAAGCCTGCATAGGCTAATAGCATTTGTGGTCACAGAAGAGAACAATAGCATAGTTAAAACAAGAGAGATAACACAACACGGCTTCTGAACTGAAATATGCTTGCGTCTGTACAAAAATTTTGGATTCATGACTACATAAAATATGTAAATTTCAAGAACAGCATAATCTTATTTCTTGATTCTTGGTTTGATGCATTTTATTTAAGCGTCCAAGCTTCCGATTTGAAGCTAATAAAGAAAAGAAGTTCTTACTGCACTGAATGCCCAACATGACCCGCAATGCCCCTGAAACAAATAATAAGGCAAATATTGTAAATAACTTCGGAAAAAATTTACTATTCATAAATGCCGTCTATTACAATCTAAAAGCTAGCGAAAATGTATGCCACGGTCAGCCGCATTTGTGGACCTGGTGTGTTTGCTCCGTTTTCACTTACTATGTAGTTTTTATGTCATCATATATACGCACTCCAAACGAGGTGATGATTTTTGTGAATTATTATAGAAATATCTTTATACATCTTTTGCCTCAAACTGTCACAATTCAACTAACTATATACGTTTCAGGCAGACTTGACTACTGTAGCTCACTTCGTCTTGGTATCACTGAGGGCGATGTGCACAAATTACATATTGTTCAAATTCTCTTGCCAAAGCCATAACAAAGACCCCTAATTATCAGCATACTTAGCCAATATTATATTCATTGCATTGGCTGCCCATTCAACAACGAATTCATTTCAAAATCTGTCTTAAAGTTCACAAGTTACAACCTTTATCTACGTTCCACGACATATCTACGTTCCACGCTCATCACTAACGCTATAGCAGACATTGCAATCAATCAATGGACACACTGTGATTCTTGCTGTGCCCTATACTGGAACTGCGTAGGACTCTAGGGTCTCTCGATAACTAATTCAAAGCTTTGGAATTCACTGTCCAGTTTAGTTCCTTCTGTCAATTCTTTGATATCATTCAGGTCTAAACTTAAGACACATCTCTTCCAACTTGCTTACTCACCGTAGCCTGGCTTCTGGTTTCTATGACCTAATCGCAATTCAGAGAAAGGCTTCCCAGACCGTTTATGATTTTTGACTGCGATTTTGACTTGAAACGACCATCGATGGTTGCCTTGGGCATCATGATGACTGCTCTATAGAAGTCCTTAGATTCGACTAGAATAGATAAAAGTAGTAAACGTTGATTCAAAATATGCTTTGCATATCCTTTACTTTGATACGTGACAGTTTAATTGGCAATCAACTACAGCTGTTCGTAAATCGGAATGCGCTTGATGCACTGGGGCTGTAGTTTGATTAAATTGAAACACAAAACAGGTCAACACGATACTATATGACAAATAATTTTGTTTCAAATGCTGACCTGATCTTTAACAGGAGTAACATATCCTTTCGACCTCCAGTCAGCTGACTCTGGTAGAACGAAGTCATTCAGAGAAAGGTACTGAATGCCATCTATCATATCTTCAGTCATTTTTACACCGTTCAGTTTCTCCAACTCTGAACTTTCCTGCAATAACACAAGCCACTGTGTACAACTTCTAGAAATCATCTTTCTTTAACAATTTGAGTTTCCTTTATTCTTAAACTAATCACGCATTTATGAGCATATTCGAATTTTGCCTGACGGTTTTAACCACACTTGTTCTCTATATCTCAAAGACTCCTTTGTTAAGCAAACGGTTGAATTAGAAAAAACGTTCCTACCATATCCATGAACTTGTTGACTCCCATTTGGTAACTCGTCAAACCCATGTCGTAGAGGTAATTGTGGCTTTCAATTTTCTTCAGATTCTCAGCAAAAATCTGTTGGCGATAGAGCTCCTCCTCCACAGACCCATACGTTTTATCTTAAATGGTTAAAGCATTATGGTCCACATGTTTTAACAAAAAATTAAAAAACCTACACGTACAGTAGAAGCTCCACACAAAATTGGCAGAGCACAGCGTTAAGTGTTACCAATATTTGCGCTACAAAAACATGAGAGGTTTGCAAAAGTGCACACACGACCTAGTTAAGAATATTTACAGGGCATGAGCACTTGCATTATTGACTCAGAACTGATCGACTAATTGGATCTACTTTTGAAGAGACGCAGTTATGGATCGCAAGTCCCTTCCGAAACTAAATATTTCTTAGACTGTAGGCCTACTTTTTCTTTCGTCACAAGTCACATGCTGCACACACTGAATAGGAATTTCAGCTCCTGTGGTTTACGGTTAAGCAGTTCCACTGATAGTGGAGTAGAATTGGATTCCTACTTAACACTTTCTGAGTAAACAACGTCCTCTTGTGCATATATCATTATTATAACTTCAGACTACAGTAGCCTTCGGACGAGGTCAATGTAGATTAGATTCCATGCCTTAAATTAAAAAATTCTCTGGCTAGCGTGGTGCTACATGCACCTCCTCGAGACAGCTCCATAACCTTATACAGTAAGCTACATTGATTACCACATTAAATTGCACATCTTGTTTCAGGGTGCGTTTTAAAGATCGCTAGCAAATCGCGAAAAGAGAGGGGTGGAATGCTACACAAACTAAGATGTCCTTGGGTATGTCGTCCTACAGTATTCTGTAATCTGCATATCTGCTGGGGCTGAGGATGAGTTTAGATTAAACTCTAAGGTAGTCGTTTGTGTTGATTAGCCAAACAGCCGTCGACATTGTTTATAATATATAGCATTCTCGTTCTGTTCTTCGAATTAAGGCGAAATATAGGATGCTGTTGTATCTGAATGTTGTTCATGTTTGAACAAAAGACCGCATAAACGATAAACCTTAATCCGATAGTAAGATTAACATTGGTCAATTTGCAGCGACGTAAGCGACTTTTTTAGCCAGAGGCGTCCAGTTCCTCTATACAAACTGAGTGGGGCTGGGACAAGACGTGACGCCTCCAACGACTATGAGTTCTGAGGAAGCTTAGGACGCTGCTCCAGCGAAGTCAGAGGCGGAACCACGGAAGCCAAACAATGTTGAATCACTTAGTTTGAAATATTGAGTATATTTGTGATACATGGGCTACCCTTCATTGTTTTCATGTATGTATGTATCTGGCTATTTGTACAGGGTCTTTTGAGAATTTCATTATTGGCGCTAAACACTGTTATATAAGAGGTGTAAATAGATGCGATTTTGTCATCTTGAAAATGTTTCCCGAGTTATCAGTGGCAGAACAGTACGTATTTTACATGAAGGATCAATGCACGAGAAAGCCAGGTGTGCTCTCATCGTCATATGGCAGTGCGGGACCAACAAGTCCCCACGGACCACTGAACGCAACGATCGTCGACCAGGCTGGTTTTAAGCAGGAACGCAGAGCTCTCTGATGTATTCTGGGTCCACACCGACAATCGAAGCTCGTGCCGTTGGGAGGATCCTGAAGATGATCGTGTTCTCGACTAGAACCAGTGCAGCGTCTTTCCCATGTAGGTCGAAACATACAGAATTTGGCAGGTTTACCGATAATTCTGGCGCCCCAGATGAGGATCGATTATGGCTGTCGAATCCGGAACTTTGTCAGAACCACATGGACTTAGTTGCAATAGTCCAGCCGAGTCAGAATGAAGGAGTGAACAAAATACGCGTCAGCGTGGAAGTACAGATTTCGCCATGTGACACTGATTTGACGAAGTTGGTGGACGCAGAAACTGCAGAGGGAATTGACATGTTCCTCTATGGTTAGGTCATCCAGAAGCAATCCAAGGTCCCGGACAACACGTTGCGCTTCCCATTCTGGAAATGCCACCGCTAACCTTTCTCTGTCAGTCCTTACACGGATCTATCTTGTGCCAAGTGATACAAATTTTGTCTTTTCAGGGTTAAATCTTGGTACGCAAGCCAGTCTTTCAGAAGAATAGTACGTCAAGAACAGCTGATGACGTCCAGCTGTACTTGCCGTACCACCCTTGTATGATTCACGTATAAATAGACAAAGCAAGTCAAAAATCATCGATCGGCAGTGAGGGTACACCTAAATCATCTCATCGGATCTACACGAATGCAGCAAGTGATGGTCTTGGCCTCAAGTCGGGTCCGGATCCCAGGACTTCCCAGCCAGATGCGCCACTGGCTGTTTGGGCTATGAAGTCCTTCGCATTAGTACCTTTACCTACCTTCATTTGACCCTTTTATTTGGCTTTACCCCATAGGCTAACCATCTCTTTCAGCGGACAGAATTTTTGTATATTGACCTGACTGTGGTTTGATTTTGATGCCCCATCGGTTGAAGCCTTGTTTATTAGACACCGGCGCCATAGAAGATGCAAATTACAATTTTACTATTACAATTTTACAAGTCACTAGTCAATCTTTATATTTCTCCTTGCCGTATTCGATCTTAACGTACGGGACGATGCTGTATTGTTATGGGCTCTTCTGCATTCTAAGACGCTCTTTCCTAGAAATTAAACCGACTACAACTCTTTCTTCAAAGCTCAAATTCTTTTTCGTCTTTCAACAAATCAAAGTAACATACAGGCCTAAATTTTAACAAATTTTTATGTTTTCTATGAAATGTGAATAATTTTAATAATAAGGTACTAGAGGATTTATACAAACCATGTCCAACTTTAAACAGAACCCAGGCCTTCTCAAATGCAGCTTCAGAGCCACTTGCAACGAAACGAAGTTCAGTTGGCGCTCCTTGGATGGCCACGAACAGAGCGGACAAAATCACTGCGTACATCATCTTGATTGGTAACTGCAAACAAGAAGTATAAACAAAAGTTTAAATAACGATTTTATTTCGGCATGGTAAATAAACATCGTCATATAAACGAAGAAAATACTATCTATATCTGACATATTTATTCGCTAAAACACCTTAAATACTATGAAGAATTGAAATTGGCATGTGAAAAACTGCAAAACTTAATTCGGCCTACACATCAGTTAATTAGATGCGTTAATGCATAAAGTAAGTCTAAGTAGGCCCGTAAAAGAGTTTAGTACAGCACTTACAACTTCCGACAAGGCACAGAAGAAGCAGAAGAGACCGAATGCTCAAATGCATCTGTACGGGCTAATAAATAGCGTCAAAATGGAAGCTATGAAGAGTTAAAGTTTTTTTATGACTTTCTATTTAGCTGGCGTAGCAAACCTGCCGAAGTTTGATTAAATATTGGTGTCGTGCTAACAGAAGGTAGGGGGGAAAATCGGTGAAAGTATGGATAGAAAAGTGATGAAAAAGACTAGAGTGGCTTGTATGCATAGTTAAATAGTTCCTCCTTTCGCTTCTTTCGATCCTACCAGTGGCGGATTTAGCTACAGGAGCGGGGGAGTGACGGTTCACCTCCCGCCCCTCTTGGTTATATGCCGGCGCCCTTTAGACCAGACCCGTGCATGATGGTCTGCCAGAATGTGGGCCCCTCTGAAAATGCGCTTGCCCTCCACGCAAGCAATCCTGGATCCGTCACTGTATCTTACCCGATGACCTTCACGCATCAGAGAGGGACGCACGTGATCACAGCAGCCAACTGAAATTTGGGAATGCACCGAGAAAAAGAAACGGAATCTTTTCCAAAAACAAAGTGAGCTTTTCCCACAAACAGAATTTGCCTTAATAGCAAAAGCGTAAAGGGTTGAAAATAAATAGCCATCTATCGACCGTAATTGGCACATAAATAACTTTTTCTGACGCTTAATAAGGGTCTTTTGAGTAAATAAAAGAATTTATGCTGTCTAAACGTTGACAAAGAAAAAGCCTTCATAGGTGAGCAAAAAATGCTCATTTGATGAGAGGTCAACTGTAAATTATTTTCGCAGTGTTTCTGTTTCTCACTTTTGAGATCAGCCCGACCCCGTAACAGTATAATTTTCACTCTTCGACGCAGTGTACATTTGCATACTTCATAATTGCTGTTTGCTTCATCATGAGCTATCTGACAGCATACCCTATGCTTGTTTGAGAAAAGGTAGATCGGATACGTAAGAACCTATTTGAAAGGAAATGTAAGGCCAGTCGAGGATGTTGCCAGGGAGGGGCATAGCAAACTTCAGCAAGGTCGGGTGTTTTAAGACAGGGCGAAGGAGGTAAGGATCATCCATAAGATACTGATAAGTACTGGATATGCAAGTTATTGCTAATGTAGGGGTAAACGTTCAATAAAGTAAACTAAAAAGAAAGCTTATAGTCCGGGTTGCACAGTTTGCTTAAACTTCAAGTATTTAACAATCTTCTGAACACTTCAACTCGTATCTGCTTGCTACGGTGGCCGAGCAGCCAAAGGGTCAACTTTTCAAATCTGCGACTAGGGATCTAATCCCAGGTCCAACAAGTTTAGAGACATAGATTTTATTGTCGAACCTCGGAGGTGAACATCTTTACTATAAGCACCTCCTTACACCCAAAACATTATGCTTGCTGAAAGAAAGGCACTGCATCCAGGAATCAATACTTGAACTGCCTTATGTGGACTTCATGTGAACTTGGACTACAAAGAGTTAGCTGGACGTTTCTAAATCGAAACATTGCTAAGGCCATGTTCTTTTGCGTATGCAGCAGACGATAAAATAAGTTAGACTTTTACTTTCCGTGTTCAGCTTAAGAAATTTAAATAGGCCTACACAGCAATTATATTATATCAAGCACTATTTTGCAGGAAGGCTTCTTAGCGCACAAACACCATCAGCTACTTACTTTTCTTGTTTCACATGCTGATATTGTAGACGATGTTTCCACTGCCTTTGTGATGTTCTTAAAAGGGGCCGAGATGAACATATGGGGGTTTATATATCTGGCCTGCAAATTTCTACACCATATAGAACATTGAGCATATCGACATCTAAAAATTTGTTCGTGGCAACCACTGAGTGACCCTTTTCAGTGTAACATGTTGTGTTTTTCCTTGATGCTATATATTCCCAAATTCTGCTTTAATACGTGGATGGGTTTCTTTTGTTTCCATCATATTAAAATTTTATTTTCTGATTACTTGACGAGCAGATTACTTCTCAAACTTATATGGTTGCAAATATCGATGCCAAGGTTGAATTTTAAAATTTTGACCAGGATAAAAGTTTGACATTTTGGGTATGGAATCACAGTAGGTTAAATAAGGCTGAAGGAACACAGGCGAATCGACCAAAATTTTCCACCAAGGATTTACGGAGTGTCTTATGTAGCTAAAAGATATCCTTAATTATTTTAATCGTAAATTTGCATATAAGGATGATATGCTCGTAAGCATGTAGGTGTCTAAAATGGACGCTTTCCGGAATGAGCTTACGATTAACACTGGGGTCAAGACTTGACCTAGATCCGATCTGACTGGCCGAATCGGGTCAGATTAGTTTGGTGTATGGTCAGTTTAAAGCTCAGTAGTGGATTCCTTCGCTAAGGTAGAACCGCCAACTACATGAGAGTGGCATTTTTAAATTTTCCATTGTATACTTTACTTTCTAAAGATCACTCATGAAAAAATCAGAAATTCACCCAAAAAGGAGTAAAACCAAGGTCTTAACATTTCGATCGGACTAGAAAACAGTGCAATGGTCAACGCCTACAATGACTTGTCGCTCAGCTGATGGACATATGGCGTGATAACAAATGCAGTACTTACTTATTTACTTGCTTAACAAACCTCATTCAAACAAAACTGTAAAACTATTCAGGTAGTCTCTCTTGGCCTTATGACTACGATTCCTCATTCAAGTGATCGACATACGACGTGCTAACAAATGAATTACTTACATACTTATTTACTTACTTGCTTCCTTATTGTTATGCAATATTTTATTCTTGAATAATTATATGCACGTGTGGTAATTAACGAGACTGAACCTATTGAATACAGTAATTACTTGTCAACTTCCTTGTTTAAGGAGAGTGAAAAAAGAAAGTTAGGTTTCGAACATAACAAAATGAAGGGCAACACCAGGAAATATAATTTGTCTAATTATTGGCAGTAATTCGCCATTGTCCATGATCAAGCCTACATTGCAAAATAGAGTTCAAGCCATTTAGTCTAGGTTATCTGTTTCTCTTTTGCTGTATATATATATATATATATATATATATATATATATATATATATATATATATATATATATATATATATATATATATATATATATATATATATATATATATATATATATATATATATATATATATATATATATATATATATATATATATATATATATATATATATATATATATATATATATATATATATATATATATAGACAGACAGATAGATACATAAATAAATAGATAGATAGATAGATAGATAGATAGATAGATAAATAAATAGATAGATTATAGATAGATAAATAGGTAGGTAGGTAGATACATAAATAAATAGATAGATAGATAGATAGATAGATAGATAGATAGATAGGTAGATAGATAGATAGATAGATAGATAGATAGATAGATAGATAGATAGATAGATAGATAGATAGATAGATAGATAGATAGATAGATAGATAGATAGATAGATAGATAGATAGATAGATAGATAGATAGATAGATAGATAGATAGATAGATAGATAGATAGATAGAAAGATAGATAGATATAACTGTATGGATATATAGAGAAAGGTTAATGTATAGGTCCACTCCATCAAAGACCAACAAGCACCTCATTGTGGTGAAGAGACCGAACGACTGAATGGATGCCTGCTGAAACTGTGCCGTTGGTGAGTGATGAAAGTAGTAGTCTAAATGCCACCCAGGGCGTTACGGGAAGTGGACAGGCTTCACCGGAACTCCGACACACATTTGGCTTACGTGAGCAGCAACCTTGCTTTGGAATGAGCTACCCATGCCGATCACAAACCTTGGACACAGAGGACAGATAAATCAGGACGACACTGAAGAAACGGCCTAGACATTATATCAAAATGGTAATCGGAGACTGAAACAGACAACGTTGGATGGAAATGAGTGGTGCACAAATATGGATATGGAGAGAGGAATGAGAAAGGTGAAAGGCTGTTGGAGTTTGCTGCAAAGCAAGGCTTTCTAATCTGTAAATAAATGTAAATATATACTTTTTTCTATAGCGACCGTATGGCCTCGTCCCTGCTCATTTTTCAATGAATTAATCGGGTGAGTTCCTTAACACAGCTGTAGCCGAATGTATGAGCAAAAAGACTGCAGAATGTGGAAATGAAGAACAACAGATGGAAAGCAAATCAACATTAAATATTTATTAATGGTCAACAGAAAGTGAACCTACCTATAGGGCCACACATATCATTTGATCACAGCCCAGCCCTCTGCAAATTACGAATAAGGCTGAAGAGAATGGCAAATAAGTAACACCACAGGAAGAAAAGAAACATAAAGGCGCTATATTAATCGTATTATTATTATTATTATTATTATTATTATTATTATTATTATTATTATTATTATTATTATTATTAAAGGAATTATTAAAGGCACTGCTAAAAGAAAGTGGAAGACAGAAGTATAAGTAGGAGGTAACAAGTAGCAGCACAACTATACAGCTTGGTTTAGATAGCAAGTCTAAGAGACAAGCAACAGCATACTAGTGACAAAAAAGTAATGCTTCTGTTAGAACACAGAAAACGGGATTGAATTACGAAGCGAACTCTATTTAAAGCTTTTTAGCCATACAGAATATAGAGGAGTCAATTTATGTTAATTTTATTTAGGTACCTGAGTGATTTTCGCGGTTTTCGCCCGACCGCAACTGTTTGACATTTTTTTCTAAATTTTCATTATTGAATCTTAATTTACATTATGTTGGAAAGCCGGAGTTAATAGTCGAATTCTCCTTGGATGGAAATAAGGCTCTAGCGATCTACTTGAAGATTTCACAGAATGGCACACTCAGACAACGTTGCAGTTTAAATTTGTTTATTTTGAAGAGATTCATTTCTATTTGCCGACTGATCGAGGCATGGAGGCCGATACGGACATACATAAATACATGCATACATACGCACTTACGTATGTACGTACATACGTATTTACCGGGTAGATAATGGTCGAATAAATGTTCTTTATACAAATGACACTGAAAACGTGTTTGAGTTGTTTTCTATTTCATAATTGGCTCATTGCATTAACAACAACACTTGGAAATCGACGCATTTTTCTGTAGTCAGGAAATTTCAAGAGACAATGGTTAGAATAATAACCACAATACGACGTAATGACGAATTTATAAAGCGCCTTTCAATCTGTCTCTACTTCTCTCTCTCTCTCTCTCTCTCTATCTCTCTCTCTCTCTCTCTCTCTCTCTCTCTTACACACACACACACACACAGAACCATTTATAAGATACAAGCTGGAATAGGCCTATGTATAATAGGCCTATGCGTTTGGGCGCATGGTAGGTTTAGCAGTTCGCGGTTAAACATTTCTTATGCACAATATAACGCAATATAAGTCCTCTATATTATATCTGATCAGAAGCAGTGGCGGATTTAGCTATAAGCCTGGGGCGGTTCGCCTACGCCCCTCTTGGTTATATGCCGGCGCCCCTCAGATCAGACCCGTGCATAATGGACTGCCAGAATATGGCGCCCCTCTGGAAATGTTCTTGCCCTCCCACGCAAAAAATCCTAGAGCCGCCACTGCTCAGAAGCATTTATTTTAATATTAACTTATATTCATCTGTGCTATAAACACTTCCCAACAACCATTATCACGAAATAAACTCCCATTAATCAGGCGTAAGGGTTTTAGCTAACGTATAAAGACGCAGAAAAGGATAAATAGAAGCAAAAGCAAAAGTTCCTTCAAAGTGTCTTGCATAATAATAATAATATTATTATTATTGTTGTTGTTGTTGTTCTTTATCTTCTTCTTCTTCTTCTTCTTCTTCTTCTTCTTCTTCTTCTTCTTCTTATTATTATTATTATTATTTTGCTATTTTAATAAGTTATTTAAGTAATGTCGGAGGCGCCATCTCCGGAAGGCTCAGAGCGTGACGACAATGCTCCAGAGAGGCAGATGGCAGTTTCTCGTTGAACAGCCACCGAAATCTTCTGGAACAAGTAAGAGGTCTCTAGCGGATCATGGGTTGTCATCTAACGCCCGGCTACCCAATTCTGAGATGAACTCCAGATATTATTATTATTATTATTATTATTATTATTATTATTATTATTATTATTATTATTATTATTATTAATGAAAACCTTTAAAAGCGCTTATCACCATTCTAACTGATGTTAGAATTCTAAAATAACGACAAGCTCGTCTGTTTATTAGATACTGATGTCTGACCCATTACCACAATGGCACAAACGAAGTCATTAGGTTGCATTTGGATAACATTTTAGCATTTTTTTCATCTAGAGAAGTTTCGGTCTACTTCAAAATCAGAGTTACGTCGAAAAAAATCTTTTCTCGACGACGGCGTTAATTAATTATTCAATCTAATTTATTAATCTAATATAGACCTATCAACTAATGCAGCGCTATTGTAATAATGTACAGGACTTCGAAGATTCGATGGTCGCTATTGTATTAAAGTGACGGGATGTTGATCATGTTGATGATTATAATCATCAATGATTGTTATGGTGATCATAATGGTTAAAGTCATCGTGATACCAAGTGATGGTTCTTTAGGATGATGCATCAGCTCACTTCCCCTGCAATACGTTTGTACGAAAAGCCGGCCACGGTAACTAACGAACCACCCCGGAGACTATACTTAACGCAGAATCAAAAGGCACCACACCGAGCATACTGCAACACGTCTCGACCTTGTGATTATGCCGTCGGAACGAAGCCACCTCTGTTGATAAGTGCGTGACAAAGAATCGTTCAAATAAAAAGCGGTCGCATGGCAACAGATGTAAATGTAAATGAAAATGTATAGGTTTTATATAGCGACCGTATAGCCTCGACCCTGCTCATTTTGCAAAGAATTTATAGGGTGAGATCCTTCACCACCGGATTAGTGCATTTTGGCTAGACAGTTACAACCATACTCTTGACTGCAACGGAAGGAGTGTGCGTTAGCTCCTAAACCATTGACTCCTCACATATATGTTGACGAAATAAACTTGCCAAACTCAAATTTGACGACGTATTTTATTCATCGGATTTGTGAAAAATTGCAAAAAATACTATTTATAAAAGCTGGTCAAAATGTGTTTCATCCGAAAACTCGTATGTTGGAACTCGTAAATGTAGTTCAAATATTATGCACAGATTTATTCTGGTTTGTTCAACCGTAAGATCACAATATCCTCTGTAAAGTAACGTATGGTAACAACAAACATAAATTAACTAACAGAATGGTAATAGAAAAAGAAAATATTAAACGTAGATATGTATCCAAAATACAGGAAAATCTCCAGTACCAAAAGCCAGCTATTTCTTTTGTAATTACTATAAAATAAGTGTCAAACTGTAGGCCACATTTACTGTTTTGTGTTATCAGAAAATTTAAGTCGTTTGATTGTTTCAGCAACAATAGTGTTCACTGCTACCAGACATTACGTTTGAAAGTTTTTCACTTTTTATAAACATGAACAGAAGATTTCAAAGCGAACTCACTAATGAAGGAAGATCTAACGGTTGGCAGAAGATAGGTGAATGTCACGAATGGATGCACAATAATTTATATCTATATATAATTGTAAAAGTCACTTATACAGGTGTATATATAAATGTAAGATATATATACCATAAATCCATATATACACGTACAAATGTATATATGTTTAGTCGATGATTTTTCATCAATCATTCGAAGCTTTGTCCGCAGTCGAATTCTATGAAAGGCATGAATATACAAATGGTAAGTTGCATACATACCATATGTATACATACCATACTTAGTTTTATACATACCATATGTGCTGCTGTATCTGCGTGGTAGCTTATATGATTGAGATGCCTCACCGAAACCTGTTTTTATTGATCGGATGTATAAACTTAGAATTTGTAATAATTTATCTGCGTCATATATTTACTTGTCATATGTCACGTATGTATAATAATGTACAGGCACACAATTTGAAAGAAATATGTGGGCCATGGCCTTCTGGCAAACTGAGACAGACTAAGACAGATTGAAACAGATTGAGACAGACTGAAGCAGACTGTGGCAGGTTGAAACAGAGTAAGACTCATTAAGATAGATTAAGACAGACTAAGACAGATTGAAACAGACGGAAACAAATTGAAGCAGACTTATACTGATTGAGACAGACTGACACAGGCTAGGATTCATTAGGACAGATTGTGAAAGATTAAGAAAGACTAAGACTAAGACAGACTAAGACATTCTAAGACAGAATGATTGAGACAGACTTACGCAGACTGAGAAACATAGTGCACACATGCATTACAGATTCAAAAATTATGCAGGTTAAAAAGTAAGAATGGTGCGATTGTCTGAAATTCGAGGACTAAACCAATGGGTAGCTGGCCATTGTTGCAATTCCACACTGATTCTTTTTGTTACGAGACATCCTGCCGTATCCGTTTTCTCCCCATTTTTCACTCCAACTAAAAGTACAAAACAACAATCAAACGCAATTAACAGGCCTACGTATTCGTTCTAAGGTTGAACAGGTATTTTTCCAAATGTATTATTACTTTAAGCTATAATATTTATTACTGCATTGAGCTTTAACAATTTATGCTGTAGGAATTAATATGCACACACATTATGTATGTGTATAAATTTGAATTATATAAACCAAAGTATACAATAGTTCTACATAATTATTCAATAGGCCTATATGTACCAGAAGCCTATAGATACAATAGTCCTATATATTCAATAGTCCTATATATTCGGTTTGCCGATTCAAGTTCCATGTCTGGTCATTGAAATTGTTAATTTGATTTAAGAAATTTTATTCTGTTGTTGTGGTTCGCTATTCAATGGCACATTTCGTCACAAAGGTTGACGCTAACTCTTCAATTTTCTAGCGATATGAAAAGAAGGCGTTCTTTCTAGTGACCTGTTCTTGATGAGCCAGTATTCATGTCCATTTTCCGATCCATAGCCAACGACAAGAACGCCGTGGTCAAGATCTTCGGTACTACACTTGGGCTCGTCGTAGATTCCTATAATATGTAGTTAAGAACCTACATATACAACAGGCCTATATATCACATTGATGTCTCATACATCAATCTAACCGTAACATTCTCTCTTATGCACGACCAGCTAGGAAGGCTTGGCTGTTGAGCATCCCCGGTAATCTAAAGTCATTGACTAGATATTTTGTTTGGGCATTTTCATAAAAGGCTACACCGGTTATCTGGCTAAAGACAACGGTTTGGGGAATCTATAACCGGGATAGTAATGACTGTGAGCATCCTAGTGATATTAGTGTCTGCTATTATCAACCATTAGCCCGCGGACGTAATGATAATTGATGACGACTTGCAGTCAGAAACATCACTCTTAAATCCAGAAAATAGATTCGGCAATTTCCTAGAAGCTACATGTATTCATGGCAAATAGCGGAGGCCCCTACTAATACAGATTTGCATCTGAAATGACCGGAAGAATTGATCGGTGCCTATAAAACGGTATCAGCGGAAGTAATATTACACAAACAGCAACGTGCATAAATCTAAAGGCTGCTTCCGACTTTAAAGGATGTTTACCATGAGTGCTTCGAGAGATCCCCTGAAGGCGCTATATTCAGTTCTTGATGCAGGCATCAAGACACTGCCATCCTTCACACAACTGGAGTTCTCTAAAGCGATCTGAGGTAATAGTCATATCCGCACAGCGCAGTTAAAGCTCAGATGCTATAAG